>VNJS01013060.1:0-329734 GCA_008042575.1 Drosophila watanabei | reverse complement strand
TTCAAACGCAATTTTTAGCGAATTGTGCAAAATGAACCCTATGAAAGATAATATCCTAAAGAAAGTTAAGAATATTAGAAGACAACAAGAAAGGAAGCTAACTTCGGCACGCCGAAGTTTGTATACCCTTGCAGATTCCAATTGTATCAATTCTAATCTATCCCAAAATAATATAATATGAATTACTTTCATATTCATACAATTTTACAGTTTTACATTTTTTACAGTTTTACATTTTTTACAGTTTTAAATTTTTTACCGACCGTTTGTATTGCAGCTATTTGATATAGTCGTCCGATTATTATGAAATTTACAACAAAATTCTGAAAAAATATGAAATACTAGTATCTAAAAGTTGAAGAAATTATGTTGAAAACTGACAAAGTTATAATTATTTTTTCTACAAATTTCCCGATCGTTCCTATGGCTGCTATATGATATAGTCATCCGATTTTTATGAAATTTAATCTTAAAATCTAAAATAATATATAAAGCTCATAACCGAGAGTTGGTCAAGATATGTTTAAAAATAGTGAAGTTATAATTTTTTTTCAACAAATTTACGGATCGGTTGTATGGCAGCTATATGATATAGTTGACCGATCCGGCTCGTTCCGACTTATGTACGAGTGAGAGTATATAGAAGACTATCTGCAAAGTTTCATTCAGATAGCTTTAAAACTGAGGGACTAGTTCGCGTATAATCGGACAGACGGACAGACGGACAGACGGACAGACGGACAGACGGACGGACAGACGGACATGGCTAGATCGACTCGGCTGTTGATGCTGATCAAGAATATATATACTTTATAGGGTCGGAGATGACTCCTTCACTGCGTTGCAAACTTCTGACTGAAATTATAATACCCTGCAAGGGTATAAATATATTACTTTTACATTTAGTGTAATGAATTTTAAATATAAAATAATACAATGTAAAACTCAAGAAGCCTATTATATCTATTATTTTTATTTTTTAAGTTTAACGAATTTTAAATAGAGTTTCCATTTCATTTTTTAGGTTCAAAATCCTCTTTTTTACAAATACTCTGCCAATATGTATATCGAAAATATGTAAGGTCCTGCAAGAGTTCCCTCAAAGTTCCTGAAACCATTTGACCAGTTCAGAGCTCAAATAAGCGCTTTAAATAATTTATTTATTTCCTTTGCCTAATCCCACAATCCCAGCCGAAGCCCATCAGCCACGCCCTCATGCACAAACAACCAACTTAATGAACCATTCAAACATTCCCAAACAAGCCAGGGGAAAAAAATTGGTCACCCAAACGCACATCAAACAATTTCACAAAATTTAAGCGCACTTTCAGTTATTGTTATTTGAACCCTTTCTTTTTTTTTTGGTTGTTAACCCACAAACGTGCGCACACACCACACTCATCAACAAGTACAGTGAAAACATCCCCGTCATGGCCGTCATTTTAATCAGCAAATGGAAGAAAAAAATTACATATTTTTCGTATATATGCTGCGTAATAGGATTCTTAACAAAAAAAAATATAAATGCTGCATAATTTGAAAATGTATGCAAAATCCCCCGAAATGAGCAGCCAGTCAGTGTGTGTTGTCCTTCTTATCAATGCTGACACTCGTCCTTGGCAGGAGCTTCCGTTCGTTCGTTCTCCTTGCCGCCATGCCCCGTGGCACTTTCTTTGTTGTCGCCCCAAAAAAAGAATCTAATTTGAAATAAATGAACTAAATATGCTTAACACGCGCGCTCACATACACACACAAAAAAAAGTCCTGGCTGGGCACAGCCGAGTCCTTGGTCTGGGGTCCTTTCCTTTTATTTTTGTCGGTGGGGTTGTTGCTCGACTGTTTTGTCTGGCGCATATGAAATAACTTTTCGTTAGGTTTTCACTTATTTCGTCCCAGTCGAAACAATTGTTGCCACACAACACACACAATGTCCTGGCTATGGGGGGTGGCAGGATTACGCCCACTGCAGTCGCCATAAACGAATTTGCATGGAATTTTAATAAGGCTAACAAATATTTTTATTTGCCTTTTTGTTGGCGGCTTTTCTTTCGTTTTTTTTTGTTGTGTTATGTGTGGCCTTTATTTGGATATTTTTCGTCGCCATTTTGGTTTGTAGTTGTAGATTGTGTGGCAAGTACAAATAAGCATAAAAATGGCAAACTGATGACAAGCAATCACGGAATTTTAACAAAAATAATGGCACAAAATGTAAAGTATCAACATTGTAGTTTCCATTGCTTCAAGTAAACAAATGTTGATAAAAAAAAATCGCAAGAGCGCTTATGTAACTGCACATCATCAAGTGAAGGTCATAAAAAAAAGGTTATGGCCACAGGCAATAACATTAGCTATGGTAAATCAGCAGCAAATAAAGACCAGCACTTAATTCAAATTTATTGCCCATTTCCTCACCAGCTTCTCTCTCCCTCTCTCACACAACCCATTTTGATCTCTCTCCAAAGTATGCCAAGCTTTGTAGAATCGAAAAACTGACTGACTGAAAATGGCTTAAAGTGCCGGTCTCTGAAGGTCCTGTTAAGGTGGCAGTTGGTTAACCTTTGGCATAAATTAACGAGCAGTCATATTGATCGTAAATACCATTTGGATTTCACAATTGCCGGTTTATTAACAGTAATTAAAGGGATAAAAGGTGCTGTAAAGAGCAGTATAAGTACTGTGGAGAGCAAGAAAGGTGCTGTAAAGAGCAGGAAAGGTGCTGTAAAGAGTAGGAAAGGAAAAGGAAGGTTCTGTTAAGCGCAAATACAGGATTCTTTTCATAAAATCGGTGAGAGAAATCGGTTTATTTTTTTTGTACGAAAACTATACACTTTCATTTCTATAATTCTCTTTAACCGATAAAATTGTAACTTTAAAATAACCTCCAGTTAAGTGTTATTTTAACAGTCAAAGAAAACTTCAGCTTCTAGACATTTTGTCTGTGGGATAAAAGGTAATTTTGTGTGTGGAATAAATGTTAACTTTATTTGTGGAATAAAGGGTAATGTTATCAATGATGTAAATAATAATTTTAACAGTAGAATGAAGCAATTAAATAAGTGATAAGTGTTACTTTTAACAGTAGGATAAAAACAATTAAATCAGTGTGACAACTGTTAATTTTATCGTAGAGATAAATGATAATTTTATCCGCGGGATAAATGTTAACTTTTTTTTCACTAATTCTTCCTTTTTCACATAATAAGTGCTAGTTTTTCAAAAGTCTGTTGTAACTCATGTTCAGCATCAGCGCAACATTAGCGACACGAACATGGTCAACAGCCTCCGGATAGGGCGGGTTCTAGGGCTGCTTTTTTCTCCTGAAAAGGGAGTTACCCCTTCGCCCATGTTGCACAGGGGTCATGGGGTTGCGGCACAAGCCAAAAAACTTGTTCTCTGCCAGCAGATGGACATGGAGGACTCTGCTTCCTGTCTGTGAGTCATCTAACAACTGCACAATGATGTCCAGCCAGCATGTCCGGCTAATAGTTTTCATTCTGGCTGATGCTCATGCACATTGACCACAGGACCAGAAACTAGATCAGACCAGACCGGGTGAAGTGGTACTCGGCACATTTGTCATTCGCTTTTTGAGTCCGGTTTTTGTCTACCAAACGAGGAGTATTTCCCAAATAATTTAGACTCTTCAGCAGGAACGGGTCCACAGGGGGGCAGGCAGTGAGCTTAATAACCCATATAAGTCATGGAAATTCACTCATAATTTCGCCTTTATTGAGGACATGCTCAGGCAGTACGAGGATTCTTTACTTTTGTGTCCATCTGTCGTTTTGTTTCGAGTATGTTTATGATAGTTTTTGAGTGCTACACTTATGTCTGGGACAGCTTGACCGTAACGAGCTCAGGCTCATCTTCAGAAATCCTGTTGCTTGGTGATTTTGGGAAATGTATTTTACGAAAGCATTCCAATTAAGTTAAAATACATTAAATTTAACTATGAAAATCATGAAGATAAAGGTAAATTATTGATAAGATAAATATTTCACTTTAAGTTATGCATTCTTAAGCCTTAAATTTTCCTGAAATATTAATAAAAAACATTCCAGTTATTTCTTAACAATTTCTGCACATCAATTATGTACATATTTTAATTTTTTTGGCATAAATTTACAACTCGAAAGTGTTAAGTTTTGTAATACATTTTAATGACTGCCAAAGAAAACATAAAATGAATTCCGATGGAAAACTATTTGAATATTTCACACACACACATATATTTTGTTGTCTCAATTAGAAAACGAAAAGGAGGCAAAAATCCCATTTAATAAAAATCAATTTGGTCATCAATCATTTTCAAGGGAAGGTCGACGAAAAAAATAGCATTAAATCCCAGCTGCAGCAGGCAATTTCTTTTCATAACTCTTTGGCCATCAATTACATTTACATATATTTATATATAGGTACATTTTTATCCATTTTTGGTATATATTCGGTGGTGAAGAATTTACACAAAGACATTCTCGGCTCGTTTTTTGTTCAAAGCAATTGCTGGCTGCTGCAGCAGCTGGACAAACACGATAAGGATGATGCCTTGCCACTTGCCACCATTCGTTTCACGTTGCACGCACAGCTCGAGAAAATTCCCAAAAAATACTATAGTCGTATTCGGATAATTTACATACACATATGGACGGCATGCGCAAAGAAAATTCAATTCGGCAATTTACATTCAAAGTTGAAAATTGATTTTTATCTTTTGTTCCCAGAGAGAGGTTGGTAACAAGGAATAATTGCTTCGATTTGCATTTTATAAATTGAACTTTAAACCTTGGTTCGGCTTCTGCCGATTGGTTTTATTTTCTGTGTGTTCTTAGTATTTTTTGGGTCAGGTTTTGGGGCAGTAAACTTATTTGGAGTTTAATATGTTATCAATGCCAAGAAATTTTAAAATTTATAAAGAAAATAATGTTTTAAAGCAAATTCATTACTTGAGTTACTTGAGGTTTTAAACTTTATGAGGCTGAGAATTTATTTGAATTAAGAAATAATTCTCCACATTTTTTAAAATTATTTTATTTATTAATTTGAATTAAAAAATAATTCTGAAAATTTTCTTAAACTGTTTTATTAATTAATTTGAATTTAAAAATAATTGTCAACATTTTTTAAAATTATTTTATTAATTAATTTGAATTAAGAAATAATTCTGAACATTTTTTTAAACTATTTTATTAACTAATTTGAATTAAAAAATAGTTCTCAAAATTTTTAAAACTATTTTAATTATTAATTTGATTTAAAAAATAATTCTCAACATTTTTTAAACTATTTTATTAATTAATTTGAATTAAAAAATAATTCTTAATATTTTTTAAAATATTTTATTAATAAATTTGAATTAAGAAATAACTCTCAACATTTTAAAAGAAAAGTTTTTAAAAAAAAGTGAAGATAGACAACTACAAGTCAAAGGAACCCAAAAGGTGGTAAAAAATAATATCAAAATAATATCCTTAATATTCCAAAAGGTGTCAAAAATGAATACCATATAAAATAGACACTTTTCTAGCATAATTTTTACTTATCAGAGGATTTTTTTTTTGTTGTATTTCAGGCTGCAGCTGCTGTCGCTTCGGTAATGTCATGCGAAAACTCAATAAATTTTGCGCCAACGATTTATCATGAGCTTGATTACGAAAATGCAGACACAATCAGTAACTGTACGTGTGTGTGTTTAAGTAGGACCCAGTTGCATGCATAAAATAATATGGCAATATTATAATAGACATACAACAATAGAAGCAGAGCAGAGAAGCAGCACCCAAAATGGCAGCCATTTTTCACATGTCAGGCCATTGACTTGCAGTTGTTACACAAAATGGCGGCCGGGTACCGTTAGTAACCCACTAATGGATTGTTGCCAGTCATTCAGGAATGTGTGTTTGTGTGCGGGTTCAAGAAAGGTTATAACTAAATTAGCATAAATTGCGGCACGAGAATTGACAAGCCTCTGCCTTGGCCTGCCTTCGATTATACATTGTGAAGTGTCGAGTAAATGTTTGAATATATCCGTACTAAAATTAACAGGTTTCGCTTTGATTTATGAACGAGGAGAGACTGGCGTCAATTGAGTGGGCGGAATACAAATTAATAGATTAATATTTTATAATCGAATTTCGTTCGTGATTTGCATACCTCGCTTGCTCCTCAAGACCAAGGCTAGAAATTGCAAACGTCACACTGTCAGAGAGCAGTTCAAACATTTTCCATTAAATTTAATTTACTGCACAACGCACCTACATACATACCTCACAATAAACTTGACAGGACTTCGTCCAATGCATCTGTCAAAATGCCTGCCAGAACCGAACCGAACCGAACCGAGGACCAAGTCAAAGTCCCTGGCACGGTAAATTAATTAACTTTATTGTCTGAGACTGTCGTCCTGTTCGTAATTTGATTAAACAGCTCCGACTGCCACGTGTACATGTCCTTCTCCTGTTTCTCACTCTCTTTATATATATATACTTAGACAAGGATATATAGAGAAGGCATTATCAATTTGATGGAAGCATTTATCATTTTTGGCTACATTTTTGAAATGAAATGTGATTTGCCTGTCATTAAAGGTGTATTATTAACGAAGATTTGCTTTTCTCTCTTATTTAATAGACTTCAATTAATGGACTAAATAGTAGACTCACAGAAGATGGCAGTTTTGTCTGTGATAAATATTGACACTCAACTCTGAGATTTCCCATTGAATTGTCTTAAATATGTGTCAGAAAAGTGAATAAAAATTTAGTAATAAAGTATTTTCAGCCTGAAAGTATGGTATGACTTTTGAAATTGATTATCAACAATAACTGCCTGAGATTCATAATGATTAATCCATGAATAATAATACTATATTATACTTATACATTCCCCTTTTAATAATCATAATAATCATACAAACATATTATATTTATATGTTGCCCTTTAATCTTAAAGAAAATTAATTAGTCTTAATAATTAGTTTACTTATTTTGGAACCCTAACACTTTTTTATTGGACAATAAAGAGAAGTGAAAACGTGACATGAAAACAACAATTAAAACTCCTTTAGGTTAAAAAAAAAAACTATTTTTTTAATGTATAAAAAAATCGAAACAAAATGCGCAGAAAAAATAGATAAGAAAAAGAATAAAATAAGGGGAAGAGGCAATAAATTAAGAAGACAAGAAGATAAGGGAAAAATTGCTAGAACAGAACGGTGGAAATGCATAGAACTCTCCCTCAGCAAAAGTTGACAAGAATACACAAAAAACCTAAACAAATCTTTATATATATATCTATATGTATCTCTATATATATATGTATACAGGAAAATGTTCCCCCCTCTCAGTTGATTTCCAAGTTGGTAATGCAATTTCGGTTCCGTTTTGCACTCTGCATTTTGGGACAGCGAAGTTTCACTCGCCTTGCAAGCCATTTTGATTGACTCTTTTCTTGTTTTCGATTGATTTTCAAGAGTTTTCAGAAGTGAAAAAATGCAGTAGAAAAGGAAAATAAAATCGAAAAATAAGAAACTGTTGAGAAAACATTACAATTTACAAACAAAGGCAAAGTTTTCTCTATCGGACAAAAATAACATAAACATTATGATGAACAGATTTTTTCTTGGAAACAAAGTAAATCTTAAAATTTGGAAATACGCAAAATAGTGAGTAATTCCATAACTCATGTAAATAAAATGTTCTTAAGAATATAATGAAATACAATGGGAAAATTTCAATTAAAGTTCTTAGCACGCCTTTTAATGGGACTCCCGAGATTTAATAAAATTCTGATAAAAAATTATGTTTGACGCAAGGGAAGGAAAACGCTGTTTCTCTTTATAAATAGTGAAAAACATATACACAGAGCGAGGCGTCCCAAAGGTATCAGCAAAACAATTCCCTGCACTTAGTTCCGTCATCATTTTGATAAGAAAAACTGTGCTCAATGAATGATGTTTCTCCAAAGAATTTATGCGATAAAACCGTCTTCGGAATCCTATATATTAGTTATGTTCCTTCTTGGAGGGCTCAGTTCCACTTTGTTCGGCAACCAAATAAGTTTACATCCTTTAAAATGAAACTCTTGAAGTTCGCTTTCGTCCTTCTGATGGCAATCTATGTAGTTAGTGGTGATGATAATTGGTGATTATAGTGATTTTTGGAAGTAAAGTAATTGCAAAAGACTTATTTTTTGGTGTTTTTACAGCCCTCCGACAAGAGTGTGCCCCGTTCGCAATCCGGAAATAACCAAATGCAATAATTGATAAAAATAAATATATTTGAAGACGCGGAGACCTACGTGATGACGACTATGTTTGCAAATAATAAAAAAAGAAATGTAATATAATGCAGTATTTAGTTCATAAAATAACGAACTAACCATAATAACTTGAAATAAATAACTTTCATAAATATTGTAATACTTTTTGACTTGAAATAAATGTAAACCAAAGCATCAAAAGTGATTGTTAAGCTGTAAAAATGTGTTTAAAATATTCTCAACAAAAATTTACAATATCTCAAATTAACTTTTAATAATTAAATGCAGAAAGTATTGAAAGAGGCGGGCTCAAGGCGCAGATTTTAAAAATTTAGCATTCTTTAAAATATTTTAAATATATAAAAATTGATTTTAAAGCATATTTTCCTATTTAAAAATTTGTGTGTTCTATTTTCTTATCTTAATATTTATTCATTTATTTATTTATCTAAAGCTAACAAATAGTTCTAAACTAAGAGCTCTTTTTAATATATAAATAATTATTTATATCTACTTAAAAAAAATATAACAAAAAAAAAAAACAAAACATGGCAAATAATAAAAACAAGCATTACAGCAAATCAAACTCATTCAAAATAATTAAAACAAATAAGTGACTTGTTCTTTTTGCCTTGAATAAACTGGTATCTCATTATCATCTTCAACTTTCTTTCTTTTTTTCCAATTTAAATTAAACAAATAATAAATAAGATGGAAAAGTTACACAAGTAATTGCTTATCAATTATTATAAACAAAATTCCTACTTTAATCTCTACAGAATCACTCAAATTATTCATAGTAAACGCTTCTTTTAAGTATTATCAACTTGTTTACATATTTCTCAGATTCACCTACATATTTATAAGAATAAAAAAATCCACAGACAAATACAAATTCAATTCGAGTTAAAGAACCATCGTATAAATCCAAAACCAGTTCCCAAGCTGTGACGTATTTTTGTTGATATCGAACCAAAGCCGAGATATTGGATTTTACGATTGCCTGGAACGCTTGTCAATCAAACTGAGCTTAGCAAACGAGTTCTAAAATTCTTCAGAAGAGCCCCAGCCAGACGCATGCAGCATGCCGAGTTCAAGTGCAATTAACTGCAGCTAATTGAACCTGAAATCGGGAGGGAGGGAGATATAGACCGGTGTCGGTTGTGATGGGATTTTCACAAAACAGCCAGCGTAGGGTAATACCACACGTAAAAATCAATAATGCGGTTTTGCCCCAACCAGAAGCTGATAACAACAACCGATCTGGGGAGCTATATAAGCGGCGGGATGAGTCTGGCAAAGGCATCAGTTCAGTTCTCGCTTCTGTTCAGCAAACACACAAATATGAAATTCCTCTCAGTTGCCTTCCTGCTCGGCCTTCTGGCTCTGGCTAGCGGTAAATATAATGCTTATCATTATCAGTGATTGTTTGTTAATAATAAATTACATATTTAGCCACCCCCCTGAATCCTGGCAATGTCATCATCAATGGAGACTGTCGCGTGTGCAATGTCCATGGCGGCAAATAACATGGAAAGAATCTCTCAAACAATTTTGGAATATTTGATGGAAATAACGTAGGCTTGCAAGCTTATCAATAATTACCGATTTGAAAATAAAATTCCCACACTAATCTCAACGGCATATATTTCCGATTTAATCTCTGACCTAATTCCGATTGCCAGAATCTCCATGGAACATCTGTCGGTGGCGGCATTAACATTTCATTCTCATTAAGGCCTGGCCATATGTATTCCATATTCAAGGCCCAAACGGAGTGCAGTCCATTGATTTGTTGTAAAATTTCATTTATTTGCCGCATTGTTGGGTGCTTTATTGTCTGGATTAAGGAACATAATGTACACTTAATATGCACATAACTGTTATGTTAATGCCGCCACTGATGTCCAACCTCCTCCTGTCGCTATGATTTTAATTTTTCCCCCCTTTTCGCTTATGGCATTTTGCATTGATTTATTAGCGTTTTCCAAGAGCTGTATTTTTATTAAAGTTTTTCGTTTATTTTCCGCCAATGTATACACTTTGAAAATTGATAATAATTAATGCGATATTCTCATTTAAAAGTCTGCGAATATGTTAATGACATGGTTTAATTTCGTTTGCCAGCGAAAATTGTAATTTGATTGTGTTCAGATAATTCGAGCATCGAAATAAGTCTTATTAAGGCAAATATAAATCCCAATTTGTTTACTTTCCAGCTGGCTATGAAACATAATAAGTAGGTGCATTGTTATTAAATCGATAAAATAATATTCTAGAGTAAAAAGTCATGAGGCATTGTTCATAATTTCACGTTATAAGCTTTAAAAAATACACGTAAAATAGAAAATAAAGTTATAGTTAATAAAAATTACACTCCTTACTTACTTTATTAAAATATGGTTTCAGACATAACAAGTCGAGGCTTACCTGCAATGAAAAAAGGAAGAAAAATATTTAATTTATTAAACACAACTCGCAGGTTTATTTAAAATCCAAAAATTTCCACAAATTTTATGTATTTTTCCCCTTAAAATCAATATTTTCTAATTATTATTTTCCCAGCAAAACCTCACTAAAATTTGCGTTGAAAAATAGAGTTCACCTATGCAAAATATCCGAAAATTTCCGTTTATTATTAGGAATAAATTTCAAAGGCCTTTGTGCACATGCCATTTAAATATTCGCCTCAATTGATTCGGGCTGCAATTGGAAATGTAGATTTATGTCCCAGCAGCGCGCCAATCATCAAAATGCACTTTCTGTCGTTTTTAGATTTTCTTTTTTATTTTTAAGTCTTTGGCATGCAAACTGCAAAAAAAAAAAAAGAAAATCTCTTTTCATTTTTCCCGCAAACAGAGTCACAAAGGGAACCAAGCTGTGATGGGGCGGTGAATCTACGTCAGGGAGTGAAATAATTTCAGTACGCCAAAGAAGCCCAATGCGCATAATTTAACTGAAGGGCCGACAGAGACACGGCTATAAAAATTGGAGTTTTAATGTTTAAAATAATGGAAAAAATACGTTAAAAAGTGAAGAAAACGGAATACATACATTTTGTAGAACAAATTTTAAATTATAACACTTGAACATTTGAAGTCTACATTTTTATTACAAATTTTCAGACTTCTTGCCTTTTTACTATAGGATTTTATTATTAGAATAATGGACTTAGTTAGATTTTTTAATCCTTAAATATAATAAAGCAAAATGATTAATGTATTAAAGAAAAAGAATACAGCTATAAACAAAATCATGTAAATAATGATTTAAGCAATTAAAAATAGACGAGCTGTTGATCAAGGAAATATTTGAAGATCTCATAGAAGATTTTATAGAAGATCTTTTTTGAAGATCTTATAGAAGATCTTCTAGAAGATTTTATTTACAGACCTTATAGAAGATCTTATTTAAAGATCTTATTTGAAGATCTTGAACGTCTTAAATAGTTTAAAGTTTATAGATGTTTTTTATATACCTTTTCTTAATCTTATTTTATATAAAATTAATATTTTTTTTTTTTTAATTAATATCTCCCATTCCCAACTATTTTTTTTTTTTTGCAGTGTAAAAAATAGGAAATGCCACTGTGCGGGAGTGTCGGAAGTGAGGGCGTTGACTGCATATCATTTTGAGTTTTTCGGCAGTCAGCAAAATGGTAGCATGCTGTGCGGCTGAAAGCCGCAAAAAGGCAGCGGCACACACAGTGGGATAAAAAGGGACATCCTGGCCTGGCCATCTCAGCTTCACTTCACTTCGTCCTGTGGCTGTATCTATGTGTGTGTTCTGGCTTTATCGCATAATCTCGGCCCATGGGCCTTGGCATCATTTTTGGTGATTTTTCTTCTGGTTTCTGTGGACGGACCCCCATCGATAATGATGTTAATGATGGGGTCGCTCATGCGCTGCATACTTTTTGGCAGCCCTTTGGTAACTGTAAAGTCTCTCTTGCTCAAAGGGAGGCTTTCTTTTTGCTTAAACTCTTAGTTGATAGAGAGCACACATGTCGAAGGAGAGCCCCAGAGTATGCAATAAACAATTTATTGTAACAACTCCGTTCAACCTTAAAGACACAACACTAAAAACGAAAGAGCAGTAAAGCCCAGAAAAAACGCCTGACCAACCCTGCTTTTCTCAACCATTTTTCAACTGCTGTTTAGCATAAAATTTACTGCAGCAAGAAAAGCGTTTGACGTCGACCCGAGAGCCCGTAAATCCTACTAATCAAATTTATTACCCATATATAGAGGCGGGCCGCCGCCGTCAACCACAAGCTTTCTCTACCTCGGAAAGGGGGCCCGTCCGTCCTCGTGTCTGGCCACTTCAAATGCCCCGGCAATATGCATATCAAATTTAATTAGAGCGACGGGGTAAACAGAGAAAACCAGCCACAGCAGGTCGAAGCTCTAAGGAAGTGAACGAACGATTAGGACTTCAAAGGCAAGGCAGCTACTTGGGGAAATTTCATTGTTTTCAGTTGTGGTGTTTTTTGTATGTTACGTAGAAAATAATTCAATTATTATAATTATAACAGAGTTTCTAAGAGGGGTTTTTTTGTTGTTTACATAAAAACCGCAAAGTACCGGTTGCTTGGAGTTCGAATTTAAAAGGGAATTTTCGCTCTTTTCTTCTGCGAGAGCAGATTTTGTTTTCTTTCTCTTGCTCTCTTTCACTTTTAACCAGCAATGCACAAGCTTAGTAGCGAGAAAGAGAGTTTTAAATAATTTCCTCACTGATTACAATTGAGCGAAATGAGAGACTACTTTTCTTCAAACCAGCAATGCTTAGTAGCGAGAAAGAGAATTTTAAATTTGTTCTTACTGTCACAATTGAGCGAAATGAGAAACTGCTTTTAAGCTTCTATTCGTTTAGTCTTAAAAACTATCCTGACAGACCAATTTACTAAAGACATCTTTTTATTTATACAACCTTTAAATTTAAGTTAAGCAAAACACAAATGTATTATTTAGAACTAAACGCACATATTCCAAGTCTTAAATCACAATTTTTCTAAGTATCCCCCTATGAAGTACATTATTTCTACCCTCAACACTAAGACCTTTATCACACAAAATCCTGCCCAGTAAATTTCATCCCAGAAAAAGACCCAAAACGGCAGTGGCGATTTTGGCTAATTTTGATTATTTTACTGCAGCGTTGAAGAGTGAGGGAACTCACGTTAATTGCCTTGCAAGCCCACAAAACGGCCACACACACACACACCAGACACCAACAATTTGTTGTGTGCACTCAATTTAAATGGAGTTTCGTCCTGGGTCCCAGTCTGGGGGATACTCTGATAGAATTTTTGCTCGTTTTATGCTCTTTCCCGGAGTTGCCATGAATGTGACATTAATGAGCTCTTAGCCTATCCCACAGGCAAAAGGCTCATGGCGCTCCTGGCGACGCTGCCTTTATGGCTATAATTTGTCCTTGGATTTGGTTAAGAGAGAGAGGGAGATTGGGAGAGAGGAACCAGAGGCAAGGCCTGAGTATGTTCATAATTAAATTGTTATTTGGCTGGAGAATATGGCCCCAAAACTGCCTGCTCATTTGAAGGTTAATAAAAGGTCGGCAGGCTCCCTTTCCTCGATATTCCCACTTATGTGGGTTCGAGTGGTTTGCTCGAGAGAGATTTAAAAATTACTTTTATGCCCAAATGAAATCTCCTTTTGTGGTCACGCAGCAGGCTCTCAGTCCTTTTCCAGCGTTCATTGTTAGAGTAAAAGTTTTTGATTTCTCCAGCAAAAGTTAAACATAACTCCCGGTCAGGTAGTTAGCTCGTTCGCTCTATAAACTTGATGCTTATTTCATTAAAATCATTATTCTCCACGAGTTTTTATGGAAATCTCTAACAAAGAAGTGTGGATTTAATTTAGTGGCTTATTGTTCAGTTTCGCGGATAAAGTTTCCACCTCTCCCAAGTAAGCGACCAGGGTCAGGGATCTTAAATCGGATTAAAAACTTGATGAAATTACTAAAAAGTTTAAGAATATAAAATAAATCGCATTAATCAGGGAAACTAATTTAAAAGTACAGCTATGGATTCAGTTTTTGTTTAATTTAGGAGATGGATATGCCTTAAATTTAAATTTTTATGTTGAATTTATTAGGTTTCATAATTATTAAATAATATAAATACAGTAAATTGTAAGTTGATATATGGTTTAAATTTCTATAATAAAAGAACATGAATTTAAAAATATTTAAATGCTTTCGAATCCTTTCTAACTCGTAAATAATTACTACAAATTAAAATAATGCACATATTATCCCCTACAAAATTTTTAACATAAATTTATGGAAAATTCTTGAAATACTTTCCACTTCTATAAAATATAAATCCCTTTAAAGTTAATAGAAATCCATGAAAAATCTCTAAACGTAAATAACCTCACTGACGTTTAAATAATCGAAAAAACATGCCCTACAAAATTTTAAAAACAATTATATAAATAATTCCTTGATGAGTAGAGTCAATAAAGTCTCCCCTCTTCCCACTTCCATAAAAGATAAGTTCGTTTAAAGCTAAAAATAAGCTATAAAAAATTTCTAAACACGTAAATAACTTTTAGAAACATTAATTTCTTCACTTCCTGATGTTTTCATAATCGAAAAAACATGCCCTAAAAAATTTCAAAAACAATTAAATAAATAATTCCTTGACGAGCCGAGTCAATAAAGTCTCCCCTCTCCCCTAAAATCTCATTAAAGTCTTATCACACATACAACGTTTGATTTCCCCGCAGGGCGTTCCAATTTGCAGCGCCACATTGAGATTTATGTGGCTTATGTGGAGTGCAACGCATAAATCTCGGTCTCCTCCGGTCTCCCTCTTCTCACTTACAAGCTCATTTGATGTCAACCTCAAAATCTCCGGGGGGAAGGAGGAGGTGATGCTGAACACCTCAAATGTATCTATTATGAGGCGGCGGCACCGTTTTACATGCCGCCAATTGGTGCCGCTTTTCGGGCGCCATAATGAAGCTGCATTCAACAGACGTCAGGGCGTTACGCAATCAACAAAAATATATATATATATCTAGAGATATATATATATATATGCACACACGACAAAGCACGGGCCCACGGCGATTTTATCTAAATCAATTCAATGAATGCAGGCAGGCAGAAGGAAGTAGCATCCCGCATGGATGTTGCTGGATGATGATGCTGGCAAACATGGAGCTAAAAATATACACAGAACTTGAAACTGGGAGAGATGGGAGAGCTGGAAGCTGGGAATTCGGAATACAAAATACGGAAATACAGAGTACGAACGAAAGCCCTACCTCCCTACCCTCTCGGCAAACACAATAACAGAGTCAGACTGCGATAAGAGAAACAGAAACTCAAATTAAATTAAAATCTTTCAGTTTCAATTACGAGTTTTTGTGTGCGCCAACTCTCTCCAATTCCAACATACAAAACGCAAATTGCATTCAAAATGCATTAAAAGCAATTTGCACGAAAAATTTGCATAAAATCCAGGAGGGATGCGACACTCCGTCGCGACCAAGCCAAGACCGACCCTTTGCAAAGGAACAAAATTATATTGCTATCAATTATAATGGCAATGACAAAACGCAAATGCAACGCAAGGTGAAGTTGAAGGAACTTTTCACAGGCGACAGCCAAAAAAAAAAGGGGGCGAGATGGTTGCAGGGTTGCACTCTAAATTGCAGTGTTGCCAAGCGCAAGCGAAAAAAAAAGAAGAAAGGAAGAGTAAACACCAAAAATGCAACAGGGAAGCTTCATGGGGCAGCAGTTCCATCGGTTTGCAAATGGGGGAAAGTATTGCATATGCAGTTCTTAGAGATGGAACATCTAAAGAATTGTAATTTAGTTAGTTAAGATTAATTTTTATTTAATTAATTTCTGGCAAATATCTTAACGACGAAAACTTATTTATTAAAAATATAGTTTTTAAAAGGTGAATTTCTCTTCTTAAAGCATAACTAATTTTGATTAAAAATCACTATCAAATTCTTACGAAAACTTATTTGTTAAAAATATAATTTTTGAAAGGTGAATTTCTCTTCTTAAAGCAGAACTAATATTAAATACTATAAATAAAATTACAAAATATTTTTTGACACATAACAAATTGGATTATTAAAATATTAACGCAGTATTATTTAATTTCTAAAACATATTAACACAAATCAAAACCATCAAGTGGAATATTTTTAGCAATATTTTTATAAATTGTTTCAGGCTTTACTTCTTAAAATTCCCAAATACAAATTCAGAGATAAATGGCTGCAAAACTGTCCGAAAAATTAATCCTCCAGAGGTTTCCTTTTTTTTTCCTATCAAAAAGCATGCCGCTTACAATAACTTTTAATATTTATAAAATCTTTACTAAATTAAACTATTTTCAAAAAATATCGCTTGAAAAAATCCCCCTAACTAACCATCTCTAATTTGTTGAACTGAGCCTCTGACTATGCAAATTTGTTTCTGTTGACGCCGTTGGTGGTGCAGCAGTCGCAGCAGCAGAGTCACAACACGGACACGCTTCAAAGGTGCAACCGATTGCTGTTGTGGCACTCAAGAAGGACGCATGTGGCAGTGACTCTACCTACTCCAGCCGTCCTCCAACTTTATACAGAATTGGGGGAAGATGCGGAGAGCAGACAGACAAAGGGGCAGTGGCAGGGGCAGGGGCAGATTGGCAGGCCAGACAGATTGCCGTTGCAGTTGCAGGCAGCCGGCGCCTGATGCCACCGCCTGCTGCCCCGCCCCATTGACAGCGACATTGTCGAAGGTGTTGGAATATATCCCAGCTTTTGTCTCCCTCCCGGCACCCATCCTTTCATAGAACATTGAATTATTGCTTGCTGCATGCTACAAATCAGCTATAAAGTTGCTGCTGCTGCTTCTACTGCTCTTGCTGCCCTTGGTGGTGGGCCACCAAATGGTTGCAACTTGCAGTATCTTGGTTGAATAAATATTGTTCTACTTGTTCAACAGAATTGCGATTGATCTTTAAATTAAATTTGCAATCTTGTTTATAAGCTGCAGCCGGAAGGCAGCTTGGGAATTGTTTATGGGAAGTGTTATAGATTCCCCTTGTATATGTACAAGATGTACAAGATGGAGTTTAAATTATAAAGCAGCATTTGAAAAGAAGAATTCTATTCGTTAAGTGATTTCAAATTATTTTTGCCACATTTGTAGCTCACATTTATTTCATAAACATTAAACAAAATGCAAAACACATTTGGCAGAACCATTTTGGCCATTAAAGGCAGACAATATAAATCATATTGTGTACATTAGCAAATGTACCATTAAGTAAATGTTGAAACCACATTTTAATTGACTGAAGTGGCTCTTCCAGCAGTCATCTATACTGCAACTTAATATTGTCCTAGCACCATTCAATGTTTACTTTCTTTATTTTTATTTTTTCAGCAGAAAAGAAATATATACTGCCTTTTGAAAAAAAAATGCAGAAAAAAAAAAAAAGGAAACAACAAGGAGAAAGCTTTTTTTCAGCTTCTTCCATTTTCTGCTCGTCTGCAAGTAGTTTCGCCATTGTGCAAACTTATTTCTTTTATCCTTCGCCGTTGCCGAGATTTGTTGAGAGCGAGCATAGTGTACACTCTGCTAATTGGAGCGGAAAATTAGCAAGTTTTATTGATTCGCTGTGCAAGATTTATTGTTCCAAACAACAACCTACAACACAGTAAAGGGATCAAGATGAGGAAAAAGTTTGATCGGCTTTAAAAACAAACTTTTGTTAACTGGAAAATGCAAAAGTGCGCTTCGGGTAAAGTCGAAATCATTCATCCAACCGTTCATGCATAATTCAAATAGATGGATTTGCATCAAATAAATGTTGTGGAATTTCAGCACACCGGTTTTTCCCAATGAGTTTTTTGTCATTTCATTCATTCTTTCATTATTGTAAAAGCGGATTACAAAACATCTCCAAAAGCCCCGCAGGGAAAGGCTGTCGCAACCGACAGAACACGAAAAATGCCTGCAGCAATATTAAATTTTTAAACAAAAAGAAAAAAGGAAGGAAGAGGAAGGAAGCCTCCCTTAGCTAAATCGGTCATGTTATATATATATATTCCTTTTTGCTCTGGCAACAAAAATGCAACTCAGCAAAACAAAATACAACTTTGTTTCCTTTTTGCTTTTATACCCATTACTTTTACAGCTTGCGGGTAAAACAATTTTGTCAATTTTGCCAGAAAGAAAATAAAATCAAATTGGAATATTTGTATAAAAATTTAGGTTTTATGTAAGATAAATAAACAGGAAATGTTATGGAATGTTTAGATATTTGTATATACTTTTTATATTTCCAAAAAAAGAATACTGAAAGAGTTCAACATTTTATTAAATTTATCTTTTACAAATCACAAAATTTCAATAAGAAGATAATCAGAAAATAATAATCAGAAAATGTTATGTAATGTTTAGATATTTGTATATACTTTTTTTTTAATTTCCAAAAAAGAATACTAAAAATATGTTTTAAGTTTTATTAGATTTATCTCTTGCAAATCACAATATTTCAACAGGTTTTAAGTGAGAAAATAAACAGAAAATGTTACGTTAACATATTTCCAAAAAAGAATACTAAAAGAGTTCTATGTTTATTCGATTTTATCATAAATCACAATAAGTAAGAATATGAATAAAAAATGTTATGTAATGCTTTATAAGTTATTATATATATTTTTTATTTTGTCAAGAAAGAATACTAAATACTATACAACTCTATATATTTTTTTAGATTTATCTTTTAAAATCACAACATTCCAACAGTTTCATGGCACAATTTCAAACTTAACTCCACACTTATTAAATTTCATAGAGCATCTAATAGTCGAAACTATCGCCTGCATACATTTTTTTCCCCATTTTGTTGCTAAGTAATATGTATTTCATTTTGGCATTTGCCGCAAACACTCCAAATGCATTTGCCATTCCCTAGATTTCGCTCTTCCCTTTTTTTGTGACTGTGTGTGTGAGGGTTTCTCTATCTTTTTATTGAAGTCCTGAAATGCGGGGTGTTTTTGTTTTCCTTTTTATATTTTTTTATATTTTTTGGGGGGAATGGGATGTATTGGGTGGACTGTTGCTTTTGTGGGGTAAACTCCCGCCGGAAGCGTGGATTTTTAATGCATGCACCACGCCGGCTCGCAAAGTTTCCTTTTGGCGCTGATGCGAATGCAGACACATGTTCCTACGACTATTTCGCTTACTGTACTTCCGTTCTCCATTCAGCAACGCCCTAAGGACATGGCCCACATGGTGGGCGTGGCACTAGACGGGCGTGTTCTACATATGGCGAAGGTATCACGGATGATTTTTTACTTTTGATTTGTTTTACTTGAAGAAGCATTTTTAAACTTTTTTTTATTTGTTTACTCATTTATTGTGATAGTTTGAGTATTTATTTTTTTTTTTAATAGTTTGAGTATTTATTTTCGATTTGATTTGATGTTTTCAAGTATTTATTTATGCTTTAAGTAAGTGTCAGTTGCCTTTGTGTTTATTTTTGAAAATGCTCTTTACTAATGTATTTTTAGGCGGAATGAAATGAAAGAATTTGCACTTAATTAAGTAAATAAATGGTATTATTAGCATTAAATGAAGAGAGTAGTATTATTGAAAGCGATTTTTTGTTAATGAAGAAAGGGGATTAATTAAGGGATTAATAAATTCAGGAAATTCGAAAAATATTTATATGTAAACAATAAATAATATATAAACTGAATTTGCAAAATAGTTCGTTAATATTATTCTAACTATAAAAATTGTATTCAAAATTTTAAATGCAATGGGGGATACATTTCCGACCCTATAAAATATATACTTATATAAACCATAATCAGACTTTCTTCTTAAATAAAAATTCTTTAAAAATGTAATATTTCCTCTCAGCAGGCAGAAATTCTATGTCTTAAGTGAAAAATCAAAAATCAGAAGCGGCGTTTCTTATGTGACACTTTTACGGTTCTCCTTTTCCGTCTGAAGGCTAAGGAAAAATCTGCCAGGACAAAAGGAGTTGTGTGAGTTTCGGGGTAGAACTTAATCCTGACGGCGACGGAATGCCGTGACAAATAGTTTTGCCTGTCACTAGCCAAGGATACAACTACACATGTATGTATATATATTACAGGCTATGGAGGATATGGCCCAAGCTGGATCACGTAGCGAGGCGCGATTTTGTCGCTTGCAACTGCAGCTTACTTTCGACACGTTCACACTAACACTCACACTCACATTCACATTCACAGTCACATTCACGTTCACGTCGAATGCATTTGCAGCTATACCCCGAAGGATGCGCCCAGACAGACATTTACATTTGGTTGTGGCTCCCCTCGTTTAGGAGGAGAGCTCAAAGATACAAATGTATCTCTGCGTGTGTGGCATGCAACGCCCCTGAAAACACTTTGCAGGCGGCGCCGCCACACACACACATTGGGATGGATGCAAGTTGTGTTTACACTCAAATATTTCTCGTTTTATAGCAATGCGGTTGCCGGTTGCCCCTCGTCAAGATTGCCACGACTTCAGGCACTCGTCGTTAAAGTTTTTAGGGCAGTGTAATTAGTCGTTCTCTCGGTTTTCTCCCCTTTATTTATTTTTTTTTTTTTTGGGTGTTTACAACTCCCTTCCCTCCACAGTGTTTGAATAGTTTTTGAAAATCCTTTGCGGCTAACACTAATTTGATGGTTTGGCATGTTTAATTTTTTGGTCTTTGTTTTCACGTCAGGTCAGGAGGTAAAATCAGCATAATGTGAAAATAATTGTTGTGGAAAAACATCCAGATGATGGTCGAGTGAGTTGTGAGTTGGGTGTGAAAAGCTGCAAAAGCAGACACTGATTGAAATAATTTGAAATTTAAACGAATCACTTTAGCTAAATTGTTTGTAATAAATGGCAGGTCAAACGTTATCGAAATGATTATACATATATTTTTCGGGGCGGACAAAATGCAATAAGCTTCAAGTGTCGATTAAGTGTATTTGCATAAATTGAATTGATTGTAATTATTTAGGCTGCACACGTGTTTCAACTTGGTCTAAAGGATATTAATGTGATTAGGGAACTTTGGTTTAATTTTATTTCCATGATTAAATAATTAGGAAAATGTAAAAATACTATTTTCGTTGAATTTGTTAATGAAATCAAGGGTTTTATTTTACATTTTATAGCTTTAACAGAGGCAAAGATTAGATTGATTGTAATGATTCATGTACTTCAAAGTGTATTCATTTGAAGAACTAATTTCTGTCTCTTCTCCGAAATTAAATAATTTTCTTTTTATAATTAAATAATGAAAAGATCTGAACAATGTTTTTCCTTGGTTTTCTCTTGAATTATTTAATGAAACCTCGGGTTTTATTGTGAATTTTATAGCTTTAAAAGACGCAAAGATTAGATTGATGGTAATAATATTAATTTTATTTTTATTAATATTAATTTGAAGAGTTAATTATTATCTAAAATTAAATCATTTTCTTTTTATAATTAAATAATGAATGTGAAAAATTATTTTCCTTGGGTATCTCTTGAATTATTTAATAAAATCTAAGGTTTTATTGTGAATTTTATAGTTTTAAAAGACGCAAAAAATAAATTGATTGTAATAATTCATTATTTTGGTGTGGTATTAATTTGAAAAGTTAATTTTTCTATCTTTTCCATAACTAAATAAAATTTATTTAAGCAATGTACGAGTTATCCTTGATAACCTCTTAATTGTTTCCCCTCAAAATCATGACTTTTATTTCATATTTTCAAGCTTCTGAGTAACACAATCTGCTTTTCCAATGGAGTGCCATCGACATTTAGCTTTTAATTTTCAACTTGAAGCTAGATATGGTGGTTACTCTACGGATACAATTGAATTCAATTACTTAAGGAAACTGTGTCGAGTTCTGCACACACAAAAAGCAAGCAGAAACAAAACGGGGCAAAGACAAATATAGAAATAATTTTCGTTCTTCTCAATTGGAATTTGTTCGATGCAGCAAAAGGAGAGGAGGAGTAGATACATACATACACATGTCCCTTGTAATCGTCACAAGTATGTATTGCAACTGTTGCATCCTCCGTGTATAGATAGATAGATAGATAGAGATACATTTGTATTCGTATCTTTCGCACAAAAGTCAACGCCAGTTGCTGCTAACAAATGCGCTTAAGCAAACTGTCAATTTCATCTGAACTTTTTGCTTCATTCCACTTGACTGTCTGACTCTCTGTGCACATCCCTATGTATATCCGTGAGATACTCCGCTCCCCATTTTCAATATATATATATATTTATGTGTAATATAAAACTTTGATGGTAATTATTTTCCAGCACAACACCCGCATGGCGCATTCCCACATGACGCGGGGGGCCATAAATTCAAGTTGCCAGCCTGGGAGGGGGGAGGGAAGGGAGGTAGGGGAGCAGTTGGGTGTGAAAAATGAAAAGCATCTATAATCTAATTTTATCATTATCACAGATGTCTGCGCTAAGTGACGTCACAAGCTGCATGTGCAAGAAATGTCGCAGTTGAGTGGAGACGCCGTTGAAATGAAATCGTAAAAATGATTAAGAAAGTTTCGTGGGGAATGCGGGAATCGAATTTTTGATACCCTAAAACAAATTTATTTAATAAAATTTTACAACAGTATTAAAATAAGTTTACATTTAATTCGATTTTTGTGTTTTAAGTAAAATATCTAATTGAAACTTCTGAATTTTTGATAAAGAAAATACAAAACAAGTGATGCATTTATTTAATTTTTAGAAAAATGATCGATTGTTTTGGTCTTTCAGATTGTATCGATATGTTATCGTAATTAACTGTCATCGCAGGATGCAACAAAAACAGATGTTTTTGAGAAATCATAATAAAAAGGATAATATCTACAAGAAATGGAAATCGGCTGTCAGACGCTGATATATTAATCTGTATTTATAAATCATTAGATTTTGTATGAGTCTTTACTGGAACATTTAAAATAAATTATTTACAAATTAGGAAAAAAAATTAAAATAATTTTTTATGAGGCTTCTCTGGAAATTATAAAATTATTTTTTTTTTAATTTTTTTTTTATAAGGCTTTACTGGAAATGTTAATATAAATTACTGGAAATTTTAATATAAATTTACTGGAAATTTTAATATAAGTTTACTGGAAATTTTAATATAAGTTTACTGGAAATTTTAATATAAATTTACTGGAAATATTAATATAAATTTACTTGAAATTTTAATATAAATTTACTGGAAATTTTAATATAAATAATTGGAAATTTTAATATACATTTACTGAAAATTTTAATATAAATTTACTGGAAATTTTAATATAAATTTACTGGAAATTTTAATATAAATAATTGGAAATTTTAATATAAATTTACTGAAAATTTTAATATAAATTTACTGGAAATTTTAATATAAATTTACTGGAAATTTTAATACAAATACTTTAATATGTATTTACAAATTTGAAAAATAAAAAAGAAAAATATAATGATGAGGCTTTACTGGAATAACAAATATTAAATCTAAAATTTTATTTTACAAATTTTTTAAATATTTTTTTTCCCGAGCCCACCCCGCATTGATCATACCCTTCTATCACGCAACTACAGGATATTCAAGTGGAGAACTGTCAGCGAAATGGGAAAAGTGTATTATTGTGTAAGAAAAATCGCCAGGCACTTGACTTTGCCGGCGGCGGCAACGGCAAAACTGCAGCTATTTCATGCTACTTTTGTGTGTGACTTTTGTTTTTGTCAGCCACAGGAGCAAAGTCTCCTCTGATACTGAGGGAAAAAAATAAAGGGGGTAGTGGTTGGGGGTGACCAGCATCACCGTTTCAGCATCCTGCTTAGCGTTGTCCTTGCGCTTATTGTGGAGCTCGGCTTTCCTGTGTCTGAAGTTAAGTGCAACTCTAACATTGTGCAGCCGGCAGATAGCACGACATTCCATTGTTGTGTGCTGACTGCTGCTCCTGCTCCCTGAAAGGACTCTTAATTCAACCCACTCCGGAGTCCCCGGAGCCAATTGGGAGCGGTGTGTCCCCCCATCCTTAAATATATATGTAAAGATATATATATGGTATATGGGGGGCAACTAACCGACTCTATTACGCAGAGTTGTTGTTGCTCCCATTGTTGCTGCTGCATTCAACGCAAATGGCGACAACATTCGGGCACTTTGCACACAAAAAATACGAGAAAAATGGATGCCAGGGGACCTGCAAGGTTAAGCTTTTCACACTGCCATGAAAGAAGTCCCTTCAAAACTTTAATTTGCTAAGCTGTGCCAGTCAAAAGTCAAAAGGTTAACTCTGCTAATAGAAAAAAGTTTTATATGGAAAGATAAATGGTTATTTTTGGAGCAGATATTAGGTTACCTACTTGTTTGTTACATTTTTTACCAGTCATTTAAATAGAAACATACCTGAAAAGATACAAAAGATAAGTATTTATTAGTAAAATTCGTAATATAATAAAAGGACAGTGTCTTAAGTTATGTAAAGTTATTTAAAACAGCTCTTAAAAACCCATTTATATTTAACATATGTTAACTTCATTCTTATCAATTCGAAACAATCCACTTAAGTAACTTTTCCCTTAGACTCATTCAAAAAAAAAAAACATCTTAAAACTCACCTTAAGATAACTATCGATTTCAGTTCATTAGAAAAAGAGGCAACCCTTTAGAGTCCCAGAACCCAAACCACTTCAATTCCAGAACAATTAAAACCGATCTACTCCCACATCCAATTGAGGATGCACAAGGAACTCGTAAACTGAACCATTTACCGGGACTCTCAGACAGGTCAGGTACTCACAGATGTCAGCAGTAATTACGGGTATACACACACACCCCTCGGAGTGTGTTTTCTTAACGGGTTCAGGTAAGAAATCAATGGGATAAACACCAAGGAAAGTTGGCTGACACGACTCAAGTCAAGTCAGTCAATGAACCGCAGAGCTGAAAGGGGGGAATGACATGCAACATGAGCTATTGTGACCTCGACCCTTCGGACACGCCCACGTTGCCGCAATTCATGCATCATTAAGCCAGAAATTAAAAGAACAGCACAACTCGCGCCGACAGAACAGTTGAACAATAATAGCAATAATAATAATAACAATAATAGGAACAATAGCAGCCGCAGCAGCCAACAGATGCTGTAATTAATTCTATGAAATTTACGAGCGGTCAATGTGCGGGGCGATAAACTCCAGACGATGACCAGATGACCCATTGGCCAAACAGGAAAGTGCGCAGCATTTAGGCCGAGTCCCATGACTAAGCAGGTTTATCGATTAGCATAGACACTTTAACAGATAAATGGCCAATAAATATAACCACATTTCTATATATATTTCTGGAGTAGGAACCTGTAAAGTTTAATGGTTTTGCCGGTTTGGTGATAAAGAAGGAAATTAATGCTTGAGAAATTTGCCTTTTGAGTTCTGATGAATTAATAATAAAATATTTGTGTTATTAATTTTTGACTATATAATTCTGGTAAATTAATAATAAAATATTTGTGTTATTTATTTGTTCACTGTATAATTAAGAGCTATAATTTTGAAGCTATTTCTATTCTACAAGCTGCTAAAATTAATTTAGAAATGAATTCTAAGACATAAGATTAATTTCAATAAGTTATATTCACTTATTAGCACCTTAAAGACATTTAAAATTATAATAATAATTTCCCTTCTTCTCATAAACGTCCAAAATAACTAATAAGCTCTCATTTTACAATAAATAATAAATGGAACAAATTCGAATACCTCAATTAATATTCAGAAATGAATTCTAAGACATAAATTTAAATTCAATAATTTATATTTATTTATTAGCACCTTAAACACATTTTATATTATTATAATAATTTCCCATTTTCTCATAAACATCTAAAACAACTAATAAGCTCTCATTTCACAATAAATTTGTAATATAATAAATTCTCATACCTCAATTAATAACAAATTTGTATAGTAATAATTTCTAATACCTCTTCATAACCATTTTGAATAAGCAAATGAATTGAAATTCAACCAAAAGTTAATACCTGGTTGAAAATTGTGTAAATCAAGCATAGAAATTGATATGTTAATCTTGTGATTTATTGGATACAATTCAAATGCAGATTTGCCTACAAATATCCTTGTGGCAATAAAATATGTGCGCAAGTTTGCTGCCGGCTGTCAGAGGCAATTGTGGAAAGTATAGAGGCGAAATTTTTATGCCGACTCAATGAACGATTTATGGTGTCGCTTTGTCTTGGCTCAAACACACACATACACACACACACGCACACTCACATGATGTTTACATGGCTAATTATGATTTATTTGAGCAATCATTTTTCTCAACTGCGCCGGGAAATACTCTTACATATAGAGAGAGAGGGCAGCATCCAAGCCACAGCTTTATGCTCTCAGTTCCCTGCTCCTTGCTCCTTTAGCTTTTCCCATTTTTTTGCTTGCCCTTTGGGGTGGCATTGGCCCTTGGTCCTCGGTCCTCGAAGGACACAGTCGCACTTTGGTGGCGTCGTCCCTTCGGCGTCTTTGTTTATCTAAGTTAATTACAGCAAAACATTTTTGGGGTCGTGGGTGGTTTTGGGTGGATATTCACGCATGTTTGGGTGCGGACAGTTCCGCTGATTAATTGCCGCTAAGCATACAAGCCGCCATTATTCAGGCCGCCATCACATAAAGGCCTAAATATACATTGGCCAAAAGCAGGACTGAAGGAGGGTAGTTACTTCCTTTGTATACAATATATACATATATTCGGTCCAAGAAGGGTTTATAAATAAAAAAATAATAAAATCCATATGGTAAAGGGTATCAGGTGTTTAATTAAATTAATTAAATACAACTGTTTAGATGATTATGTTTATTAAATTATCAAGTATACAAAAACATACAAGTAAATCATATTGATATTATTGATTTTTTTTCTTCACCCTTTTCTACTGTCACATAAATCTTGTCATTAATAATAATAATCAATCAAACCTTGTGCTCACATTGCACTCTTTGAACTTTCAACTTTAACCTGCCACAAACACACACAAAGAAAAACCCGAATTAGGAAAATCCAGACAGCTGCCTACTCAGTTATGTATTTCAAAGCATAAAACCCGAAGAAATGTCAAGCAAACAAATCTATTGCTGAACTGCCGCCACAAACAAGCATAGTTTTCTTAGAGAACGAGAATTTATTTATTTATTAGTACAACTTTTTGTGAGTGTCTAATTTAATCAAGTGGTAAATTATATGAATAGGGTGGGCCTTTGATTGAATCAAACATGGAAGGTGATACACCGAGAAAAGAAATTGGAACTTAATATCAGAAAACGTAAATAATGAATTTAGTTTATAGTAACTTTCTTAAATCAAGAAGATTGTTTAATATTTTCAAAATATTACTTTAAGTTTGATTTATCAATAACATTAAACTTAACTTTTCTTTTCTTAATAATTAAAATAATTAAACGTTTTTAATAGATTTTCGTTTATAGTAACTTTATAATACCAAGAAGATAGTTTAATATTCTAAAAATATTTCTTACAGAGTGATTTATTAATAATATTAAACTTTACTTTTCTTTTTTTAATAATAAAAAGCTTCCTGTTCGATTTTGGGTTTATGTCAGGGCTGCTCACACAGAGCACCCAAGGAGCTTTACTAACTAATTCACGAGTTTACAAAAATCTATACGAAGATAATGACAGTTGAGATCAGTACCTAAAACAGCTTTACTATTAATATTTTCTGGAAAACCTACACCTGTCCAGCTTTATTTTGTTTATATCAGAGCTGCCCATGGCTAGCACCCGAGGACTCCCTGAATTTCGAAATTTCACACAAAGCTAACCGAAGTACCTTGACCTGGCTCTCAAGTTGGTAGAGCAACCCAGATTTTGATCTTATCTGGATTGTAAGACAGATCGCTCTAACCTCTTGAGCTCTTTTATCAAATTTTTATCTTTTTTGGATAGTAAACGTAGACCACTTTTACCTCTTACCCTCTTTTAATAGATTTTAATCTTTTTTGGATAGTAAACGTAGACCGCTCTAACCCCTCACCCTTTTCTAATCCGTACAAAAAAAAATTGAAATGCAAATGCGAGTGAAAATAATTTCCGACATTGCTCCGATGAGAATTGATTGTCGGGTGAGACGTGGCCAAGTGGCCTCCGACATCCCTGCCGCATCCTGACCCGCGACCATTCATTGTTTGCTAGTTTGCTAGCTCGGTTAGCCTCTGACCAAGGAAGTCGGCTGCTTGCTCAATGAATAAAGAAACAAACAAACAAGAATTTCGTACGCTTGACTGAATGTCTGCATGAGCGAATGAATGAATGAATGAATGAACGAATGAACGGACGAGCGGGTGAACGGGTGGGTGAGTGGTGCAAATGGCTGAATGAATTGTCGGTGGGTTGTATAAATCAACTTGGCGTTTATCTCAAAGCAAATAAGTCAACAGTGTAGACGGATAGCAAAATGCAATGTGAATGTGAATGAGAATGTGAATGCAGGGGGAGACGACGGGGGACGGGGGGGTTTGTTTGCCTTCCAAGGGGTCAGGGAAAACTTTCCCCTGGCTATGTGTGTGTATAGTATGTGCGAATGTGTGATGACATGGACGATTTAGTTGCGCATCCGTTGGCAGCTTCAAGTGACCCCATCAACCTCAAGCTCCTCCTCTCTCCTGCGAAGCGAAATGAAGATTTTGCACTCGACAGATTCAACTTGGAAAATAGAAAACTTTGAAATTGCAAAAATGAAACTCACTGAATCTCTGAGCCAAGTTCTGAATTTTTAATTTTACTTAAAGTCTTATTCATTTCATAAATTTTAAAAGATAAAATATATGCATATGTATATGGAAAAGTGAATATAAATGATAATATTTGTGTAAAGTTAAATCTAAGCTTATTCTTATAATAATAAAAACAAAATATATTTCAATATTTAATATGTTTCTTTTGAAAATATAAATCGTTGAGCTACATGGAATGTTTTACTCAAAGAGCAACTTTCATTTCGATTATAGAAATAATTTAAGTGGTTGGTTGTCAAGTATATCGATAATACATTGTTTAGTTTTAATATATTCATTCATTTTCCCACTTAATATATTGATTACATCGATATTATCCTGAAAATAATTTAAAACTTGATTTTAAGTAACCAAAATTTTAGTTACAGAAATTTTATTAATGGTTGAATGTCGAGTATATCGATAAAATCGATAATATTTTGTTGTTCAGATTTATATCACAGTATCATAATTTATAATATTTCGATTATATCAATATTACATACTGAAACCAGTTTGGAGCTTCATTTTAATCAACTAAAGTTTTAGTTACAGCAATTTGATAAAATATATTGACTATTATCGATAATAATATCGATTTACATACATTTGTATGAGCTATTTACACTATATCGATAGAATATATTATAGAATGAGTAGACACATTTCTAAAATGCATTCAAGCAAATAAAATTTGAGTTTCAAGACGTTAAAGAATTGAAAAAAATCTATTGAAAAAGTGTTCTATCGAATACATTTTTTTATACCGAAAAAGTATAAATTAAATATCGTTATTATATCAAAAGCACATTAAAACTAAATTTAGGCTTACTCCCCAGAAGAAACCTTTCAGCTTGAAAGATTCTAGACAACACCTTATTTCCCTTTTTAATAAAACTAAAAAAATATATTTAGTACATAAACTAAAGCTAAACTAGGCCAAGTACAGACCAAAGATTCTCTCTCCCCCGAATTATTCACAGGCAATTAAACCCTTTGTTCCCAAGACATTTCTGCACAATTATTTCCCACATTCAGGCAACCCGAAAATGGTAATGTGATGACTCAGTTGCAGCCAGACAGGAGTGCCCTGTCAGCTGTTCAAGTTATCTTCTCAGGATAAACATGAAATTGGCCAACAGACCACACCGCAAAATATCCATTCACACACACACAGAGGGAATCACACAATGAGCAAGGATTTGAGCCTCCGGGTTTGAGGTATTCGAATTCGAGAGTGCAATGGTAATTCATCAATTAGGCTGCGCCTTTATAGAATTACCAATTACCATTCCTCATATGCGACACAGGCCACAAAATGCAAATGTGCATAGCCCCCAAAAAGATAGTGGTTTGGGGTCTATATCGTTCTAAGCCTTTACCTCCAATTCATTTCGATATATGTGTGTGCGAAGCTTCTGGCCAATTCGGCAGCCAACTAATCGATGGCGAATCATTTGCCCAGACACAAAGCGAGCCTAATGCAAGCTCTAAACTCGAAACTCGAAACTCCAGGATCCCAGTTCGTGCTGTGTCGTTTGCCATCATCTCATAAAAGATGCACATTGTATCTCGTAGTATGCAGAGTATCTACGGCATCCAGCAGCCTCCTCTCCTGCAGCTTAACTCTGCGGGACGGTCCTAATGCGTATTTGCCTCCTGCATTTGCATTAAAAGCGCTCCCGAAACCAAACTGTATAACGAACGGATGGACAGGGTGGAGGCCCTTATAGAAGGGCTTATAAATCACAGGATACAGTGGAAGTTGAAACGAGAGTAAAGTTAAGAAGAATAGGTATTTATAATACTTTGTTAATGTTGTTTAATAAATTTTAGATAAAACAGGCTTGGATTTGCAACTAGCTTCTTTTATAATCAAGCAATTAAATATATTTTACCATCTAAGATACATTTATCTGCTTGATTTTAATATCTTAACAAATTGATTTAAATATCTAGTAAGTAAACTTAATAAATGTAAAATATTTTTAATAAATTCTTGAATTCCTTGTCTCCTGAACTACTGTCCAGGCAAAGTATCTGGCAATGCATCACGCACATGCAGAGAGGAGAGATTTGAAGTAAGAGGAGGCTGGCGGAGGATATGCCGCCGGTCTGGGCCACATTGCTTATTTAATGAGATTAACGTCTAAAGACAAATGTCATGTGCATGTTAACAGTGCGGCCGTGGCCGTGCTTGGGTCGGGCCACTCTGAACAAAAAAAAAAAATATCTTTTGGATACAGATACGGCCCGAATGCGTTTGCGGATTGCGGTCCAGCACTTGGCAGCTGCTTCTGCTTCTGCTTCCGCACCCGCCGTCGATTGTCTGTGTATCTCTCTATGTGTGTGTGTACGTATTTGCCATAAAAGGCAGAAGGCGGCACATTAAAAATTCTAAAATGTTTTTGCCAGCCTACCAAAAGCACCATAAGCTGCAGACACACACAGAGAGTAGCTGACGATGGAGACATAAGCAAAGCATGATGTGAAGGGGAATTACAAAGAAGACTTTTTGATATCCTGTAAATTGTAGATTTGTTTAAATAAATATAAATTAAAAAAGATAACAATATACTTTAAATAATTATAAATAAATATAAATAAATATAAATAAATATAAATAAATATAAATAAATATAAATAAATATAAATAAATATAAATAAATATAAATAAATATAAATATATATAAATATATATAAATATATATATATAAATACCACTATATAGTGTGAAAAGATTTTAAAATGATCTTTCAGGATGCTATTCGGTTTGATATTTATTTGATGCTTTCAAAACTATTTTAATATCCGAGCGGGAATTTTTATTACTCTTTCTTTTTATTAAAACTTTTTCGATGTTTTAGAAGTCTTTAAAATCTTACAATCTTAAATCTTCTAATATATGTTATAAAATAAAAACACAGAAAATTTTTTTTTCAGTCAGAAATACTATGTTTTTCTTTAAGAGGTATAAGAATTTTACGCAAGCCTTGACTCGTGCCTTTTTCGGACTCAAACTCTTTTTTTTTCCCCAACAGCAAAGCAAGCTTAGACTGTGGTATATATATTTATAAACCCAAGGAGATATAATTCCTTATATAATCGTATAAATCAAAGAAGATTAAAAAAATTAAGAAGCTGATTATAAGACATGTTTTGTCTAAAAGGAAAAAGAAACTTCATAGTGTGGTCCATAGTTACAAGCTTGTAACTTCAAAGGAGCCTTTCTATGGTTTATTTTTTATTAAGATTCAAGTTTATAATATGAATAGATTTTCTCAAAGAACGTCTCTAAATTTAGCCCAAAATTTGCTGAAAAAACTATGCATAATTTTATAAATTTTCCATCTTAATCTAATTTAATTTTCTCTACACTTTCCGTCCACTGTGCCACAATGGTAGCCAGGTTGAACTTCAAAGTAGCCGAATGCCATTATGCTCACTGCAAAGAGCGGGCGAACGACGAACATTCACTGCAGATGCCATGCCTGCGAATCGGAAAACAAAAAAAACCAGGAGGAGGACCACAAAGGACCCGCTGGAAATGATGACAGCTCAAGCAGCAGGAAAAGCAGTAGAAACGACAGCCTTGACCAAGGTGAAAAGTGAAACGCTGTCAGCAGTTTCTGTCCGTCTATTAAATTTATATGTGGGGATATCCAGCCAACTATAAAGAGCTAACGAGCTGTAAACTATGAAAAGGCAAACTCTTTGTCGCTTCAGATAATTGCAGCTTTTATTCAGTGTTTTTACCTCTCATAAATGTAAAGTGCGATTTAAAGATCACTTCAGATAAAATGAAAGTGCATTTGAGCGAGAAATAAAAATTTAAGTGACCAAAAGGTGATAAATAAATTAATTTGATTGCTTTTAAAAATCTCGTTTAAATGCTCTCAGAGATTACATTTACTTTGGTCAGTTTTCCCCCTTTTTTCTATGCTGATTCTTTGATGGAATTCGAGAGAAGCTTTTCATTAAAAGACATAATACCGCAAATTAACGTAATGACAGGAAAATACACACATGCACACCCACCACTTGACAGGCAGGCACTTGGATGTTAAGCGGCTTAGGTCGCAACTGGAAAATGACTTTTAAATCTAATCCCCTTGAAATGCTGAGGGTCAGATGCAGAGATACAAAGATACTTGGCAAAGGCTACCGGCTCAAAGCGTCCTGCCGCATGTTGCCTTAGGAAGTCATCAGTCAATGAAGGGACACACAAAAACAAAAACAAAACACGCAGATACATTGAATAGATACAGCCAGCAGAGTGGATTCCTCTGGCTGATTTGCGATTGTCAGAACGACATGCGTCTCAATAATTCATCATGAAGGCCGAAAGGCGCGACATGGAAAGATTTCCAACGCAGACAACCCGGGGCTCAACTTCGATCCCACCGACATGGCGGCAAATTGCGTTGACGCGGTTGCACGTTGTCACCGCAGAAAAATCGAGGAAAAACACAGGAGCCTCAGTCTCAGTCTCAGTCCAAACCCAAACCCAGGCCAGGTCCCGACCCAACTCCATGGTGACAATGATGTATAAATGGCGATAAATCTCGCCAAAAGCAACGGAAAAGAGCCGTAAGGAAGAAAAAAAGAAATCTGCAACGGATTTGCCACAAGACTAAGAAGACGGAGCTTGAAATACACTGGAGAAGATACTTGTATTCATAATTTTATTAATGGGATTTATTTATGAGAAATAAATACAGTTTGTTGCTTTAAAAAACTGATAATACTTTAGATCCTTGTTCTTAAGTACATAATTGAGCCAGCTTCTTCTATGAAATATCTCCCATTTGATTATTTATTTACAACTTTATTGTTAAGTTAATTTTATTAAATATTTTTCTAGTGCATCTAGACATTTGTTTCGGCCTGCAAACTGCTGGGATTTTCTTGGAGGTTTCCTTATGGCGATAGGCCGCCCGCCTGCCTGATGACAACAAAGTGTACGGCAGTGTCCTGGCTGCGTAGGATGTCAACTCCTGCCGCTGATGATGATGATGGGTGCGGAACGGAAAGGGTATGCTTAATATTCCTTCTTTCGACGTCATCGCAACGAGGGTTGCTTCCACAATTTCCTTTCGTAGACATATGAGACCCGTGTAATGGGTTATAATGGGGACCGTTAAGGGTTGACCGCCCTATTTTAATAACATCTTTTGAGAATGATGGATGATGTGCAGTACAAAACAGATGTTTCAATTATGTACAGATTTCTTAAGAGGCTATTTTTATAAAGGGATTGGCTTATCCTTAGTTATGACGTCATGTGAAATATCTCTATTTGTATAAGAAAGAAAAGATATAATAAAATTGTTGAGGTCTTCACGTTTCATTATTTAATATTCTTTAGGATTTTCCAGGAAATATTCAGGTTAGTCCTATTTGTGTGGAATTTAATTTAAGTTTTTCAAAAGGCATATTTTCGATGTAAAAAATATCGATTTTACACTGTACAAGTTATCGATTTCACACTGAAAAAGTTATCGATTTTATACTGTAAAAGTTACTGATTTTACACTGTAAAAGTTACTGATTTTACACTGTAAAAGTTATCAATTTTACATTGTGAAAGTGATCTATTTTACACTGTAAAAGTGATCGATTTCACACTGTAAAACATATTGATTTTTTTCTCTAAAATGTATCGATTTCACACTGTAAAACTTATCGATATCACACTGTAAAAGTTATCGAGTTTACATTGTAAAATCGAAAATTATCGGGACATACAAAACTTGTTTAGAATAAAAATAATCATGTCTTTATATGAAATTAACTCCACCAATCCCCTTCATCTTCAAATTAAGCAGAAAAGCATTTCTCATTACCCATAAATATTAATCGATCGATTGATTATTGCCTATAGGAAGTTGTACATCTCTATATCTCGTACGCAACCGTCTGAAAGCTAAATGAGCTATTGACCACGCTGTTGGCCAACAACAACAAAGTTTATGCCCCAAAGGGAAACAATATTCAATGCAAAAGGTGCAGGAGCTCTGACGTGGGCGCCACTGGCTTGGATCATTAGCGGTGCCAGTCGCAAGTCCGGAAAAGCTGTAGAAAAGCGAGGGGAAAAGCGGTAGAGAAAACCTTTTGCCAGAGTGACACAAACGACGACAGCCTCTCTCTCTCGCTCTCTTGTAGGGTAAACGTTTACTTCTTGCACGAAAATAAAATATATATAAAAAACTTTTTTGCCGCTGCTCCTGACAGCCCAAACAACAACTACGGATACGACAACCACACAAACAACAGCGGCAGGGCCTCAACTTGAAGAAGTTTATGTCCAAGACAAAAGTCTGATTTATGTTTTATGGCGAATAATTCAGGAGAAAAAAAAAAGAAAAAACAAAATAAAAACAGAAGAAAGCTTTTCCAGTAAAGTGTTTATTATTTTAGTTGCTTGAAGGCACAAACTGCGGCGGCCCAAATTGGTAATTAGGATCTTGGCAATATAACTTTGGGCGTAGCAAAACTTTTTGCGGCGCAGAAAAAAACAAACGAGTTCTAGGTATTTATAGGCGTCGTTAATGTTATATGCGAAGGCAAACTTTGAGCAAATAAATTATAAAAAATAATAATAAGATCCAAGGATATATTTTTAGTTCCCTTAATTCCCCTCAATGTTTCTTTACGCTCCATTGTGCATTGTACAATATTTCAAACTTGTTAGATTTTTATTTTTTTGCTTTTCATATTATTTATTTACTTTTAAATTCCCTTTTAGTATCAACAATTTATCATGTTATCTACATCAGATTAAAAACCGAGAAGCTCATCCTATCCACCGCTAAAACATGCAACAAAAAAATCTTCAACTTGTGCCGTGTTGCCAACTGTTGAGCAACTCATTTTCCTGTTAATTAAATTAATTAGAGTAAATCGGGTGCGGAGATAGCATGGCATATAAAAACATACACGTATAGAAAAAGATGCGAGAGAGCCGAGCTAAACTTTTTTAATTGCATTCAATGTTGCTGCCAACTGCGGCAACAAGGATAAAGCGGCACAACCGACTGGAAGGATGAAGGACGAAGCGAAGGATTAAGCCGAGGCAGAAGACGACAACGACGACGGCGCACTCTGATGATGACGTTGGCAAGTTGGCTGAATGACGCAGAGCTGGTAGTTGGACGAATTCCTTGTCGTCATTTAATGACATTTTCATCAAGACCCCCCCAGTTCCTCCCCCCCACAGACTCCGCCCCCTCATTATCATTATAATTGTCATGCTGATTTCTGTGCTCGGTGCCACAGCATTTTCTGCATTTGTTTGGGGCGAAAAGTTTTGGCAAAAGTTCTTTCGTATTGTGATTTGTGTGCAATAATGGGGCGAGCTTGTTGTCGGAATTCATCAGCCTATTCCTCTACCCATTCCTTTAATCCTTGACTCGGCGCGACTACATTTTTTTAATGAGCGCAGAGAGAACGATGAAGTGTGTCCCGACAAGGACGTTCAAGAATGTCGAAAGTTCATGGAGTAAAATAATGTGAGGAATGGTACTAGGAGAGGCACATTGGTGTGCTAAAAAGGTCTTTCAAGACAATACAAATTAATTAATCATAATCATATGGGAAGAAAAAAATTAAATCGTGATTAAATGAATGCTTTTTGGAAGAAGAAACATTAAATAAAGACAAAAGATTAAGTTTGGATAGATAAAAATAGAGTTCTAGATAATAATGCAAACAAAATTCAAATACCCAACATTTTTACGAACAAATAGGAGGAAAAAAATAAACAATAAAATTAAATAACATAAAAAAAATCAACTGCCGAAACCCGGGATTGAACCGGGGACCTTTAGATCTTCAGTCTAACGCTCTCCCAACTGAGCTATTTCGGCTCTTGAGTGAAGAGCGACAAAAGCTCAACACACACTGCAAACTATCTGAGCAGATAATCACTGCGGAGAGAAAGTGAGAGAGAGGGAGATAACGAGCGGGCGATAACCCCAACGATACTATAAGCAGCGATACTATATGTAGAGATAGAGAGAGAGAGAGAGAGAGGGAATTTGCAGAACCACATTCTTCTATGTGATGATGATGATAATGTGGCAACTAAAGCTTACTAAAGATATCTATCTATCTATAAAATATATGAAGCTAAAGAAATTCCTGTAAGGAACAGAGTCTGGTCGAATGTGGAATTTAGAGCTAGACGAGAAACTTCACAGCGTGTGAAAACGAACCGTTCTTGTATACACGGAATAAAGGCACAATAACTAATATTTTATCCGATAATGTTGACAACCTTATGGTCTGCAGTTCAGACTTGATAAAACGAGTAGTTCCTAACACATCTTTCAAATTTATAAGACTAATTCTTGTCTTACTTATAGGTAAGTCGTATCTGAATTCATAGAAAAAATTCATACCAGAATTTTTAGGAAAATTCAAGACTGAAATAGAGGTATTCATACCTGAGTTTATAAACAAAATTCATGCTTTACTTATAGGTAAAACATGCCTGATACTATAGAAAAAATTCATGACTCATTTTTAGGTAAGTCAGTATTGAATTCATAGAAAACTGTTATGCCTGATTTCATTAGGATTTTTATAATAAATGTTAATTATAATTAATGTATACATCTTTATATTTTTAAATAATACTCTTTATCTCTTAATTGCTGTATTAATATTTTGACTGTTGCGCCAATTAATTTATGATATTCTCTGCTTTAACTTAGACACATCACTTTACAAAGTTTCAGGATAGTTATGTCACCATCCCATCCCTACAGGTATCTCTTTAATGTTCTTCTACTCCCCTCTCAAAAATGAAGAATTATTAAAGTTTTTAATCAATTTATCTATATTAACTTTTTCTCGCAAACTTTTCTAGTGCAAGACAACTATTTTTCTCCGCCCCAACCTCAAATGTGTGTGTGAGTGTCGCATGAACTCTTTAACTTTTTCATTAGAGTGCGAAGCGGAGAAAAGCGAGATTCCCTTCAATTTTTAGTCGTTACGCCATTTCAATTACTGGCCAAGTGCCAGGAACCAAGGGACAGAGAGACAATGTCCATGGCAGGACCACGACGATCAGTGGCAAATTTATAGGGACAAAAAGCTAGGACCGTCTGAACAAAGGGAATAAGTAAAATGTGTAAAAATGGTGGAGAGAATGGCGACGACAACGACGACAACGACAACGACGACGAGACTGCCATCGAGCTCATTTGTCCACAGGCTCTGTGTTGGAGCGAAATGGGTGGGAAAAGGGGGGACAAGGGGGTTTAAGTTGGGTGGAAATACTGCTGCACTTGTCGTATTACTAATTTCCCTGGTGACCAGGACCAAGCCATTGAACCCCTCATATAAGTGCACTGGAATAAACAAAATTTAACAGTTTTTTACAGGTATTTAGCAAACTGTTTTTTCCATTTGTTGCCAAATATTTAGACATTTTGAGAAAGAAAAGTGTATATAATTGCAACTATTTATATCAGTTATAATTCATTGTTAACCTTTCACAATTCATTTAACTAAAAATCTCTTGATAAATTTAGTAATTTATTTACTTTCTATACACGATTTCTCTCAAAATACATTTTGTAGGGTGTTCTTATAGAGTAAAATATTATTTATTTATATAAATATAATTATTTTTATTATTTATACTACATTTAATACAACATTTTCTCCATGTGCACCTATAAGTTAAACCATTAAACGTTCAATCGTCCTGCTGCAACTTGCTGCATCAACAGAATTGCATTGGCAACTTTTTGATTAACGCCATTATGAGGTGATTGTTCAGTTGTGAGGCTCTGTGGCACGGCTCGACCTGAAAAACAGGGGAAAGGATAACGCAGGTTAAGAGCGTTAAGGCTCGATTCAGCCAGCCTGCATCCTTGCCAGTGCCACCAAATTGCACTCATGTGTGTAATTTATTTTCTCGGCATGAAAAACTTCCTAACCGGAAAATGAGGCACTCAATTAAGAAAACGTTTAATCCATGAAATGTTCCAATTGCACACACAGAGAGAGGCAGTGCAGTAAAAGGGAGGCTGGACACGGACATGGATGCGGATGCGGACGCGGACATGGACTCGTCGGGCGGTGGAACGAGACATGGCCCAGTGGGGGCTGTAAAATTGCTGTCTATATAATTGATTGGGTGTGCCTTTCGGATTTACTGTGCAGCTTTCATTTCTCTTTTTGTTTTTTTTTGTTTTTCTTCTTTTTTATTTTTTGTTTAAAGCACAAACCAGTGATTTGTAATTCCCATTTCAAATTACATGGCCGAACTGTGCTGGATTTAAGGGAGGCATTGCTTTTATGTGAAACTTTAGGCTCGTTAGGCATTTAGTTGAAAGGATAAAATAATAGAGAAGGGTTTTAAATTAAGTATTCTAAGAATATTTAATTTACAGGAAAGAATTTTAAGAAATATAATAAAGATTCTTCCTAAAAAAACTTTAATTCACTTTATAATAAGTATAACTTTGATATTTAGTATTAAGACATATAAGTTTAGGTCTGATTTTTCACTACTTTATTTGTATATATTCCATAAATTTTACCATGATCTCGGATGTAACCTCCATAATCCCCCATATCATCGCTAATAGCTTATAATATAAATATATGTATAAAGATTCTGCCTAAAATTGCTAGCTAACTTTATTTCACTTTATAAAAATATTTTATATATAACATATAATGCATATATCTGATTTTCCACTAATTCATTTGTATTTATTCCATAAATTTCATGTTCCCTTAAACCATGATGTAATCCCTCTGATGTAACCCCCATAATCCCCCATATCATCGCTTAAACTATTCATCTCACATACATTTCAGAAAACCAAATACAGAAACGAGACAAGCAGCGACAGGCAGCGACAGCGATTATCAATTCACAATTTATTTAACAGATATATAAATGGAATCAAAGTAATATGTAAATATGGGCAAGTGGAGAGGAAACAAAAGACAGAGAACAAAGGGCCTCCTCCGTTGCAGTTGGGGTTATATTTTGTAGCTGTCGCATTTCCGCCCTTTTTTTTTGTGGACTGCCAAAAATGCATATGGCAAGGAAATGCCAAAAAGGGGGAAAGAGTCAAATTTGGGGGCGAGTAGTCAAGGGGGTAAAATTGTGGAAAACTTGGGGGGATGGGGAGGAAGGCGTAAGCTGGGTAGTGCATACATATGCGCGTTTTGTGGCACATAAGACGTGTGGAAATTATGCGAGGCGCGTGTCAAGTGGCGCAAAACTGCAAGAAAACTTTTTGCCAAGTCGGTGGTTCCCTGCCTCCCCCTCCCCCTACTCCTGCTCCCTCTACTTTTCTTCTGCTTAGTTTTCCCCCCTCTTTCGAGTGTCGATGTGTACGTCTGCAATTACATTGTGAATTAAATTGTAATGAGGCGGCATGCGGCGAGAAATATGAAAATGAGACCGAAATGAATTCTCCGACTTTTGCGCACAAATGGCAATTAACAGTTATGTTTGCTGTTCCAACACGTCGCAGACAGTTTTAATGAGGGGGAAGGAGGGGAAGGGAAGTCGAAGGCGAAAATGAAGACGAGAACGTCGCCGAACGAAACTATTTTTGGGGCGAGACGCAACTTCGAACTTTGGAGGCCAAAGGCATGGGGAGATTCAAGACAGGAAGTAAGTGTTCCAGGAAAGACCTTCACTTTACACTTAACACGGACAAAATTTTATTTAAATTGGTCATCAACTTGAGGGAATTATAAATGAACTTAATAGTAATAATCAAAAGTTAGGTGATGTTCTTGTGGAGATTTTCAGGTTATTTTCTTAAGATAGAAAACTATCTCTAGAATATTTTATATTTTTTCTCGATAATCTATTCTTTGTTTCCATTCTACATTTTATTTTTCACTGTCTATTTAATGTAGTCTAAGTAATGCACTCCCCTCACACGCCCAATTGGTCATCAACGGAAGTTCGAACCATTTAAAACCAATAATTGCAGCTTTGATCTCGATTACTTAAACCATTAAATGCACAATTTAAAGGAAATTATCAATTATCTGATAGAAAAATGTAACTACAGGGATTAAATTTAATTAAAATTGGTATTTAAAGTGTCTTTTAGGTAACCTAAAGTACTTTATACAAAAGAATTTATATTACTTTTATCCAGATTGGATTGGTAATCCCAATTTCATTGCACGTACCAAGAAATAAGCATAAGGATACATTTTACACAAGTGTCCACAAAAATTTGTGCCGAGGAAAAACGTGAGTTTCCAGCAGCCTGCGTTGAGGGGGAAAATGCAGCGCGAAAATGCCGCAAAGCGATCAGCATTAGCTGCCTCCCCCTGCCGCCCACTTGATGGGCGTAATTTCGTTGCAAAAAGGGGGAGGGGGAAAGGAAAGGGAATGAAAAAGAAGTACCATTACCAGAGAGAAGAAGAGAGAAGCGCATTTAAATGACCGTTTTGTCGCAGCTCCTAATGACAACCACTTGCGGCTGTCAAATGCAACCCTGGCCACGCAGGGTTGTAATATTTTATGGTCGAAAGGAGAAGACTGCGTATAAGAGAGAGAGTTTTGGGTGCTTTTTTTTACAGCCGGTGCTCGAGGGAAGTACGAAAGGATATTGCATTTTCTGAATTTAAGAGAAAGAAGAGAGTATTTCCGACATTCTATTTATTTTTTTAATAAAATAAACCCTAAGTACTTCTTTTGAGATTTTTTTGTTCCTTTTTTTGAGTTGTTTTGGTTTTAAATGAAGCTTAAAATCTCGTAATTCCAGAATTTTATGTCTTATATTAAGATTTTTGGTCTTATATAAAGATTTTAATTTAAGAATGCAAAAAATCTTGAAAGAAGATTTTATTTTTTTATCAGTGTATGTATTTCGTATATTAAATATTCTGATTTATCAAAGCACCTGAGGACTCTCAACTAATATAAACAGTCCTAAAAAATTACAGGTTATATCTCTAAATACAAAAATGTTCTATTTAGCAATCTTTCATTAAATCTTTAAACAATATTAGCTTTGATATTATAATTTTAAAAGTCAGATTTTCGCATATTCCTCCAACTCTTTTCAGAAAAACACCATTTATTCACAAAGGACTATGTGTACCTAGTATACCTTTCTTTCTGGCTTTCTCTTTTTTGCTTCCTGACCAACAATGGCATATGAAACCTTCACACACACACACTCTATAACCAACAACACCCCCTTTTGCTCATTTGGTCCTGCACCTCCTTGGGCGCATTCATAATTTCCCCATTAACCTTATTTTCCTGTTATGCACGAGTGCCCCAAACAGCGAGAAGATGGCGAAAAGAGAAAAATTGTCAACCGACGACCACCCCTTTTTTGTTTGTGAAATGACGACTTTCCTCCTTACCTCCTTGCAACACACCTCGCCCGTTCCCCGATGGATTTTAAATGAACTTTAACACGTGCAATGTCCCCTGACAGCAGAAGTGGAGGGGAGCCTGGAGCTAAGTAATTGGTTTAGCAGTGCGCAGAGGGTTAACAGGTTCGTTTCACAGATTATCCCTGAGTTGATTTTCCAGTTAAACTAATAATAACGAAAAAAAAAAATATAAATCCATTTCAGTTGGCAACAGCAGTTGGCAAAAGAGAAATGAGTTTTCCTAATGAGATATTGAGCATGATGAAATAGTAAATTGAAAAGAAAAATGGTAACCAAAAATTTTCTACAAGGGTTTAAATTAAAAAAAAAAAACTAAAGATAAAAAAATCTTAACGAAAATGAATTTTTTCGTATTTAGTATTCTTTACCTTGACAAGAAATTTAATTTTATATTTTTCTCTTACAGTTTCCAATATTTTTTACTATAAAATAAATGTTCTAGAATGTTAAAATTCATGATATATCCTTGTAACATTTTCCTCCCCTTTCCCTTCGTCTTTCTTCCGTTCAAAAGTCCCCTCTTTGGAATCTTGAAAGAATGCTAAATTTCTGAGGAAAACCTTCATTTTTACCTCCTTGTTCGTTCCCATTTAGTGTGTGCCAAATGCTCATTTAATAACGTAATTTCTGAAGCGTGCAAAATATATATTTTTAGAATTTAGTTCTTTTTCTTCGGCGAACTCCCAGTGTCTCAACTCGACTTTTCTCCATCTGCGCTGCCGGCAACTTTTTCTGCTTCATCTTGCACAAACAAAAAGCCTGGCAGATACATATGTATCTCACTACACTATGTACCAAGGGGTACACCATATAAATAGACAACTATATGTGCATGCTTATATCCGTCGCCAACCTACGTGAGCACGATGAACAAGTCGCCCAACTTTTTGGGCCAAAAAAAGGAGAAAAGAATAATACAAAAAAAAAGAAATGGGAAAGAAACGAAATTTGCATATGCAACGTAACTCCTGACGGCGATCATCATGGTGACGATGATGATGATGATGATGATGATGATGACGACGACGATGTCGCACATCGAGGACACACACAGGACACTAGAAATAGCTGCTGGCAGCAAGCATCCCCCCCTCACTCTCATTCCAGCACTGAAAGCTTCGCCACTTTTATGCAAATAATGTCTTCCAGGAATTTTTGTTATTTATAGTTAAGATAGCAAAACGTGTGGATGTCTGGATATATCTCAGAAAGTGTGTGCATTAGTAGCTATAGTATGTCTAACACACACACACATGCTGTGTGTGTCCAGGTTATTGCTTCATTTCTCCAGCAAACTTCTTCACCTGCCAAAAGTGGATACTTGCCGAAGGATGGCAAAAAGGTTTGCTGATGAGGAGGTGAGTTTCTCAAATGTCAAACTTTAACAGAATAACCCCAACTATTGGCATGATGTCTGGCAGTCAAATTACATTTTGGAGCTCATAAAAATGTTGTGTCATTAAAGTTTTTTGGCAGCTCACTTCGATTCCTTTGACTTCCTTTTTGCTATGTCTTTTGCTCTTATCCTGTTTCCTTTCCTTGGTCATAATTTAAATTGACATTTTTCTGTAGTCTTAATTTCGTTACAATGAAAGTCGCACAAGTCCCACTGGCAACTCCCCTGAGTCCCTTCTGTGACAAATCGAAGAAATTCGATTATAGGTAAGCGAGTATTCCAACAAATATGAAAATTGTATTTCTTGAGTGTGTAAAATGCAATCTGCTCGATATAAGATGGTAAATATATCAATATGTCAAGATATGTCTTTCGATAAGAAGCGGAAATATATCGACTAACACATAAACTTTATCGAAAATTAATTTTGGTGCTTGGAATTCTTCTACAATTACTTTAAACTTTGAAAAAAAGCCTTTGTATGTCGTTCAAATACAGCGGAATATGACCATCGATAACACGATTATTTCGATAGAAAGTATCGACAACTATTTGTTTTTATTTATCTTATTTTAGCTTTCTTTTCAAATCATTTCAGGTTTGTTAAACAAGCAACACTTCATGTCACAACCAGATCGATATAACATCGATTAACATGTAAATATTAACTTGAAATTATCGAAAGGTAACACGGTTATCGGAAATTCAATTACAATATGACTTACCTAATTCAACGTAGAGTTTTGGTCGAATATTCTCCTGCCAGGCACTTTGATTACCAATCACGAAGACTGTCAGTAGTAGGAAGACTATCTGCATCCAACCGTATCCATAATAAAATTTGCTTAAATTATGTTTCAGAATTGTTGTTTTTACTGTTGACGTTGCCGCTGCACTTTTTAAATGCATTTTGTGGTTTTTATTATTATTGTTCCAGAAGCTTTTGTTATTGTGGCTTGTGTTGTTGTTGTTGTTGTGCGTAATTTGGTTTGCTGAGTTGTGGAAATCGAACATTTCTATTTTGCATAAATTTACTTAAATTGTTGCTTGTTAAATTGTATTACTCTGTTGATTTACTATGTGTGCTTTTCTTCTTATTTTTTTATTGTGTTTAAACGGTTTTGATTTTATTTATTTGGTTTTTGGTTTCGGTTGTTTGTCTGTGTGTGTTTTAGAGACTATTTTTGTTATTTATTTACTGCATTTGAATTTACTGTACTGGAATCTTTAAATGGATTTTAAATATTGATTTACTTTCCGTTTTTTTTTTTTTTTGTTCAACAACGTTTACTGTATTTTTGTCTGATTTGTTTTTTATTATGTTTATGTTAAAAAAAATTGTCAATCATGGCTGCAAAGAGAAAAAAGAATATTAATTAGTTAGTAACTTGCAAAAGGGTGTTTTTTATATTATCTAAATTTTTATATTTAATCCTATTACAATATACTAAAAACTGGGATAGGTAAGTGTATGCTTACAACCCAAATAGTAAAGAAGGTTCTTTCAACCTTTTAAAATATTTAACAACCTAAACTGGCTCTAAATCGACAACTTCTTTAATAAAAAATTAAATAAAATGAGAATCAAATTTATACTAAAGATTTAATCGAAATTAGTTTAGTATATATTCCCCTACACTTTATTTGCATTTTTTCAATTTAGTCAGCATAAATTATTTGCTCGATTTAATGTAGGTCTCCCCCTTTTTCTTGTTGCTCACCTCTCTCGCTCTTAAATCGGCTTATTGTGCAATCGTGTGTGTGCACACACACAATAAACACACTCACACACAGGACCACGCCCTCCTATTAGTATTTTTTTTTTGCTTTCTTTCTTTCTTATTTCCCATGCAGATAAGTTGAGCGACCTTCGCCCACAAATGGAAATGGAAGGCGCAAGAACTGGCAAAAATACACACAGTGAATAAAGTGAGGGCAAGGCAAGGAGATGAAAACAAATTGAAAGGTAGGAAGAAATACATGAAAAAAAAGAGGGAATTGGAGGACACAAGCCTACAAATACTTGGTTTATGCGAGGCAATTTTAAGAAATATTAAAAGTTATTTGTAATACACGTTTTTTGAGGTTTACATTTTTGTAGCATACTTTTAAGCACAATTTAAATTGGTGTAAAATCCACAAAGATTTTTTTATTTTCAACTTTACTTATGTAACTCTTTTATTTTCTATCACTATCTTTCAAAATTCATTAAATTTTACACTTAAAAAAGATTTTCATGAATTAGGCATCGCATAAACGCGGCAGAGGCGTCGGGCAAAGGAGGAAAAGGTGCCAAGTAGCGTGCACAGTTAATGAGTTTTTCAAAATACACCGCCCCCCCGTGCCCGTGTAGAGAAATTAAAATGTGGCACGAAAATGTACAAATCTAGCACACGAAAGGGGTTGACAGGGTGTGGCAAACAACAGGGTGGTCGAAACGGGGTTATTCGGTGTCATAAATCTGCCACAGGTGAACTTTGAGACTCAAGCTTTCCGGTGGAAGTGGGGGGTGGGAGGGCCTGGCTGTGGGTGCACAGTGCAATTTGTTTTTCCAAGTCAGGTGCATCTGTGTCGGCTTCTCGTTCTAATTATGACGTCAACAAAGCGCCAAAGGTGCCAAGAAAAAAAACTTGTACAAAATTTATGAATTTTCAAAATAAATACAACTTGAAGTTTGTTATATTTAAGCAGGCAAATCTTTGGGTTATTTTTTAGTGCAGATAAAGTTTACCTTAAAGAAAAAACTAGCTAGAATTTAATATAAAGTTTTATTTTAAAAATAAGAGCTTTGTAGAAAGATTTTTCCTTTTATCAACTTCATAAAGAAGGTTAATAAATGAAGTGTATCTGTACAGAATATCCTCTCAGTTCCTATAACAAGGATGACCCAAAACGGATAAAAGGTGTAAAGGGGGATAGTGGGTTGTGTGCACGGGTCGAGTATCCACTTTGCAAGGCCCTCGTGATGTTTTTGCTGCTGCACTTAACCGATTGTTAGTTTAGATAGATGGCAGACAGACAGACAGACAGACAGACACACTTGCCGGCATAGATGTGAATATGTTTTTTGAGGGGACTTCAAGTGGCAGTGTGTGTTAGTTGAGTAGCAAAAAGTGTTTACGCAAAATTTAACCAAAAAGCCTGTCACAGAAAAGTCATTCAATAACTAGGTACTTATCGAGAGCTGTCGATTTCAAATTAACGCTAAAAGAACATGAGTTCAAAATGCTGATTGATAATATCAATAGGTAGGTACTTTTAAATTCTTTTAATTAAAATTACACAGTTTTGAACTACATAAATCAACACTCTGCTAGACTGTCACATCCTAGAAAGAACTTTGGGTGTGATTAGATATAATTATCAACAAAAGTTTCCTCAAGGAATATAACATATGTTAGATCTTTAAAAAAATATATTCCATTTAGTAGATAAATATGCCGTATCCTTGTGTTTAAATTCAAATACAAACTAATTAGGCCTTGGATTTTTTATTTTAACTTTAATTTACCAGTTAATGCCAACAAAATCTCTCTTAAAAAAAAAGTATTTTATTATTATTCTTTTTTTTTGGATTAAATATCCTAATTTATTCCATCCTTCCTATTTAATTTTCTTTATTACTTTTCTAATGTTCATATACAAAAAAAAATATTTATTTGTAACTTTCAGTTTTAACCTCTTAAATATATTTGTTTTACAACCGAAATAACAATTAATACACTTAACATCTTAAGATTCAGTTGAAGAAGTATACAAAATTAAGCACATTTATTAAAAATAATTTCCATCAGTTTAAAAACGAATCCCGTGCTTTCTCCCGAGTTCCACGGTCTTGCAACACTTCCTGTAAAACCAACAAAAATATACAAAACAAATCTCAATGTTTGGTAATAATTTAGAGCTAAACATTCGGAAGCTATCTACTATGTTAGCCCTTAACCCGCTTACAAAGTGCAAACATAAAACATTTTTGGGGAAGCCATCAAAAGGAGAGACGTTTCCCAGGCATTTAAAATTATTTTTCATTCCAGAGCACAGAGAGACAGAGAGACAGGCAGGCAGGGAGGCACACAAAAGAGGCAACGAGAAAAATAAGGCTGCTGCTGCTCCGCCCCTGGAATTGCATTACACTGCACAGCACAGCACAGTCCCGAAAATGGGAAAGGACTTGGGGACCTGGGGTCTGTAAATGGCTACCAAAAATTAAATGCTCCGAATCCCAGCAGACAGCACGAATATGTCAAGTGTGTGTGTGCACTGTGTGTGTACGAATGCAAACAACAAAAACAGTGTCAGCGAGTGAAGGAGGAGGAGGAGGAAAGGCCTGGCTGCGTCCAGATCCTGCGTCTGAGCCTGATGCATTGCCCATATTACTCAAAAATAATGCCACTTCAAAAATAAAGAATGAAAAAATAACAAAAATAACAAAAATAACAAAAATAAAGCAAAATAAAAGGCAACTCGTACATTGTCCAGTCACGACTGACAGTTACTCTTTGAGAATTAAATAGAAAGTGTTCAAGGTTTGGTATGAATATGATCCCTTGCTATGTCTTCATTTAAATCCGGAAGTCAAAGAAGGTCTTATTTTTGTTTAGCTATAAATAACCCTAAATTAAAGACTGTTGATATTTTAAGTTTATTACGTATTAATGGTATTTTTACTTAAGGAAACAGCTTTACATACGTAATATTTTATTAGTACAAGTTAATTGAAATGAATTCCTATTACTAAAAAGGATTTGTTCTCTTTTTCGTAATTAACAAGTAATGTAAATGTGTAGTTGTATATGACAATTTATATATGCATTTTGATATTGTTAATTGTTCCTTCAAAATAACCGCTCTTTTATTTTTAAGAACATCATATCTGTCGTATATTAATCTTCTTTATTTTATTTCTTTCAAAGTAACGTTTTTTATTTTTTAACAACACTATATCAACGATCCTAATTTTGGCTTTGTTCACCTCATCAAGATCTTGACCAAGGACACTTAAATAATTTTTTTAATATGTATTTATATGTAATTTTCATCTGATTAAAATTTCACGCCTAGGGTTAATCCATAAACAGAATCCTACCAATTACTAGTAGAAAAAAAAACCCAGCAACACCCACTCACTCAACACTCTTCTGGCGATGCAATTTGTTTTTTGTGTGGCCGCCATTTTGTTGCAATCCTCGCAAAATGGCCGACGCCATTGCAAACACAACGATGGGCGCAAAAAATCAACTCTTAATATACAAATAAATGCCGCAATTCATGTTTTGTTTTCCATTTGTGTTTGTTTTTGTTTTTCGTTTGGCTTTTTGTAAATCGTTTTTCACATCGTTTGTCTGGAAATGGAAAATATTTATGTTGCAAATCTTTTGCGGCTCGACGAGTTTTTCTTCATTTATCGTCCTTTTTCCTCGTTTGGTTTCTTTTGGGTTTTTGGTTCGTGACTTGTTGTTTGCCTTGTCTGCATATCCTGCAGCGATTTGTTGTGCTTTCCCCTTTTCTTTTTTTTTGGGCTGCAATGGCTCCGAGGCTTCTTCATATATATCCTTGTAAAAATGGGATTTGGTCTTGTTGTCGCGCAAAAGTTCTCATTTATTAGCTTTCTTACGTGTCTCTGTCTCTGTTTTAAAATATTTTACAATTTTTTCCAAGGCGAGGAGCCTTGCCTGTGTGTGTGTGTCCTGGCAGCAAGACAAACAGATTTATTCGTTTAGAAAACTTTGTATCCTTATCTCGGCCCATGTGTCTTTGTTTATGTTTCCTTGTTTTATGTTCATTTTCTGTGGGCGGCAGGCTCTGGGCACTAGAGTAAATAATCATAATGGAATTTTTAAGGCTTATGACAATAACATGTTGCGTATTCGTACGTACATAGAGTACACATATGTTTGTACAGATATGTAAGAAGTATCTATCTCCGTTTCTGTTTTGGTTTGCTGCGTAAAGCTTAACCATGAATTATGCCATTTTTTCCTTAGGTTTTCTTGTTTAATAAATCTCCGTTTTTTTTGGTTACCCCAAATAATTGGAATTTATGGCACTCGAATATTTAAAATGCATTTTGAAATGTTGCGTGGAAAATGATGATGTATATTTTTATGTTAACCATTTGAAAAAAAGTTTACAACGATAAATAGAAGAGTGAATATATTATCATGGATTTATAGCCAGAGTTTTAGCGGCATGCCTTAAAAATATTCCAAGAAAATTAAAAATAAAAAAACCTAAAACATTTTGTAGTAAAAGTGCGTTTAAATAAGGTTTTTAAGAGACACATTAAAATGTGCCAGTAATTTCCTAAATTTCTAGTTCATTTTCTAAAGTTCTGAATTAAAATCCTAAATATCTAATAAAAATAATCCTTATTATATTTAAATATTTCTTATTCCCAACTATTTATGGTTTTTCTCTACCAAACCAAAGGACCTTTAGCTTTTATTTACTATTAACTTCCCTTGGAAAAGTCATGTCTAATTAGCATTATCTTATCCTTAGGCCATCTCATCCGCTAATATATATTTGCTCAGCAGAATGCAAAGCTCATTTCGGGAGCTGGTAGTTTATCGTCCTTTTGGCAAAAAGCTCCCAGTTCAGAGTGCTTTGAGAGGATTTATGCTTATTCCTTATGCGATGTCACGTTCTCGGAATTTTTTCGCCTCGCCTTGGAAGCAGCCAGAAGCAAAATTTTTGGGTTGCTGACTCTGTGGTTGTGGCTGTGACTTATTTTTTGGTAAATACTAGTTAGTTAGTTGGCACTGAGGATGAGGCGGAGGCTGAGGCCGTTGGCTCTGTTTTCCCTCGTAATTATTATTCCGATTCCGGGCTTTCTTCCTGGCAGCTGGTGTTTCCTCCTTTTTTTTTTTTTTTTTGTGAGACGAGAAAGCTTTTCTTTACTTTTGCCGCATTCTGTTTGGCCTGGATTAGCATAATGCTATTTATTGTTGTACTTTTCTTGTTGCCAGCTCTCATTGTTGGCTCTCTCCAGCGCCCAGTTAATGTTGCCCGAGCCACTTGAATTTCATTCTATTGTGGTGGCTCAAGTTTTCGCAACTTTTCGTCCTTTCCATCTGTCCATTCAATTTTTGGGCAATACTTTCTGCAGCAGCAGCAGGACTTGCTTGTATTATGAATTTCCTGTTCATACTTGCTGGTTTGTTTGTTTTTTTGCTTGTTATGGATAAGTTGGTTGCTAGTCAATTCATTATTAATTTTCCCTCTGCAGCTCACACTTTTCAAACATGCAAATTGATGCTCTCTCACAGTCAACACTTTTTCTAGGAAAAAATAAAAATAAAGAAAATTTCACGCCACGCCAAGGAGGAGTCCTTCGAACTTTATTCAAAGCTGGAAAGCAGGGAAACCAATTTCAAATTTTCGGATAAGCAAAAGTTGTTCAGTTTGACTGGCTTCATTTTATAAGCAATTTTTTATTGTGTTGGAATTCAGGAATTTCTAATAAACTAGATGCCATGGAAATGCAGATTTAATAAAAATAAAGAAGACTAGAAAATGCATTGCATTTTTATATTGAAATAAATAATAAAGGAACTTTAGAAATATGTGCAGAAATGAATCCTTTTGATGAAGAATAACTTTAAGAAAAAATAAAATTAATTTGATTAACATAATTGACATAAATGTATCATTTTAATAAAGATAATGAATCATGTCGAATAACTTTAACAAAAAAATAATAAAATTATTAGTTTTTACATTGCGAAATGAATGTTATAGATTTTTGTTATTATCGAATGCACAGGAAATAAATCCTTGTGTATACTTTTTCCTATTAGAACGTATAATAATGTTGACCTTTGAATTTCTCCTTTTTTGGATAATCAATTCACATATTCACTTCCCTTTCCGATTTTTTGAGCATGTCTGTGTGTAAGAAATTGTTGTACAAATATTTTCCCATAAATATTTTCCACGTCACGTCTGCGCACACGCATTTTCCCCCCTCCCCCCTGCTCCATGTTGACAAGCATTTAGTACGTGTTAGAGCCCGGCCAAAGGGCTTAACGCATTCCCCCGACCGAACGCCGAAAACCCAGTCAAAAATGTGGCACTTTGATTCCATGATTTATGGGCTTCAAGCACAACGCTCTCCAGCTCGGATCTCGGCTCTTTTGCATTTGATAATCCCCCCCGAAAATTTTTGCGTATGGCCAGTGACGGACAATTTGACTTGGGCTCTTTTTCGGCAGCTTGTTTGCTTTCCGCTTAAACTCGGTCATAAACAATGAAGCTGAGAATTGTAATCCCCCAAAGTCATAAGGGGTTGATATATATCAAGGGATTTAAGGGGTTTTAAGAGTATATTTTTTAAAAAAAGAGTTTTGAAGTAGAAAATAATATTTAAATTAATTATATTCTTCGAAATTCAAATCATCTCAAAACTTCTATAGTCCCAATAAACATAATGTTCATTTCTTGAATTTGTAAAAAAATCTATAAATAGAAAACTATTATAAAAACCATAAAATATTCTTTACAAAAACCCATAAAAAGAACAACCCACACAACCTCTCTTCCCAAAAATGAAACGTGACTGAAAAATGATGCCGACTCTCATCTGTTGACATTTACAAAGCGCTGAAAAGTTAACCATTAACAAAAACCAGGAAAAACACAATCAATCAGTCTCGTTTATATGGTCATGTCTCTCCTCCGACCTTATCAACAGAAATACTGTAAGCGCCAGTCATAAAATATTAATGGAGTTCCCCGAACTAAACTCAGAGGAGATTTTTTTTTGACCAGATTTGTAACTTGCATAATTTTTATGTTTTGTCACAAATTAGTGGGATACTTAACCTGATAGGGAATGGGGAAGAAGTACTTGAAAATTCAAGATGCGTACTAAATGTATTTACGATCTGGTCAATCAATTGAGGAAACATGGGGGTCATCAATTAAGGGCAACAAAAACCATAACTTTAAGATCACCAAGATACTGCAAGAAGGAAGAATTTCAAAGGGAGAACACATACAAATTAAATAATAAAACAAGCCGCAGTGTAACCGGAAAGTAAACAATTTTTATAACGAACTGGACAGGAGTTAGGTAAACAGAGTGTCACATCATAAATGTCACGGACACATTTTGTTACTCTCCTTTTTTGCCATAAATTTTTATTTCGCTCTTCAAGAGTTCAAACAGCAACAAACAAATAATAAAAACCGGGCAGGAGCGAAAATGTTGAGCAGGGTCAATGGAATCAGAAAAGAGGTCGAGGATATATATTTTATTTCCTTCTTCCTGCACGAACTGTCCATCTAGACGCTCGTCCTCCCCCCTCAACTGAGGAGAAAAACTCATAAATCACTTAATCACATAATTAGAATGTTGGGAGAGAAAGCAAAAAAAAAAAATTGATTTACGAGATTTTGAATGCGAATTATTGTGCGAGTCGTCGTCGCGTGCTTGGGATTATTTACTAACTTTCAACCCCAAAAACTCCACCATGAGATTGCATAATAGTTGTGTTGTTGCGTTATTTCGTTCATTATATGGAATGCAAATTGGCAACTCATGCCAGCAAAAAGCGGCAGAGACCCGCCCCAACTCTGCGGTGGAAAATGCAAATTGATGGATGGTGGATGCATCCACTGAATGCGGAATCCACATTTTCCCAAGGGATGGAGCCACTAGGGGTGGAGCCAAAGGGTGTAAAGGGGTGTGATTGTTGAAGTACGAATCAAGTTTCAAGGTGATTTGAAAAACGTTTGCAAAGATATACTAACGAAAAATAGTAAAATATTAGAAATATCCTTAGAACTTAAAGAAAAGTAAAAGCATAAAAATTATTAAATACTTCAATTCAGATTTACAGTAAAATATCGTATTAACTTCTAAAAATTTCCAAGTAAGAATTGAGAGAAAAATATGGTTCATCTTTAGGCAACATCTTGTGTATTTTACCATAAAATAATACCTTTATTTATGTTAATTAAATCAACAGATTTAAAAATCCAGTTATCAAAAAGTTGTTATACCATTTTAAATATTTTCTGTTAAAAAAGACTCCCTTTTAAGTAATAAATTCCCCGAATTTCCCCTTAATTTCAATTACTAAACAAAAAAAACTCTATAAAAATTACACTCACCACCTAGGAAACTCATTATATTTTCACAAGATCCACTGACCTCGATAAGACTAGTGAAAATAAATAAAAAGGGACATACTATGCTTTCCCAAGCAATCGAAAGGACATTACTCAAAAGGATGATAACGCCGCAGATGATGGCACGTGCACATATTATGGCAAATATCCTGCCAGGCAGATCCTGTCGCAATCGAAAAACTCGCCGGCAACATCAACATGAATTTCCACAACTTTTTTTTTCGGGGGGAACTGTCAAAAGTCAAAGTAAGCCGACAGACGGCAAAATAGAAGGCGAGTGCGAGTGGGAAATAAATAAGAAGCGAAAGGTTTGAGGTACGTGACACCGCCGCCGATTGCCTCCACTGGCCACCCTTGCTCGGTTGTATCCTGCCTGCATCCCTTTAATCTCGTTTGACTCGAGGGCTTTGCAAACAGTTGACATCGATAGAAGTTTTCCTTTTTCATTTTACGCTCTAAAGATCATTTCCACGGGGTTGCTTCCAGGGTGCTTGTCATAATCGTTTACGGGCAACCGGTTGTCCCAGTCCGGTTGCTCTGGTCGGTCAGTGAGTCACTCACTCATTGGGAATGTTCATTTGCACCCTTACCTTAGTCCTGTTTTTTTGCTTCATTATTTTATTTTAAATATTCAAACAGTTCTTTCTAATGAAGCTGGTAATTTATGGAACTTATTTGCTTTCTTTTAATTAGGAGCTGTATCATCATATATCAAAGGTATATGTCCAACATTTAACTAGTTTTTCTATATATTCAAATGTTCTAAAAATAACTCAGAATCTATTATATATTTATTGAGATTTGCTGATTTTATAAGCAACTTTTTGGGAACTAATTAAGCATTAGCATTAAATAAAGCCTTAAGAAATGTAGAAATATTTATTATATTTTTATTATTAAGGAACTTAAGGAATATCCAATATTTAATTAGTTTTTCTATATCTTCAAATGTACTTAAAATAACTCAGAAACTATTATATTATTTATTTAGATCTCCTGATTTGTTAATTAATTTTTGGGGAACCAATAAATAACCAATAAGATTATACCAATTTTGGCATAGTTCTTAAAGCTTTTATTTATCAAAAAATCACCACGAATAGTAAAAAAAAAAATCCCTCACCCCTAGTTCATCGTCCTTTTCCTAGACCGCTTTCCTGTTGTGTTGTTAATTCCTTTTTTCGGGCTGTTCAATTTCAAGGCGTTCCTGGCACGCACACACGCATGCCTCGCCCTCTCTTTCGCATTTTCTTTTCGCCTCCTCTCTTCTCTATTCCATTTCCTTCTCCCCTCTATGCCCCCCTCGGACTGTTAACACTGTGTTTTTTTATTGCACCATAAATTTAATATTTTTATGTAATGTTTGTATAACGGTACACGCTTTTACTACCCTCCTTGTGGCATGGCCATTCCCCTACTATTTTGGGTCCAAACACACACAAAAATAAGGAAAAATTCACAACATGCAAGAAGCGCGCGCCCTTGGCTTTTCCTCTCCCTATACCACCCTCCCTCTCCCTCTCTACACTAACCCCCCATGCAAACATGCAAACCACCCGCCTTGGAAAAATGTTTGCTCCTTGAAAGTGTCGCCAGCGCGTGCCATGGGAACTTTTTTTGTCGCTTTTGTTTTTGCAAAAATCTGACTGCGAAATAAGTGGGAGGTGGGGTTGCGATTCGGGGAAATTTTCTGTTGTCATTTCTTGAATGCTTGAGTTTCTGTTTGCACCTCCACGCACAAGTCCTTGTCCTTGTCCCTGTCCTGGGACCCAATCAAAAAAAATCTGACTTTCGTCAGACAGCCAACAAAAATTGGAATCTTTCAAAATCGTCGTGTGTCATTCGTAGAAAAAAAAAATGGAAAAATGCGAAATAAATTCCAAGTATTTGGCAAGTCACATAAGGAATTAATGAAATGGATTTATGGATATGGAATTACGTAGAAAAGGAATTACTTTAAATAGAATTTAATCACTAAATTAAAGGGGTTTCGGGGAAATATAATAAATAAAGTCTCCTATATTTATTGATATCTAAAATAATCATTTACCATTATTCCAAGATACCCAAAAATACCTTCACTCAAGTATTGTCTTCAAAATATTTACCTGCAAAGAGAAAGAGAAAACGTTGCTAAATTAAATTAAATAACACTCAAGCCGGTGAGAATAAGTGTGTACACTCAGGAATAAATAAATTTTATTTTATTTATTTTTTTTTTTTTTTGGAAAGAACTGCGATACGCATCAAGTCGAGCCTGATATTGCAATTCCCCTAATGGCTCACGCAGAACCTTTAAAAAGAAATTACCCATCATATTTACTTAGGATATGGGATGAACGCCAGGAAGGCAAAAGAAAAGCGAAGGAAAACCCATCACAAAGCCTCGCCTCTTCTTGTCGCACACAACTCGCATACGAAATTACGAATTCCCACGGCATATTCATCCCGAATGACAGGCCAAGGCAAATGTGACGCCGAAACACTCTTCTCCTCATCGTCGTCGTCGTCAAGCCATCAAAGTGAAAGACGACACCCTCTCTCTCTCTCAACCAAAACCAAAGCGAATCGAACTAAGCCAAACCGAATCGAAGGCACCCAAACAAAAGCCATAGATAGTACAGTGGTTACCCATCAATTGGCAATAAAATAATATAATACATCTCATAAAACATGAATCATTTGAGTTGAAAAACTGGATAGATGCAGAAATCTCACATTCTGTGAAAAATTATATGCAGAAATCTCTTGAGAAAGGTATCCAAAAGTATGCTACAAAATGTTACAATTTTATTTACAGTACCTATTTTATTGCATATTTTCTGATACTTTTTAAAAATTGTTTTAAACCGTATTAATTTCTTGGTTTTTCTAAAAGTTATTATACTTTTTGAGATGATTTCATTTGCAATTTATTAAATTGACTTTTATTCAAAACTATGCCACAAAACGTTACATATTTATTTACACTTAATATGGTTCCTCTGTGATTTTATTGCATACTTTTTAACACTTTTTTAACCCGTTTCAAAGCATATTAATTTCTTGGTTTTTCTAAAAGTCGTAAAAGTTTTTCAGACGATTTCATTTGCAATTAAAATACAATTTACTTTTATTCAAAATGCTACAAAACGTTACATATTTATTAACACTAAATAAAAAAACCTCTACAATTTTATTGCATACTTTTTGACACTTTTTTTTAATTGTTTCAAACCGTATTATTTTTTTGTTTTTCTAAAAGTCATAATTCTTTTTTAGAAGATTATCATAATCAAAATAAAGTTTAAATTTAAAATTAAAAAAAAAATTATATATTTTTGTAACAAAATTTCAGTAAATAATAATAATAATACCTATCCAAATTCGCCTATGTTAATGCTGTTTTTTTTTCATCCCACCATCCCAAAAACCCAACTCAAACATCCGCCATTAGCAATACGCCAACAACAATAAAGAGAAATCAATAAATCACGTGGAAGAAAAGGACAAGAAAGCAAAACAAAAAAATCGAATGTGCCGCCTCTGCCTCTAAATGATCGAATGTAATGTCCCAAAGCCACTCGCAGTGTCGATAAAAAATAAAAAAAAACAGAAAAGGAGAAGCAAAGGAGACCCGGGAAGGTGAACGAAATCAATTTCAATCAATTTCGACAAACAAAGCCAAGAATTATGTGTTCGTGTGCATGCGAGTGTTATCTGGAGGAGGGAGGAGGTGAAGAAGGGGTTTTGATCGAGGAGCCGGGAGGGGGGGAAGGTTTGACCACCGACAAAAGCCTCTTAGTATGCAAATCGAGACTTTGGACTACATTAAGTGAGTGAATCATACCCAGAGCAGCATCTCAAGATGCCGATAATTTATGCTGTAATAATTAAGCAGCAGCCCAGAGAGACCCCTGCCAGCTGTCGTGGGGAAGATATGGGGTTATATCTCAACGGAAATGTGGCCGGTGGTCACACACACTCGCACACACACACTCCCGAATAATACATATTACAGGCGGCACCATGCCGGGCTGCAGCAGCAGGAGATAAAGCAGCAGCGGTGTAGGAGGGGGTGTGGCATCAACCACACATTGTCAGCTGATGACATAACCAAAAGCCAGGGAAACTTTTGGGGAAAAAGGGGGTGGACTCAGGATTATAGGACATAACAGGAATTTAAATTTGCTAAAACAATTGAGTAAAAATAATACATATTATTCCCTTTTATTAGATATTCTCCATTAAGCTCCATTTGTTGTCAATTAAGGGGAATTTTTCATTCTTGTTTTGCTATCAAAAAGGAATAAAGAATTCACTATCCTTTGCAGTTTTGCCTATTCTCACTCTGCATATAAATAAAGGATTGGTTATCCTGGCAACTTTATATTTTAGTTTGAAATGAATATGATTTTTTCAGCTTTTTTTTTCGAAAACTTTTCTTGACGACAACGAGACAAAATGAGTGAAAACAATTTGACTGATGACAAAAACGAGCTACTACTGCTGCTGCTGCTGCTGCTGCTGCTGCTACTACTGCTGCTGCTGCTGCTGCTGCTGCTACTACTACTACTACTACTACTGCTGCTGCTGCTGCTGCTGCTGCTGCTGCTGCTACTCCAACTCCTACTACTACTTCTGCTGCTACTGCTGAGGAAATTTCATTTGTGTGGCTGGAAAGTTGACTTGATGCACTTAGTTGTTGCACTTGCAATTGAAATTTAGCAACAAGACGACAACCAACTGAGAGAGCAGGTCGGCGGCGAGGGGACCCCGCATTGTCTCTGGGAATTGAATTGAGCTGAGTGACTGCATGAGTGACTCGAGTGTCAGATGCCAGGGCTTTGATTGATGAAGATGAAGACATTTTCCGTTTGGCCGGCGACAACGACGATGGCACAATTTGCTTGGGGTCCCTGCTCCCAGCTCTGGAGCGCAGTCCAGATGCAACAGCAGCCACAGCGGACTGCACTTGACCAGTGGACCACCGCCGTGGCATGTGCCACAGCTATGGCCAGTAGGACCCCACCCATAGTCACCAATCCAGCCATTCCTTTGCCTGTTCCAGTATTGCCACCGTTTTCTCCCACCAAAAGCCACCAGCGAAGCTGTCAACGTTGCCCTGACCCCTCGTTCTCGTTTCCATTAAGTCCCGAATGTTGCAATGATAGGAGTAATAGTGCAAGCACAGTGGTTCTAAATTGTAGAGAGACTGGTGAAATTAAGAAACTTGATGAAAAGTATACCTAAGTTCGAGATAAATTAACTTTTTTATAAACAGCAAGAAAGTTCTCATAAAAACTTGTGATACAAAAAAAGAATATGAGTTCAAAATTGCTTATTATTAATCAGTATCTACAGCAGAGTTGATCTAGACATCACAAGCTAGGTCAAAAGCAAGGAGCTCTAACAATGAATTAGAAAAAAGACTACGTAAAAAATATATCATTTAATTTTCAGTTCCTTTTTTTAATGAGAAACAAATATTTAAAAAAACGTCCACATTTTCAATTTCCTCTCATCACTCACCTCTTTGAACCACTGTGGAAAATTGACTGTCAGCGGTCTGCGTTACCTTTTGGCCCCACAAAACTTCACAACACAGAACATTGACAACAATCAACAACAACAACAACACACACATACACACACAATGCACAGCAGTCAGCAAACGTTGGCTGCATCAACTAAGATGCCATTAACGGTGGTCCGCCCGCTCATTACCAGAGTCCGGGCCCCAAGAAGTCCGGCCGCAGTTCAAATGAATTTAATTGAAATTTCAAACTTGTCAAGCTAAGATACATCTTGCCCGGAAAAAGCACAGAAAACTATTCTTTTAACTAAACTTTTAGGTACAAAACATTATTTTAAAGATCAAATAAAGAAAAGAAGATCCTAAAAGAGAAAATTTTCTGATGGAATTTACAGTATTATCATAATATAAAAACTAATTAAAGTTCATATTAAATTGTTTAAATATTGTAATTCTATTTCACCACTTCTTTTCTTTCCGTGTAGCGACTTTCTAGACTGATACTACGGGAAATGCCTTGACAGAATAAGGCGTATTTCGGGAGGGGTTGAAATTGAAAAGCCGCATCCGGGGCAGTCAAGTGCTGCGAAATGTGAAAAAGTAAATAAGTTTTCGCCGCCGTTGCACTTTTAATGTTTTCCTGGCAACATCTGGCCAAGACTTCCACTGTCCACCACCCCCCACCCCCCCCCCCCCCGCTCATCAACCCCTTCAACGTAGAAGTGTCATCCAGTGTACGTAACTTTTTAAAAGAAAAGTTTCCCATTTGCTGAGGCTTGTCGTCCTTTCCTTTGGCTCTTTCCCCTCTACTTTTCCGATTTTTTGTGTAACCCCTACCTCTAGCTTGAGTCCTTATTCTCCTTTTTCTTTTTTATACAAGTAGCTAGTCCCAAAAATGTTGTGAGAGTTTGTATAAAATTTTGTTTAATAACTTAATTCCTTCGCGCAATATTTATTTCTTATATCAAGCAACTAATATTCCTATTTTTAAATATTTAAACCTCTGCCTAGTAATTTTTACTATAAAAATCAAATTTCATTATAATTTTATTCTTAAAAAATCATTAAGTACTATTACTTACTAATCCCTACTATAAAAATCTAATTTCATGATAATTTTAATCCTAAAAATTATTAAATACTTGTACTTACTAACAAAAGCTCAAAATAATTGAAATAAAAATGCAAAGCATTTATAAAATAATAATTGTAACGATATTTAACAACTAACAACATTTAAAATATTCCTCATCTTTATAAATAATAAAATTTTATGTGATGGTAATTATTACCTTCTAATTAAGATATCAAATATCGTTCAAATCGCTTTTGCACTCTGATTGACATTTCGGTGAAATAATCGAAAAATTTGGAGAACTTTCAGCCTGTGTTGTTCTTGGCCAATTGGCAAAGAACAATTTATTGTTATTAGATTTTGCCAGGACAACATTTGGCGACACTAATGGTCCGTACATTGGCACAACATGTGTCACATCCAAATCTATTTGCACACACACAAAATACACACCGGAAGAGGGCACACATCTGGAAGCATTTAAGTGTTAATTTTATAACTTTTGCTCAACAAATTGTACCCCCATTTAGATGAGGAGAAACTACCACAAGCCGGTGCAGGATTTTCAGGAAGAATTTTTGGCAGAATACCCCAGCAAAGACGGCATTTACATTTTCAATTTAAATTTGAATTTCAATTTTAATTGAGATGAAATAGACCAAATGAAGCTCAATTCTCTTCCCCATCCTCATATTTTATTTATGCACACAAAATTTTCCATCTTGGCGCTTTGCCTCCTCAGCCTTAACCCAATTATGCTCAAATTACCAAGCGCAAGCATCGGACGCTCATGGGTTAAATGCGGTGGCGCTGCCCCAGGCTAACCAACCAACATAAAAAAAAAGAAAAGGCAACGATGGAAAAGAAAATTCCCTGCAACGATTCCAAAAAACAAAAAAAAAGTTCAATTTGCAGCTGTCGCAACTTTCAGCGTTGAGTGCACTTTAACCGTAGAGAACCCAAACCCAAACCCGAATTTCCATCCTTTTTGGGGGTTGTTTCACTTCGTCGTCATCATGCAAATGAGGGTATTGCATTAAGGGAATATATATATTTATTTTTTCGGGGGTTAGGCCCTCCTTTTTGTGTATGTTCGTTGTTAATGATGCTTGTGGCAAATAATCGACGTTGTTTTTCATTTCGCAAAGAGCTCTACATCCTTTTGGCATTGCTCATTTGACAGCTTTAACCATTTCAAGGACTTTATTCATAGAGCTCAATTTTTTGATAAATAAATGAAAGGTTTTAAGAAGATTTTTTTTGTGTGAATGAAAAATTGTATAAGGAACTTTTGACTCTAACACTTAAAAAATTTAAAAAGATCTAAAAATAAATAAATTTACTTTCAAACTAGAGCTGGGAAACTATCGATGGTTTTCCCTATTTTATATTTTCGATGTTTTAAGAGCACAAATTCGATATAATCGATAGTATCGTTTTTTGAGCAGATCTTACAAAAAGTTAACAATAAATACAGTTTTCAATGATTTTTTTTCATATTTCATAAATTAAACATTATAATATTATAAACTCAGCAAAAATATTTGGTTAATAATATTATTATAAAAGATAAAGATGTTATTATTTCCGTAAAGAGTTTATCATATTATATAAAAAGTATAAAATAATAATATAAATGGGAGACCAACTTTCTAACAACTTCCACTCCCATACAAAGCACCTTCGATAGCGACAAAAAACTATCGATAGTGAATCAGAAAGGTAAAAATTCGATACCTCGATAGTACCATCGATAGTTTCGCAACTCTATTTCAAGCAGTACCCCTAAAATTCCCAAGTACAAATTCGGTGACAATTATCTCTTCACTAAATATCAAAAAACTCATTTCATGCCTAAATTTTATACTTCATCTATCCACTGTATATAATTCCACTAAAAATAAGTTTTTAAATATCAACAGCGATTAAAAATAACATAAAATCCCTCCACCATAGCCCGCTAATATAATTGTAAACATAAAAATTTCGACTCTGGATAAAGCGAACGTGTGCGGGTAAAAGGATTTTTCATAATTCACACCAACCATAATTTATAATATCAATAAATGTGGAAGAAAAATCGCGGACGAGAAATAATAAACCAAGTATAAAGCAAACTCCATGAAAATTGTATGCAAATAAGAGGCGAAATATGTGCATATACATATATACGTATATATGTATAAATGGATGCGGTAAAAAATGGCAAACATTGAATTTTTAATTGCTGGAAATTTGTGTTCTTTGGTTTTTATGGTTTTAATGCCAAATTCGCTGGGTGTCTGTGTTTATACGGCTGTGCATATAAGTATATGTGTGTTTGTCCATTTGCGTTTATTTATTTTGAGCCTTTTTATCGCAGTTTCGCCACGCCCAGGACCCAGACTCAGACCCAACCTCCTTTTGGCCATTCAAATTATTAACTGCTTTTTATACGAATTTCGTTTTTCACTATTACCGCTTTTTCTTCTCACGGAAAATGTGTATTTCTGCTATTTTTCATAATAACTAAATTCTTCACGTTAAAAAATTCCATGAGCAAATAAAAATAAAGAATTTTAATGAGAAATTGTTATGCACTTTGTTTCTGTGAATTATTAAACAATGATTATAAAGAAAAAGAGGAAACTTAAATGCGAGTTTTAATATTTTAATTAAAAAGTATATATTTAAATATAGGGTATGTATATAAATAAAAATTATAAAGCTTATATACACAATTTTAATTAGAGCATCATTTTAAGCCATGTAAAAATCAATAAATAATTAAATAAAATACAAATATGTAGAAGCAAAAGGGACACGGGAAAAATTAAATTAACAAACGCATGAACAAATTGTAATTTCCACTTGATGTGGTTTCCACTGTGCCCAATCCCCCGGGGTTCCCCTCTCTCCCTAGCCAATGTAATTTGTCAATTGCATTTATTATTGTTTCTATGTTATTGAGTTTAATTAGAAATTCAAACCATTTAAATAATTTATAGAAACAAGTGCGCAATATTTATAATGTTCAATTTTATATGTAAATTTTTTACATTTTAACGACACAATTATCAGATTTAGTTTTGGATTTTTATGAACCTCAGTAATGCATTAATTTGATTTGAATATTTGAAAACACACTTTATTTACGGGAAATGTTAATAATTGCTAAACTTATATCAGTTAACAGGTTTATTGAAAAGTGAGCCATAAAAAAAAGTATAGCCACTCCTTTTGTTGTTTGCTCACTTGTTCAATTAACTTTTCACACGCGACCAGAGATTGAGGGAATTAGGGCCAAAAGGGAAAACCTATTTAATGCAAAAAATTGTAATTATAATTTAATTAAAAACTTAATCACATTTTCAGTGCTTTAATTGTGTGAGTAATTTTTTTTTGTTTTTTATTATGTGAAAACTTGAATTGCAATTTTATTGCCCAGCTCAACACATTGTCTATTATCATAACTTTTTATACGGGCAGCAAACTGTATATATACATAAACTACATTATCTTTAGACTACACACAACTAATAATAATTGTATTTCATGATTGTGGCCCTTATTGTTTCGTTTTCGGTACTTAATTATTTGATTTTTTTTAGGCAAATCAAAAGAGTCAAGGAACAAAGAAAGTATATAAATTAAAAATTAAATAAAAAATCTAAGCTTTTATCAAGTTTTTCTAAATAATCAATAATCAATCAATTCTTTTTAATTAAACCAAATCCATTTCCCCCTTCCAAATCCTCCCAATTTATCCAAATTGATCCAGGGAGCGGTCCCTGACTTGAGTGTCAATGATAGCGTCATTAAATCAATCATTTTTGGTCAGTCAGCCACTTGCGGGATTAATTTGGTCAACACGGCAGGTGACGAATATTTTATTTTCTTTATTTTTGTTGTTTTTTTTTCTCTCTGCGCTTCAAATTTATTGATGTTTGTTCTGCTTTGTTGTTTACCCAAAATTCGTTTTATTTTGTTTGCGCCGTATTTTATATTAGCGAAGTTGACATGAAAGAATGATGATAATCAAATAAATGGTATATGCCACGATTTTTCTAGCCTTGAAATAATCGATAATAGTCCTTGGGCGTTAAACTGTACGCGTGTGCTTTCTAGGAGACTTGTTTTCTTAATTAAGTAAGTATAAAATATAAATATTATAACAGTTCTTGAGAATTTTATATCCTAATGTTACCTGATTTATTGGTTGCGAAATATAATTGATCTATATTGATTTTTACATACTTTACAGTACTTTATAATCCCTTTATAATATCTTTAGTCATAATTGTTTTCACTTATTTCTAGCTTGATTCTAAAAACAAATAAATAAAGCTAAATAGATATACAAAGGTATTGATTAGTATATAACACCCAAAGGGCGTTCATTGTTATTTCTGGGATTTTTCTGTGGGAGTTTTGCCCTATAAATTCTGGTAAAAGTAACTGTAACTGCAAAGCGTATTATTCAGATTACAGAAGCAGCAGCAGTAGGAAAAGCATGAGATACCAATAAGCACTTGAAAAAAAATATTTTGTCTTTGACAAAGAGGTATAAAAAATAAGATTTTAACAAGTATTTTTCTATCTTATCCAATTTCAAAGCAAATAATTTTTAAGAAAGTCCTTAAAATATATTTAAATAGTTTATATATATATTAGAAATATTTTTATCATTCATTCGAAGAAGTATCGTTGAAAATATGAATAAAATATATTCTCAGCGCTTTTCAGCAGATTTTTATTACTTAGTTTACATTTTCTTTGATCTTTTATAAATGAATATAAATATATTTATAATTTTTAAAGTTTTTTCCCACAGTGCCTGAATAGAAAACAAGCAAACAAGATTTAGGCCATAAAATAATTCATGAATTTATTGAAATTTATTAGCATAAGGATGAGGCGGCTTTGGTATGCGGTGTGGTGTTGGTGTTGGATAAACTAGAAAAAAGTATCTTGGGGAAGCCAACTTCTATTTTGTTGCCCTGCTACTGCCAACTTACAGCCTGGCTGAGATGAAATCGTAGAAATTGAATAGAATTGGTTCTCAGGGTGGGGGGCAAATGGCAAACGATATGCGTATCAATGGATAGCAAAACGAGGCAAAAAAAAAAAGAGTATCGACAGACAAGAGCAAAAAGCAGAGCATTGCCAGACAACTTATACAAATAGCAAACATGGCAAAAAACAAAAAAAAAAAAGGAATATAAGACCAGAATGAGCTAACAAAATACCCAACCAACCAGTTAGATAGCAGAAAGGAAAAAAGGAGAACCGTGACCAAGCTTAATACTCCTTTTTTACAGAGAAATATATATATTTATATAAAAAAAAATATAAAACAAGGTTCTGAATTTTATTTAATTTAAAAAATAATTATTACCGACTTGACAGTTGCTTATAATATATAATAAACAAGACCTAAGGGACTTTCATTAATATTCTGCGAGTTTGTAATTTATTCTTTATAAAAACCTAATTTCTTTTTTCAATAAATAAATATAAAAAAATATATAGATAAATGCTGTGCTAGACAATTTGATAAATTAAATTTATGGTTTCTATATACATATATCCTTTTTTTGGCATTGCACCAACTGAAATTGCAATTGTTTTCACATTTTCAGTTTTTTTTGTGACATTTTTGGGTGGCAGCCGGTCCAATGTACGCCTGTTAATCGATCTACAATGCTGGTCCGCTCATCCAATATCATGGATAGTGATAACTTACAGCACGTCTTTGGCTTTTCTAGTTTGTCGATGTGGATTTCCACCTCCCACTGAGCTTGAGCTCAACACCACCCGCACATTCGACTTAACTGCAACTTTTCCTTCCGAGGCGATGTGCCATTGTTGTTGCGCTTTTCCTTGGCTCTTTCTTTCTATATATATATATATATATATATATATTTGTGTATCTTAAACGCGTTTCGTTGTATCTACTTAAGGCAGCTTAAATATTTGTGTAACATAATACAAAACATACGGGCTTCTTTGGTTATACTTAGATACATAGCTAAGATACTACATTAGCTAGGAGTGGAGGGAGTAGATGAAGCTTAAAGGCAAATGTCCCGGACTGGGCTTAACCACAGTCGGGGGATCCAAACAGGAATTTGCACTATGGGAATATAATCATTATTTCTGAGGAAGTTACAGGTATTTATAAATGTTTATATGGAGAAAAGTAAACTTTATAATAGATTAAATTTGATTCTTTTCTATGAAATATTATAAATTAAACCCCATTCTTCACGAAACTCAATATCTGTAAAAAACTTTAAATAAAAGCTACAAAATGCTATAAAATAAAACTGGAAAACAATACCATTAGTCTAATCGTAGGGGATTAGTGTATCGGTCAATCTGTTAAATCTCTGAAAATGAGACTAAAACCATCAAAAGAAATGACGATGACCATGTCTGAGATTGAAAATGTATCAGAAAGCGATTACTATGGAAAAAGAAAAGAAAGACAGACGGAAAAATAGAAAAAATAACAGATTACGACTGGAAAATCGTTAAGATATCTAATTGATAGGCATATAAAAACAGATAGAGAAAAATAGAGAGCAAAATATCTTCATTATGGATTGTATTCGTCTGCGATTTTCTTACAAAAGAAAACATCTCGAAACCTTAAGATATTTTTCACCACGATTCTTGCCAATATTACCACAACGAAAAACACATTTTGTGTTGCCTTTCTGGTGCCCAAATTAGGATTCGAATTATCCTTATCTTGTATTTCACTTTGTGTATGTTGTGCGGTCTGAGTGTAGTCGCATCTTAAGTGGTCTGTTTGCCTTTGTTACTCCGATTGTCGTATCATCTGTTCCACTGTGCGGGTATCAGCATGCTTTGTTTACATTTCAAATGGAAATTGCTCTGTTTTGTATCTGTGTGTCTGTGCTCAGATATCTCCTGCTGTGTGTGTGCGCTTGGGTCTTCGTCTGCAAAATGCATTTCTCCCATTTTCAGTCCGTCCTAATGAGTCCGTTCCACTCACACTTATGGAGTCGTGTGTGTGGCTAAGGCAAATAACCAAAGCGAAAATAGTTCTCCTTCTGAAATCGTCTCATCTGGTTACCAAAAGGACATCGTGCACCAAATATAGATTGCCTGGCAAATCCAGGAAAAAGGCCTCCGATTATCGAAAATAACGAAAGCGTCACCTAGGAAATTCTCAAATTCTCGAATGTGTCTCGTGCAATGAGTGCTAAATGTTTTAGTTTCTGTTTTTAATAAACAAGAAGATTTTTGTTTGCGTTTTGTAAAAAAACTTTGATTCTGATTAAACAGAACATTAATGTTTGCGTTTTGTAAAAAAAACAACGTAAATTTGGAGACAAATTTCGAAGCTTGGACCTATAAATCACATTTTGGGTTCTAATTAAAGCTTTGGAATATTCTAAACTAAATAATAATATTCTAAAATTCAATAAAATTGTTCGCAAAATTATCTTAAAAATCGTAAAATCTTAGGGAAACACAAATTTTAGTATCAAAATAGGACCTAAAATATTTTGTTACATCTTTGAGGACAAATTTTAAAATGATTTTAAGATTACACCTGTTTTTGTGGCACTTCTGCATATTAAGCTTGAAATAATACAGATTCTACAGCTCACAAACCCAAACTTTTAGTAAATAATAATATTTTAAAATTAGTTTTAAAAACTCACCATTTCAAATAGTTTCCGAGACTGAATTCCCTTTGAATTACTGCAGATGATCCTATGCCCACGTAGGTGACGAAAAAGAGGTAAAGTGACCTCTTGAAGATTACAAATTTTTTCTTTTCTTATGGGTTCTCTCTCTTAGTTCTTCGCTGACGTTGATTGATTGCTTGATGTTATTGTTGTTGTTGATAGCGATATTATCGATTAGCCCGCATACACCGCACACATACACACGCACACACACAGCTGATTTCTGGGATAATTTTTTCTCTTTTTTATTCTCACCGATCGCTTGTCGTACTTAAACAAACTATAGACACTTACACGAGACAACACCGAAGAACACAAATTTTTTATATTTACTTTAGGCGCAGATGAATGCAAGATAACAGCAACAACAACAACAACGATGTACGACGACGACGACAAATATTGTACATATGTACAGAGAGAGACAGACTAACAACACACACAAGCACACGTACGCGAACGGAAGTACTCACAAACACACACGCGCGCGGACAGACGGATAAACGGATACGGGGGCGGGGCGGAGCGGAGCGGCGAAGAAGAAGTCGGAATTAACGCGACGACGGCGATTACAGTAATCCGTTATCGGATCGAACAAAATTCTTCCCGTTGCCGGTAAGTATGCTATGGAAGCGATGCGTCCACCTCTTCAGCTTTTCCCCTCAGAGCATATTTTCACTTGGTTTCTTGGCTTTTCACAAATTTTTTGCTTTTCTCACTTTTGTGTCTGCTTCAAAAACTGTAAAGGTAAAAGGAAGGACACTGGATTAGGTTGGGATTATTCAAAGGAAAAGTTTAAGCCGCAAGGATAATATCGAAGTTTGAGAGTTACGGGATTTATAATTTCAAAGAAATTGCTGTGCTTTTAAGAGAGAATCTTTTAAAAATCTATTTCGTTAATTTTCGCTGCAATTTTTTTAGTTTTTTATTTGGTTTCAAAACCGTTTGTTTTTTGATTCACTTTGCGCACTGATTAGGCATTCCAATATTCTTAGTACAACTTTTAAACACTTTACTCATTAACTCAATAAAAACAATATTTAAAATAAACAATTTTTTTTTAAATCCGCGTTGTTTTTGCAAATTTTTTAAATATAAAATTTCGTTTTTTCACAATTTTTTTTACAAATTCTCGCTTTATTATGACAACAGCAATTTCTTTTTTTTTCGACTGGTTGGCAACGCGCAGCGGACAAAGGATAACGGGCAGAGAGATGCGAATGGGGGACATGAGGCAGAGCCAGAAAACATTCTGCGGGAGGTGGCGATTTACATAGGGGCAGCTGCTCTTTCTCTCACTCTCTCACAGGCTCTCTCTCTCTCCGCTTTGTGTGTGGCCAATTTGAAACGCCGCGAGAATGAAATGCAGCGAAACGAATGGTGAGCACAAAACGTGGCCAGGAAAATAGAGAAATAAACAAAATATAAAAAGGATAATCCACCGAGAACGTGAGAGCGAGAAAAAGAGAGCGCCGTTCCATTTCCAAAACATACACAAAACAGAAGACAAAAGCCGCGCTCTCTGGCCACCACTCTCCGCCCTCTTGCTCTTTTCTCTTGCTCCCTCGCAGGAGGTGTGCGCGCCAGCCGAAAAATCAATGAAAAATATCTGGAAAAACTGCCGAAACTTTTAATTTGTTGTTGGCTTTGCTTTTGTTATTGCGGCTTAAACTTTTGCATTTTCTTTTCTTCTTCGTTTATTTATTTGTTTTGTGTTTTTTGTTATTGTATTTTTTGCCAATTTGCGGCCTTTATTATTGTTACACACATGTTTGCACACACTCACACCAACTCGAAATTGCACATGTTTGCTGTGTCAAATTGGGCAATTACCCAATAATTTATTAAAGTACACAATAAGATCCTCTGAAACCACAATTGCGCGACCAGAATTCGGTTTTTCTTTTGTTTATCAATTTAAAGGTAATTGTGTTTTTCGAGCGACTGACCACCAAAAACGTCCTCAGCAAAAACAATCTTTTTGCTATAAATCAAATATCATTTTGTGATTTTTATCCCGGCGATATATCCAAATATCGAAGGTTTCCTTTTTATTTAAATTTTTCGAGCGCGGACGAAAATTGAATGAAAAGAGAGTTTGTTTTATTTTCGACAACAATCATTCGCCGCGTTGCACCGGGAAATTTTCGTCTGCACGGCCACGAGTGTTATTTTCAACTGAACAATCGGACGAAGAGAGTAATAATCAGGTTTAGTGCCAGTCCGGAGAGAGTACAACAAGCAACCCTCCCTATAGCAGGGTTGAGAGTTCAACTTTTTTTTAGACAAAGACAGGAATATGTGAAATTTTATAAGGAAAAATTACTATATTTTTAAAAGCAAAATGCAGAAAAAAAAAGAAAACTATCTTCCTAACTAGCTTCCAAGCAAAAATTAAACGTTATTTAGCGGTTTTTTATTTTTAAGTAGAGCTGTTTTGACGCTATTTCATCTTAAATGAATTAAGAAAATAATAAAGCATATTCTCGTTTGTAGCTTGTTTTTTTTAGCGTGTTTTTCATATTTAGCTTATGCGGGTGCCTGGCTACATCACTGATGCTTATATAGATTTTCGTTAGTTCTGAGCAACTCTCTATTAACGCTCTCTCTCTCTCTCTCTTTCTCTCTGGCTCTCACTTCTGCTTTCTCTGGTCAGTGATGCCATTTCTTGCTTGGCAAAAAAGCAGTTTTTGACGGGAAAAACGATTAAAAGAAGCCAAAATGTTTTAGAAATCCGTCAAAATATCCATTTTCTAAATAATTATTTGTTGGTTTTAGTTCACCAGAAAGTGGAATAGTTATTTAATTTTTCTTGTTATTATATTATTTGTATTCTTATATTATTTATAATCATAAATCAATAAACTAAATAAAATTGTACATTTTAAATCATCTTTTTGCACTTTAAATCCAAATCTTTGACTGCAGGAACATTTCTTCTTACAACAGAGAGTGAGAGAAAGTAGTCCACTACCAGTATTCCGCTCTCAGTGGGCGCGGGTGAGACTGCGCGTGTCATGGGCAAACCTTTTTTTGCGGCAACAAATTCTCAAACTGCACGTGCTGCAACAGCAGTGTAAAACGCAATGGAAATATGGCAAAATATAACCAACATTTTATTATAATAATATCACGATCAAATAAAGGCAACAATAAAAAAAACACGGACTCAAATCTTAAGTAAAATGTTTAAATTGTACCGGTTTTAAATATTATAACCAACAAACACCTGGCAACTCTGTGCACTTTGCGCTCTTTTGTCACTCGCTCTCTTCATGGGTCAATAAGTGAGCTCTCTGTTTTTGCCGGCGGTTTATATGTATTGGTTTATTTATAATTTACAAAATATTCTTTTTTATGCGCGCACACATACACAAACACACATATTCTTATTATAACTTCATTTTCTTTTTTGTAATTTTTGCATAGGTTATTCGGTTTTTTACACTTCTTTAATTTCTTGGAGATAAATCTTATGGATAAACCTTTGGATGCGAACCTATTTCCAAACCAGTGTGACCGGACTGCTTATAATACAAAAATCTAATCTAACAAATATTAAATACCAAACCTATATTACCTAATTTTGAAATACCAATAAATTTAAATATTGTTTTTTTTTATTTTAATTTAAAACTAAAGCATTATATTTCATAACTTTTTTTTATTATAGATCAATAGTGACATTTATAGATTTGAATATCAATATTTTCATCCATAAACTGGTCACAATTAAATACTAAACATTTGCATTGCTCAATAAGTTCTGCAGAACAGTATAAACATTAAATAAAAATACAAAATGTATTGAAACTGGGGAACATTGTTAAGTAATTAAAAAATAAAAACAAAAAAAAATCTCCATCACTCCCCGACGGGGAATTGAACCCCGGTCTCCCGCGTGACAGGCGGGGATACTAACCACTATACTATCGAGGATGCTTCCGCTGCGTGCTCAAAATTAAATAAGAAAAAAAGAACAAACTCTATCATTGTCTTTTGTTCTCCACTCTAGTGAAAAAGTAGAACTGAAACGTGTGGAAATGAAACATTGCTGATAGATTAAAAAGGTCTACGGAAGCCCAAATGACTGTTTGGACACGCATATATCAACATCCTCGATAGTATAGTGGTTAGTATCCCCGCCTGTCACGCGGGAGACCGGGGTTCAATTCCCCGTCGGGGAGAATGTTGGAAAACTCCTTTTTAACATTTTTAATAAATAATATTATATAAAATATATAAATAAAATATATATATAAAATATATATATAAAATATATATATAAAATATATATATATAAAATATATATATAAAATATATATATAAAATATATAAATAAAATCTATTCCACAAGAAATTCTCTTTCAATATTAACTCACCTTTCATTTTTATACCCTTGCAGGGTATTATAATTTCAGTCAGAAGTTTGCAACGCAGTGAAGGAGTCATCTCCGACCCTATAAAGTATATATATTCTTGATCAGCATCAACAGCCGAGTCGATCTAGCCATGTCCGTCTGTCCGTCTGTCTGTCTGTCTGTCTGTCTGTCCGTCCGTTTCTACGCGAACTAGTCCCTCAGTTTTGAAGCTATCTGAATGAAACTTTGCAGATAGTCTTCTATATACTCTCACTCGTACATAAGTCGGAACGAGCCGGATCGGACGATTATATCATATAGCTGCCATACAAACGATCCGTGAATTTTTAGAAAAAAAATTTTAATTTCACTGTTTTTGAACATATCTTTACCAACTCTCGGTTATGAGCTTTATATTCTACATTTTAAGATAAAATTTCATAAAAATCGGATGACTATATCATATAGCTGCCATAGGAATGATCGGGAAATTTTTAGAAAAAAGAATTATAACTTTGTCAGTTTTCAACATAATTTCTTCAACTTTTAGATACTAGTATTTCATATTTTTCCAGAATTTTGTTGTAAATTTCATAAGAATCGGTAGGCTATATCAAATAGCTGCCATACAAACGATCGGTAAGAAAATGTAAAACTGTAAAAAATGTAAAACTGAAAAAAATGTAAAACTGTAAAAAATGTAAAATTGTATGAATATGAAAGTAATTCATATTATATTATTTTGGGATAGATTAGATTTAATACAATTGGCATCTGCAAGGGTATACAAACTTCGGCGTGCCGAAGTTAGCTTATTATACTTTAACGTTTTTCGATTTCAAATGATGGTAAAAGTTTTAATTCATTTGTTTAAAAAAAAAATATAAATATATTTGTTCTATAACGATAATTAAATAAAAAAATGCCTTAACATTCTCCCCGACGGGGAATTGAACCCCGGTCTCCCGCGTGACAGGCGGGGATACTAACCACTATACTATCGAGGATGTGACTTACTCAGCGTCGAAAACGGTCATGCGCAGCCGAGGCTTGATATCTTCCATCTCACTCCCTCATTCTAATGTGGGAGTGAGTATGGTCAGAATAATGAATGAGCCGCTCGGACTGAAATAGATATTTTGGCAAGCGCCAAACAACATCCTCGATAGTATAGTGGTTAGTATCCCCGCCTGTCACGCGGGAGACCGGGGTTCAATTCCCCGTCGGGGAGATTCGATGGAATCTATTTTTTTAAGTTTAATGCTTTTTTTTATTTAATATTTAAATTTGTTGGTGTTTTTTAAAGTACCTGACGAACCCTATTAATCTTCAATCAAAAATATCAGTTTTTGTAATTCCGTTTTTTTAGGGAATTTATTTGGGTAAAAGTTACAATTTAGTTTGGAATATCAATTATAAACACAAAATGAAGTACAACCGAATACTGAGTGGGTGGACACATGAACTAAGACTAAGACATTAAAAACAGTTAAAGTGTGTACGAAGAAGTTAACAATTAGATACATTTACAGTATTTCAGAGGTGGTCTAGTCCACCTGCTTGCCTTCGTCGCGATTGCGCTTGAAGGACACGGAATGGATGAGAAGGGGCGGCAGATTTCCACGCAGCCTCTGGAGACGCTTGCTCTTCTCCTTTTCTGGCCGCCGAATCTCGTCCTTGGAGGAGCCTGGCGAGGCGGATGACGAGGCCATCGATGGGGACATGGAGGCCAAGGAACTGGCACCCGGCAGGACCTCCGAACTTTGAGTCATCAGCATGGCAGATCGACGGAAGTAGCGCGGCATGGAGTAATCATCTTGAGTGGCCCGCGCCGCATTCGCCGTCTGGATGGAGTAGAGGCTCTGCGACACTCGGTACTTTTCGATGGTGGGCGTGTCCTCGTAGTTCTTCGGCAGATTGCTGAACGAGATCGACGGCACCTCCGGTGTCATGCTGATCTGGCTGCTGCCGGTCACAGTGCCGCTAATGGAGAAGATGTCCGTCTCACTGGCCGCTGAACGGACGTTCATGTGGGGGACACTCTTGGCGGATCGCAGGATACGTTTCGGTGTGGTGGTCAGGCCGCTCGGATTGGCCAACAGATGGGGATGTCGATCGATAAGGCGAGGTCGCAGCACAACCTCCTCGAGAGCTTCATCCTGCTCCTCCTCCTCCTGCTTGTCGTCCTCCTTCTCCTCCTCGGCAATGGCCTCGAACTTCTTGGGACTGAGGGTCGTCTGGCTGCTCGAGGGTGAGTTTTCGGGTGAACTGGGGGCCAGAGTGAATGTGATGCGCTTCTCAGGGGATCCTGTCTTTGAATCGATGGCATCTCCTGGAAAGAAATATATGGGAAAAGTTTAAAATTAAAGCTAAGTAGGAAATAATATGTGTTTGGTAAAATCTAAAAAATCTATCTATATTCTGTAAAAAGATATAATGAAAATGTTTTAACTTTAAGATAAGTACAAAATAACATGTGTTTGGTAATTTCTAAAAAATGTCTTATATGTATCCTGTAGAAAATAAATTATAATAATTTATTAATACCTATAAAACAACGAAGCACAAAAAAATCAGATAATATTCTAATTTGGTTTCTTTTTGCCCAATAAATCAATAAATCAAAATAATTTTTAATTATAGCGATAACATGGAGCTTGATAATAGAACTACAGATAAACTCTACTTAAAAAAAGAATTACCTTTAACCAAGGTCGTACAGAGCAGATTCTGTTATTAAATTATTTAATTTTAAATTATTTTATTTTATTTATAATATTATTATTTTAATAATAACTTTAAGAAATAATGTGACTTTAATATTCAAGCTACAAGATACGCGGATGACAAGAATATCGCATGAACAGTTGACAAATAAGATAAGGCTGAGTTCATGGCAGATAGTAAGATATGGACAGATAATATGTTGGCCCCAAACAAGGCTAAAGAAAAAATATATTTTTAAATCAAAATTAAGCAGAATATAAAAGAATAAAAATACCTAAAGAAAAAAATATTTTTTTCAATCGAAATTCAGCAGAAAATGAAAAAAAAAAAATACATAAAGAAATAAATATTTTTTTAAGGAATACTTCCAGAAGTTTCACTTTTTTGTCGAAGGAAAAAATACATTTAAATCCATTTTAGTTTTTTTAATTTATTTTGGAATTTAGAATTAAATAATTTATTACGGAATTTAGTATTAAATAATTTATTTAAGAATTTAGTATCAAATAATTTATTTAGGAATTTAGTATTAAATAAATTATGTATTATTTATTAATATTATGTTTCCCTGCATCTAAGAATAGAAACTCATTTATAAACCCTAGTCAGCGAAATATTCATTAAAAGTCAAACATCAAAGCTTTAAAAAACGCACGTTTCCTTTATCAGTTAAGAAATTAACGTAATCAGTTTGATGTCAGTCAATATTTATGATGCCAGGAATACTTTTTTTATATCTTAAACGAATATGGTTAATTGTGAAATGTGTATCTTAGGTAAGAGGTAATTTGCTAAAGATAAGATATTACTTGTTTCTTTATAACATTTTTTTGAAAAAGGGGGTTTTACAAGTCATATAATATTAATTAATTGAAAAGATATTTCCAAGGATAAAAGAAAGCTTTAGAAGATTCAAACATCTAAACTAAAAACCAATCGAAATCCTTATATTTTAATAGACATTCCTAATTATTCTTTATTATATTCTTTAAGATTTAATAGTAAAACGTATTATAATAATATTAAATTCAAACTAAAAACCAATCTACAACTTTTATAATTTAATAGAAATTCCTAATTATTTCGTATTCTATTCTTTATTCTTTATTAACTAATAAATGAAAAAATTGTGAACAGTACTGTAGAGTCGTAAACATAGGATAGATTTGCCTTTGTGGGCACGTCTAATATAACGCTTTCAACGGACTTTTGATTTCGCCAGAACCAATGATTACGGACGTCAGCTTTATAAGCCGGGAGTCATTCTGACGAAACCCCCTATATTTATATGACGCTGGTCAGGAAATATCCAGTCACTCTAATTGGGCCATAAACGTTTCTCTCAGTGCACAAGACCTCAACTTGCGAAGCGATAAAACGTGATGAATTAAATGTCGTCAAGTTATCATACAAATGTACAATCAATGATCATACAAGCAAAAAATAAAAATAAATATCTAAATAAAGACAATTTGCAAAACAAAAAAGAGCACGACTTTGGAAATATTTAGAAGTGTTTATTGTTGAGGTTCTAATGGAAGAAACTGTAATTCTTTAAAGTTTTTATTACTTTCAGTTAAATAAAATGATATAAAAAGTGTAAACCTGAGGTTCTAATGGAACTAAGCCAGATTTCCCAAAGGTTTATAAAGAAAATAATCAAGAAAATGAATTTCTTTAAAGTATTTATTATTATTATTATATAAAAAGTATAAACCTCAAGCCCCCTTTTACGATTTCTTAGCGTTTTTTGGCTTTATCAGCTTGGGAAAAACTGACAAATCGGTGATTACCAACTCGTCTAGCCTCTTATCTATACGAAAAATTATACACATATGCATATTTTTTGGCCAATAGGTATAAATATTCATATACGATCGCTGTTTATTTGTTGTTAACATTTGTATATACTCTGCCCATTGATAAGGAAAATCGAAATTTGACTAATTGGCTTCGGGTGTTCCAAATATTGCCTAATTTGCAAAAATTACGATAAATAATTCGACAATAAAATCATCTGTAAATGGTTTTGCTTTGGCTTTATCTTTCTTCCGATTCGATAAGCTATATAGTGACGTAAAGCCAACTGTGTACTTAAGCTCCAGATGTAACCGGTGTCGTCGGGTGCTGAGTGCTGCGTCAGTGCGAAATAATCTTGTTAATTAAATTTAGCTTCAGATCCAGATTTATACTTTTTCCGTTCTTCCTTGTTTAAAGGTTTAAATGTATAAATGGAGTTAATGAAGCGACGCCCTGTTTCCGAATCGGAGATGAGTCAAGTTTGCGGAAAAATTCTGCAAGTTTGTTTTTGAAAATTAACATAATTAAGTTTTTGTATATTTTTATATATTTTTTTTTGCATTTTATTTTTGGAGTTTTATTGGTTTTTATGGTGATATTATTTAGCCTTTTCTTTCCTACTCATTTATATTTTATTTTATTTATTTTTTGTTTTATTTTATTTTTGAGTTTTGTTGATTTTTATGGGATCTAAAGTGATATTATTTTGCTTTTTTCTTTTCTATTCATGTAAATTTTATTTGATTTATTTTTTAAACCAATTAGCACTATCAAAATCTTTCCAAGAACTTTTAAATAAATTTCTCTTAACGAAAAACAGTTAAAGCTGTTGAGTAATGCCGACTTGACAAAACAAATCATTTGTTTAAAGTACAAACATTACTACTTGGCTAAAACTCTGACAAAAAAATGACTCACAGAATCTACAAAAATGGGCGGAGAGATGAATAATTAATGGGAAGAAAATCTATCTTTCTACAGAAGATTTTCTTACTATTGTTAGTTTATGTAAAATATAAGTTACTAAAGTGAAACCCACACAAATATATATTTTTTTGTTTTGTAAAACTTTATCAAATTTAAAACTCTTTTATCAGATCTTAGTTAGGACTAAACAATTTACAAGGTCCAATAATTAAGACTTAAATAAAATTCACTTAAGCTAACTTAAGTATTGCTACTTAGAGGTCTAGATAATACTAAAATACGAAATACCAGTTGCTTTCGAATATTTTATATATCGTTGTGGCTGTGCGATATCGAAAACACTTATAGCTTACTTAAGTTTAATAATATTAAGTCACATTTTGGCGATTATTGGTCACTCTCTTGGGGAGAGTTCCTCAATCTTTGGCACAAATACTGCAAGTACCCATCAAACTCAAGACCCGATAAACCCAGATCAAAGATCAAAGATCATCTCAGTTCAGATAGAACTTGACCTTGGGCACACCGCTGGAGACGATGCTGCTGCTGCGGGTGCTCTTGCCGCTGGCTTTACCACTGCCACCGCCACCCAAGAGCGGGGTGTGCGCACCACTGGGGCCATCATTACCTTCCAGACGACGCAGCAAGCGCTCCTGGTCGCTGAGACGCGGCGTGGTCGGCATTTCGCGATTCGGCGAATGAATCCCGGCCAAATAGGTCTTTGTGCTGATGCGATTCAGCTTGGTCGGCTGATGATCCTGGAAGATCTGCGAGTTGGCAAACACAGCCAGAATCTCTGGGCCCAGTGTCGGCACATTGATCTGAGTCTCGCGACGATAGTCCTCCTCATGGATCTTGGCGCTAATGGAAAGGGGGAAAAAAGAAAAGAAAGAGATAAATAGACATAGTATAAATGTGAATTGAGAAAGCCAATAGTCCGGCATCACGACGTCTCGTCTTGCCAATTAATCGCTAATCGTTAGTCTTCCAAACAAAGTGCGAAATATGGAATATTTGGCTCGTTTCAGTCGGATCTCTCTCTCCGTTTGATCTATTAATTAGTACCTCATTAGGCTCAGGCCCAGGCCCGAGTTGCCGTGCCTCAGTTGCGGCTGATCGCAAATCGGTTGCGGCACTGTCAGCGAATTATTATTATCCGCCGAGGCTGGCTGTATCCGTCCAATAATCTGGCCATTCTTCTGGGCGGCCAAGTAGTCCTCGTCGTCCTCGGGATTGTAGTTTGCTGGAAGTAGACAAAAAAGGGAGAATATTTTAAAGTAATTGTTAAATACAACTAGATAATCAGACCTGCTCCGGTTATTGAAATCGTAAATTTTTACCGATTTCGATTAAAAAAAAAAAAGGGATCGGTACTTCCGTTCTCTTTATCGTAAGTAAAAAAAAACATTTACTTTTCATTTCGCCCAGACAAAGTTGCCCGTTTTACCAATAGCGAACATCTTACGATTTAAAGAATGGGAGAACCGATCCTTTTTTTCTAAATCGGTAAAATTTTACGATTTCGATAACCGAAGCAGGCCTGAGTATGATAAATTCTTTCTTGGGCATTTTTACATTGGGAGAATTTAGAAAGAATTGTTTATTTAAGAAAAACAAAGAAAAGGTTTAGAAGTTCCCCGGTTTTACTCGAATCTAAACTGCTTGAACGCTTTAAATAAAATTTAATATCTTTTAAATTCACAAATATGGTTTAATATTTCATTGTTTAAGTCTGTTGCCATTGTTTCGTAATAAAGCACATTAATCATTTTTTTGTAAATACTTTTTTTCAGCTGAATTTTCCATAATGTCAGCGCAATTTCGATTGTTTATGTTTGAAATTAAATACTGCTTTAAGCAAAAAACTTGTTTATGCGACAAAGACATGTGTGAATGTTCAAAAAAAGGTTGCAATAGCAAATGTGAATTTCTTTTAAGGGTTAAAAGCAAGATTTAACTTAAGCTTTATGATTTAATGCGATTAATGCGTTTTTTGCATAATTTTGTTCACAAAATTTGTCATTTATAATATTTAAAATTACCTTTAAAAAGTAAAAACTACACATATTTAGCTTACAAAATTGTTTTAGATGCAAATTACTCTCAAAATTCATTTTTTATGCAAAATATTCATTCTCCGATAGAACAAAAGCTTTAAAAAATCATTGTTTAAAAAGTACCTCTCCAAGAAAATAGTTTAAAATTTATATCTTTCTTTTTTTGGATGCTCATACTACTTTAAAAAAAAACTTAAATATTTAACAAAAAATCCATAAAACTCATTCGTTTCTCATTCAGTTTTTTGTTGTTTTTCCTTTTCGTCTCGCACTCATTTCAAAACCCGAACACGTTAAATCGCGCAAAAATTCGTCGTCGTCGCATTGTGCGTTTCAAGATCTACGCCTGGAGCTCAGTGCGCCTGTGTGCGTGTGTGAGTGTGAGGCAGTGAGTGAGTGAGTCGAGTGTGTACTCAACTCACAGGTAAGGTAACCGTCAACTGACCAATTAAAGCAGCAAAAAAAAACAAAAACAACAAAAACTATAAACGCAGTCGAATTTAACTTACCAATCGATTCGTCGTAGCAGAAGCGCTCCTCAAAGCAGTTCCAGTAGAAATCTTCCCAACAGCTGCAAGTAAAGGAAAAACGCAATTCGGAATGTTAGCCAAGTTATTTTGCTGTCCGAGCCAGCAATACCTGGGAAAATTGTACCAAAAGCAAAAACAACAACAGAAGCGAGAGGCGAAACCAAATAGTTAAAATAAAAAAATAACGTTTACTCACTTTTGACAGCAGCGGCACATTTTTTGTAGTTGCTTCCTCTTTCTTTACCCGACTTTTTGTGTTGTGTCTCTCCGCCGAAAAGAAGAGAATCGAACGCGTTGCGTTGTGTTGTAACAATGCTTTGATTAATTTCGATAGTTGCCGTTTGGGCTAAGTTAGGGAAAAGTAAAATTTATGTGACTTTGGGTGCGTGTGACTCGTTCCAGGCATTCGTGAGCAGAGTATCGGTGTGTTGTTGTGGCTCAGCGAGCGCAGAGCAGCGTGAGCAGTGGTGGTGGAGACAGCTTGGCGTTTTATCGGTAAATGAAGTGAAGTGCCCCACAAGCCCCACAAATCGTATCTCGCGCTCGAAAGGCCTCTCTCCCGCCGCTGATTGCGACTGTGTGTGTGATAAAAGTAAGTTGATTTGGGGAGCTACCGTCGGCTCTCTCCCGCTCACCCACATTGTTAACTCATCTTCATGGCGGGAACAACCCGCACTGTGAGAGTTGGGGAAGTGGGGCGCCTGAGAGACTGAGAGTGAGAGAGAGCACGATTGATCGATCGCACATGATAGATTACCAACAGCGGGAGTAAAACCTAAGCGACAATTTCTACCTCTCTACCTAGGTGAGAGCAACTCGGTGGGAGCACCTCTCTCTCTCTCTGTCTCTTGCCTCTGCACTGTGGGTCAGGTGGCACGAAGCGTTCCCAACATTATCAGATTAAAATTGCACGAATTTTCAATAATTTATGACCATTCACGCTATCTTCAATTTTTGTATGAATTTTGATTGTTATAAAAATTCCTTTTGCAATATTTAACGAATGCGCAATTTATGAATTCTATTAATAAAAACAATATTATTAAAAATAAACCAATTTATTGAACATTCGTATGTATTTAAGTATTTGGGTTCGAAAAGAAATTGTAATCGTCACGCGTGTCGTATGAGTAATATGTACGAATACGGTTGTTTATCACTCATACGCCTCGTTGATTTTTTTAAATCGAATTCTGACCATGAAATAATTTGCATTACTTTTTATTATTAATTTGTTTTTAAAATTTATATATTTATAAACTTTAAAATGTAATGCCTGAATTTATTTTTTAAGTATTCACTCATAAGATATCATATTGAAGAAAAACTGAATTCTTTTAAACAGTAAAATTTTTCAGCCATACGTTTTATATTTATCGCTTAACAAAATGTTATTATACAGTCAATATGGCCTTATTCATCAGCACAATTGTGTACAACGTAAGTATATATAGATAAACGTTTTTATTCTGTTGATCTGATTTGCATGCATTGTGATAATCTGTTCCTTTATAAACCATATTCCTCGCCATTGTGATAAGTTTTTCTTTAATACAATTGTTAAATAAAAAAGATGATATAAATAGCTCATCAATGCTGCTAAATCGTATTAATCACTGCAGCTCTCCAAATATGGGTGTGTCTCGTACTCAATTATAAACTCTCCTGACTTGGTTTCGCCTGCACTTGCCCCACTGTAACCTGTTGCTGTGGTGTGACACCTGCTACCTGCTCAAGCCTTGCAGTGTGTGTACGTGTGTGTGTGCCGTTGGAGTAATTGGAACTTTTTAAACTTGCACCGCGCGCGCACACAGCGATAACCTTACTACACATGTACCCGTGTTTGTTCGCCTGCGTTTACTTAACGCTTTGGACGATAAGCGCTTCTGCAAATTGAGGCCACATTCCCTCCACAGGTGAGCAGGGTGGCAGGGGTATAGGCGGGGCGGAGGGATTTGCGCTCAAGGTTCCCAAGACTTTGCATACTTTTGGGCGGACGCGGGTATTATTCTTGAGCGATTTACAATCCCCTTTGGAAGTGTCTTCTGTGTCCCATGGCAGGCGATACTATATTTGTTATCAGCGATTTCAGTTCTGTAAATGCTTATCAATCGATCGCTAATTGATTTCGAATGAGCTGATACAGTGCCAACCCCTGCGAAAAAGTTCAATAAACCGAATCGTAGCCAGGAACTATTTTTTCAAAGCAATGTCATTTGTTCAAATCGCAAAATGAATCAGCTTTGGGAAATAAAAAATAAATATTTGGATATTTATTTTGTAATTAAAGTCCGCTTATTTTGGTAAGATAATTATTTGAAAGATAGTCAGGTTACATTTTAAGAATTTTCTTTACTTTTTATGCATTTAAACAAGTATAACATCTGATTTCTGACCTAAAATTGGCAGAGCGTCAAGTATCATAATGTTCACATAATGTTCTTATAACACTTGTTATTTTAAATTTAAATTTCTAAATGTATTTTGTCCCGAAAATGTAACTTTTATATAAATTCTTTAAGTCTTTATTCTTTAACTCTTCAAAATATATTCAACCTTGTTTAACCATTTTCTTGTTATTTTTGGGCTTTGTTCTTGGTTTAAGTTTATCTACCAAGTTCATACTTGGAAGCTAATCTGAGACCAGATAAGTTAATTCTTTGTGTTTTTTTAATTCGATTCAAAGGTGTGAAGTCTTAACGCAAATCTTTGCACATTGTAAAGTAAAGTTTAACCCGAAAAAAAAGGGAACAAAACAATATCATTGTTGAAGTTCAAAGGCCACAGCGAATCATGTGAGACCCAGCTGCGACAATCGATCAATTGATTGTCTTTTGATAAAGCCGTAAATTCGAGTATATATATAGCATTCATAGCTTTCGGCGGCAGTTGAATTGAAAAGCGTTCAACACTCATTAAAGTCCCAAAGAAAAAACGAGAAGAAAAACGAGGGGAGGGGGAGTGGAGGTAGGGCCGATCGGTAATTGAATGTCAATCAGTTGCACAGCAATGAAATGAATAGCTCTCATTTTGTAGTTACAGCTTTTGTTGATGTTACATTCAGCCATGTAATGCAATTTGTTGATGTTTACACGTCTTGTGCGTGAAGCTCATTTAAACTTCAATTGTGTTATACAACGAAAAGCGAGCGAAGGTTGAGTTAAAGTTGATAATAAAAAAAAGGCATAACAGAGAAAAAAAAATTTTTGATAACAATAAAAACTTAACAAACATTTTTTAGCTTCTATAAATAATAAACAAACATATTTAAGCTTCTAAATATAATTTAAAATATAATAAATAATTATACAAAAATTCGGTTGCACCAAAAGTACGAGTACGTTTTTGGCGCTAATATTGTAACTTTTATGTCTGTAAAAAATCTGTAAAAAATTCAGTAAAACTTAACGAACATTTTTAAGCTTTTAAAAATAATAAACAAACATTTAAGCTTCTAAAAATAATTAAGAAACATTTTTAAGCTTCTGAAAATAATTAAAAAAAAGCTAAACAAAAATTCGGATGCACCAAAAATTCCCAAGTTCGTATTCGGTGTAAGATTGTAACCTTTTTCTTGGTAAAAGAATCTATAAAAAAATCAGTAAAACCCAAACAAATAACCCATAAATAATCTTCTTCATTAATTATCAACGTTGCATCAGAACACTTAGGGCTTTATTTAAGATCTCTTTAAAAAAAACCCTAATTTGCAATTAAAAACTTACTTGACATTAATTTCAAAAGCCTTGAAACAAGTCAAACAACTTTTGCAAAAGCTCACTGAAAAAATAATACTAATTATTTAAGAAAATATTACCAAGTCTAGACGGGCTTCTTCTTAATTGTCATTAAAAGTTGGAAAAACAACAATAATAAAAAGTTGTTCAGCAAAAGTGAATGCTATCTTAACCTTTTTAATGGTCTGTGAAAACTTTAAGATACAAATCTCGTTCAGGTAAATGTGCCGCATCATTCAGCACTTATTTTTTATAGTGACCTTTGAACTGGCCACAATCGGCTTTGGCCGCTGATTTGACAACAAATTAAATCGCATGCCACAGGTAAAAATTTGCGGCCGAATAACTTCCGTACGACGTAAAAAAAAAACAAATACAGAGTCAAAATCGCGAACAATAACATTCGGATTACAATATATAATTTCACGAGTCACTCAAGCGATGCATGCAATGCGGTGAATTCTTTAAACAAAAAAAGCAATAAAAACGAAACTGAAATGTATATGCATACCTCGATTTTTCATACTATATATACCCCCAAAACGTAATTATAACCAAACAGGGCTTTCCGAAATCGTTTGATTTGAATTAAAGTAAACTCAAAATGTTAATTTGATTCTTTAAAGTGTTAATTTTAATATTTGTGCATAAAAAGATACGTAAAGTCGCCATGTCTTCTGTGCAATAACTATCTTAGTATCTTATGGTTTTCACTTTATTAACTTTTTATATGCCTGTCAGCGGCATCAACACTTTTACGACAACAAAAACGAGTTTTCTGGTCATAAAAAAATATACATATATATATACAATATAATAAACTGCGAAATGAGCATTATCTAGAATCTCTCACTGGAAAATCACCGAAAAGTTCAAAAGCTACAACAAATAAATGAAACTCTAGCTACAATTGCAGGGGAGAAGAGAAACTTGTATTGTATCCGCTAGATTATTATTATTTATTATTCCATTTTATCGTTAGCTCGCTAAGTTTAAATTCAAATTGAGTTTCCCCCGCGACTTTATTTAATTGAGGGTGGCATTGTTTGAGGTATTGACTAAGTTTAAAATTATCTTTTGAATAAATGAAATATTGTTAAACGAAGTGAGGAAGAGCTATGGACTAAGTACAGGTTTCTAGGGAAAGATGATACTTTATTTGGGGAAATTCTAGCATTATTTAAACATGTTCATAGATTTCAAATTAATATGTGAAATTTATTCAGTATTTTAAATAATTAAGCCTTTGAAAAATAATATTTAAAACTATATTTGTATTAGATATCCTAGAAAATACATTTAGTATTCCTAAGAAATAATGCATTTGAAATATAAATATGATTTATAATTTATTTATCTTTTTAAGCTTTTGAAATATAATATTGAAAACTATATTGCTATTAAATATTATTGAAAATATATTTAATATTCCAAAGAAATAATGCATTTGAACTATTAATATGATTTATCTTTTATTTATCTCGCCAATCGATTTCCCAAAACTTTCCTTAATCTTAAACGTGTGAAAATTCGTTACCATATATAAACCTCAATAATCACTTAGTATATATCTTAATCAGATTTACAAAGCTTGAACTTTATTCTCTCAGATTGTAAATGTATATTTACCAACAGATGCTTATTTATTGTAGATTTTTGATTTAAACATAAAGTGTAAATTACAATAACCCGCAAATGAAATCATTCACACGCATCTGGCGACGCGGAGTTTTGCCCAGAAAGATCGAAAGATCGATGGCAGGTGTCATTAACCGCAGCCAGGCTTGGGGCTTGCATACATGTATAGGTTATACATATATATATACATTATATATAATGCCGCGTTTGGTTCATGGCAAACTAAAAGTCCCAGACGACAAGTGGCGTGCATTGGCCTCGATTCAGTTTTTTTTCAGTTTTTTAGGCTTTGACAGGCATCAGGCTTGTATTTCGATCGAGTTGGTTTGGCATTGCAATCGAGTTTCTCTTGACAGCGAATCCCCTCCCCCTTTTGGAGATTTTTTTTTTGTGCAGATTTGTTCTCGAAACGCTTTTAATTATATATATTTTTTTTAATGTTTTTTAGAGCACGCGCTGCTTTTAATGTTGATCTTTTAAATTAGTATCTCCAGCGTAATGGCGCTCACAAATATTTTTAAATCGTGCTCGTCGGGGCCGGACTTTCTGTGGCACTAACCATTTTTGATAATAATAACAAAATGATGACTTGTATTAATCATTTTGAAATCAAAAGAGATTTGTTTTCTTTTACATAAGTTAAGTTTTAATTTAGAGGAAGGAAGTTTAAAGCATTCACTGATAAAAGAGTTCAAGACTTTTGGTTACAAAAGTAGCGCAGAAATATTTTGGTCTTCTGTTAAGATTTTTTTTTTCTTTTTTAAGTAGTTTTGGTTTTAAATGAAGCTTAAAATCTCCAAATTTCAGAATTTTAAGACTTATATTAAGATTTTTAGTCTTATATTAAGATTTTATCTTAAGAATGCATCAAATTCGGAAAGAATTTCAGCTTTATGCAGGGAAAATAATATGATTTATTCACTTGAAATTCAGTGAGTATTTCCTTCGTTTGTGAAATTAATTGGAATAAAACTATATACAAAAAAAAACTATTAATAAACTGACTATTAAGTAAGGTCGCATTTTGATTTAATAGTTTAGTTTTTCAAATTGCGGCTTCAATAGTACTATTTTGTGAGAAACATAAACGCAGGGATTTTTATGAATGACTCTGAAAGAAAACCTTCAGATAATTTATCTCAGTAAATACTCAAAGCTTCTCATTGAGATCAACGTTATCACCTTGTTTTTACACAACCTTTACCGTAATCAATTAAATACCTGATGAGAACGCTCTACGCAGTAGCATTTTTCAAGCTGCACTCAAATAATGACTACGATTAGTAACAAAAGGTTCCCTTAAAGCGTTTACACGCGGGAAAAAACCTTGAAAGTAAAGCGGAAAAGATCGGATCTGTTCCCTAGAATTGCACAGATATTCCCATGACATTAAATTCCTTTTGTGTTTTTTGTTTTATGAATGAATGCAATCCTCGGACTCACTTTAATCGGTTTCCATTCTCTCATTTCGCGATCTTTTCAGTTCCGCGTTAATACATCTCTGCGGGTACTCTCTCAGGTGAGTCACAGGTGTGTGTTTTTGTCTCATAAGTAATTTTTATTTGAATCATGAATGCTGTGCACGTCTCTTCCTTAAAATACACACTCTGTATATAATACGCACATCTGTATCTGAGCTGCCAAGTATTTTGTTTGTCAGACCGTTTTAGCTTCAATTTTATCAGTAATCACTTGATTGTTCAGGGCTATATATGTAGCTATAAAGATACGTAGGAGTGTTTAGTCAGATTGCCCCGTCTCGGGGACTTTGTCGATAATGCAAGTCGCAGACAGTAGTCAGTAACCATTTCGCCATCAGAAAGCTAATGCAATAATTCGATTTCAAAAGGTTTCTCGGTTATGGAGCTCATGGTGTTACTATAGTATATATAGTATAGTAACGTATCATATATGATATGGACTATTATTTTGTGCGTTTCCGATATAGCAGATAAGATATGAGGAAAGGAGGTTTTGGAATGTTAACGATAGTAGATGTCCCATCGCTGGGATTTCGGTAATCAATCAAAATTGTGTCGAACGGGCATGATAAGCTAGAAGCAATTGTGGAGCATTTGCTTATGTTAAGAAGTTAGATATTGATAGGTTTGAAAATATGCTTCATTGTGACTTAAATTAATTGAATGAATTAAAGAATTATATATACTAAGGTAAAGTAAGTTTCGAACTTTAGTTAATGCTCAAAAAGTCAAAGCCTAAAAGTCACCTCCTGCCTTGCAGCATCAAGCGCAAGTTGTTTATAATTCCCAAGTACGAATTCGGGGGTCAATTATAAAACCATTAAAGGTTAAGACCCTTCAAGGCAGAAAAATAAAATACTGACAAGGAATTATTGGTTAAAATTCAGAAAAACCTAAAAATTATAATACTTTTTACTTTTCTAATTTTTTTTAAGTTTTCAATCTGTGACTTTACATCACGTGACACATAACTTGACACAGAATTCAATTGAATCAGCGCCTTTGAAAAAAATACCAAGAATTGTAATTAAATGAGTCAGCCCCCATTGTCATATGTATCCAATTCGCATCCCGAAAGATTTATTCGATTGTAAATTTGTTTATTTTTGCTTTGAGACGAGTGATGAAGTGTTAAATTGTCTGCGTTTGAAAAATCCCGTCTTTCATAATTGTTTGTTTATGAGCAAACATTTTATGGATGTGAGACACATGACAAGGCGAGACAAATCAAAGCGAAAATAGATCGCGAATATCGAAATGAAATTTCGAATTACGTTTGTAATGAAAGCGTGCACACTGCACACATTTGTTTTTATGTTTTTCGATGCATTACATATGTGAGTGTCAGTTTGTTGTATTTCGCAGAATTCGAGAAAATCCCGGGACAGACCAAAAACCGGAACCTCCTTGCAAGGCATTAAACGGTTTTTTCCATCTCCAAAGAGAGATGAGTGAGAGACAGAGAGAGTGGGAGAGAGAGAGACGAGAGTGCAATAAACTGCAAACAACATAAATTCTTATGCTAAAAAATTGCCTTCGCCTTTATATAGTTGTTCTTGGAAAATCACGCGGCTCTGCCTCAGGGTCAACAACGTGTTGCACAGTTTATTATTATTATTTTTTTGTTCACTTTTTATTTTATGCCTGTATTGGTTTATTCAAGTGCGTTTTTAATTACAGGTTCTGGCCAACGCACAAATATTTGTTGTATTTTGATTTCATTTGCACTCACTTCACAGTATTATTTTGGGAGCAGCTTATTCTCAAGTTGAATATTGATTTTTACTTAAACTTTAATTCTTTGATTAATTAGAACCGATGCTTAAACTGCGTCACAACACGCGAAACCGAACTTTTGGCGTGATCACACGCTTCGAAATCGCGAAACTGACACAAACCGAGTAATAAAGCTCTGCGGATCGGAGCATGGACGCACGTCTGACGGGTTGAACAATCGTCGGTTGACTGAAAAGCGAATAAACCGGAGGCGACATCAACTCCCAAGCCCCAACAACAACGCTGGGGAGCCCCAAGAGCGCCCGCAAATCCGATGGAGCATGAGCATAAAGCCCTCGGTTTGGGGTTCGGAAGTCAATATTCGCTTCGTACACGTGATGTTCGGTTCGCATTTGTGCTCTCCTAAAGATCTGACCTGGGCTCCGACGACCTGTCCCTGGCGATTACCGAAAATTTATGTTGATGGCTCTCGTGCTGTGGCCATGATATTGAAAATTATTTTGTAAATCGGAAATATATGTACATATATATTTTTATACAAAAATATATTTAAAAATTAAAAGATGTCCCTAAGATGTTCCCTAAGAGTGAAATAACTGAGACCTTAAAATCAGATCTGAAATTTAATAACTTTAAATTTATGTAGCAAATACCTCTTTTTCTTGAACATTTATTTTATAAATTATTTGTTTATCTGGTTCACCTAAAATAATATCATTATAATAGTTAAACATAATAGAGGAAGTCGCTGTAATAATGCCTTTTTGAAGCACCCAATTTAAAATAAGTTGATCGTTATATTAAAAGAAAACAATATTGTTTTGCATGGCTTTTTAACAGCAAGATAAAGATTTAACTTAAAGATTAAACTTAAATTTCTAATTTTTGTTTGATTATTGCAAGATTTCGAATTCTTCCATATCTTAAATTAAATAACTGTTTTATTTGTTATATACTTTGAGTTTATATTTATGTTTAACTGACAAAAATCTTTAATAATTTGAATTTACTCCGCAAAAGGCAGATAAATATTAAGAGCACGATATATCGTAGCAAATATCGATATTTACTATACTTTCTTGCTAAAAATAGTATAATTAAAAAACATTAAATTGATTTATTTTTTTAATGTTTCAAAGATATATTTTTACTTATTTTGAATAGATAGTAAAAATCAAAACCGTTGGATATCAATTTCCATTTCTAAAAAAAGCTTTTTGAAAGATTTAATTGATATTTGATATTTTTTCAAAGCCCAGAATTTCAATCACAATCACATTTGCATTTGTAATTAAAAACTACATTCAAATAAAATAAAAAATATCGTTAGTCTCTCAACAGCTATCGCTGCTTACCGCTCTCACGAAACGGTGCCATCTCCAAGGCGCTCCGCGCTATCGATAGGCGCAGTCACCGTTTCGGCCACCACTACGCTCGACCTATTTTCAGTAGCAGGCAACCTCAAGAAAAAAAGGCAATATTTTGCGAAAAAGCGACTGGCGAGTCCCCGTAAAAGCAAATAAACGAATTGAGCGACTATTTCCCATGCAACGCAAAGGGACGTTAACGGCGAGAGGAGCAATCGCAGTGTAAATGCAAATGTGCGCAAAATGAAAGTGACAATCAAGTCATGGACGGGAGTTGCAACTTGGCGTTGGATAGCGAATGACGAGAACTGCGGAATTTGTCGCATGTCCTTCGAGAGCACCTGCCCGGAGTGCGCGCTGCCCGGTGACGACTGCCCGCTGGTGTGGGGTGTCTGCTCCCATTGCTTCCACATGCACTGCATCGTCAAGTGGCTGAACCTGCAACCGTTGAACAAACAGTGCCCCATGTGCCGCCAGAGCTGGAAGTTCAACATACATTAAACATCAACCAATCAACTTCCTAGCATAATCGTTAAATACAGAAGCAGCAGCAGAAGTAGCAGCAAAAACCGAAGTAAAATTTGTCCAGTTGTCGCGAATGAGAATGGAGAACAGCGATACCCAGCCGCATCTGCCGGCGGGTTTGCCCCCACTGCCAAAAAGCCTGAGCGCCGCCGCCGCTGCTTCCGCGGTTGCGTCTCCGCCTGTTGCCCCGCTGATGATGCCCCGCACTGCCTCGCCGGCGTCTGTTAGTGTGGCCGCTCTGACCGCAGCTGCCGGCGAACTGTATCTGGGACCTTCCACCTCCTCACAGGCGGCCAGGAATCGCAGCTACAATGGACACGGCGGCCACAGCCACAGCCAGCGGCACGGCAGTCTGTCCTCCACGCAGGAGTCGCTCAGCGACCGGGAGTCCGTGCACAGTCGTGCCTCCTCCACACACAGCGCGGGAGCCGGGCATACGCCAACGAATAGCTCGAGCAGCACCGGCGCCACCTCATCGACCATTGACAACCAGTTGGCCATCTTGCGGCGGGAGATGTACGGCCTGCGGCAGTTGGATCTGTCGCTGTTGTCGCAGCTGTGGGCGTTGAACGAGTCAATACAGGGATTCCGGGTTTTCCTGCAGGAGCAGGATGCCATGTCGCCGCCATCGAGGTCCCGCACGCCATCGGATGCTAATTCATTGTCCTCCGACGAAGAGGACGATGGCTCCTATGCCCCAGTGGCGTTGCCCAAGATGACGGATGCCTCAGGCGGAGGAGGAGCAGGAGGAGGAGGTGGAAGCGTGGGTGTGGTCAACTCCAGGACCATGGCCTCGCCGGCAGCCAGCGGCGGTCTGCCCACCAAATTAGCCACAGGATCGACCACATCTCATGCCTCGACTAGCTCTACTTCGGGGGCTTCCGGTTCCTCCTCGGCTGCCTCGTCAATGGGCAAACACCAGCAACTGCAACAGCAGCAGCAGCAGCAATTGCACCAACAACAACATCAGCAGCAGCAGCAGGCATCATCTCACTATCATCAGAGGCCGGCGCCACCACCCGCACCACCAGCCCAGCACAAGGCGCATCCGCAGCTGCCGAGGATTCTGCAGCAGCGCATGAGACAGGCACCGCCACCGCCGCCCCCCACAAGGCCCAAGGGAGGAAGCAGTGGTGGCGGCGGAGGTGGAGGTGGAGCGAGCACCAGCAGCAGCAACCATAGCATCAGTAGCAGCGTAACGCAGTCTCATCCGCATGCCCACCATTCGCGACCCGTATGACAAAACCCGTTCTTGGACTAAGCCACGGTCCAAGAACATGAAGCAGCCGCTGCCAACACTTCGGAAAGGGTCAATTAGACGACATTTCTCCAAGAGTCAATTCAAATTCAAGTGCAGAAAGATCACACACCACATACACAATCCACCAACCACCAGCTCTCATCTCGAAAAGCTTGCCATTATGTTCTTGAGATATCTAAAAAAGAGGAAAGAAACACACACAAAGCTCTGTTTATAAACGATGAAAATGTCTTTAGAGGTGTAAGCGCGAACCCACACTCACGTTTTCACGTTTAAATATTAAATGATAAACGCATGATGAAATTTGTATTCAATAATAATCGCTAAGTAGTAAAGGATAAGATCCTTATTATGCATCGTATGTATTACTCGAAACTGTATAAACGTATATATTTCAAATTGAAAAACTTTAAATGCTTGAGATTCCGCATCATAGATCTAGTTCCCATTATTTGTGTTGACTCTCCGACTATCTGACTATCCAACGAAAAAGAAAAAAGAAACTAAACCGCGTAGCACTAACCAAAACTAAACTCTTGGCCTATATGATATATCTGGTTTGATTTTATAGCCTAGCCCCCTGTTAAGTGAGAAGAACATATATTATTATAGGAACATTTATCTGTATCTCAAAGAAAACCACTAGCTGATCTTACTGTTAGTCCAATAATCCTATCATTACACACTCCTACATCTCTAGGCCTATATATGTAAAGCTCAAGTATTGGAGCAATTCCCCCGAGCAAAAGTGTGTGTAATGCGTTCCAGAGCCGTAAGGAACAGGACTATTTATAGGGCCTATCGATTCCTTATTGAATTGCAATTAATTCTCAGTAAAATGGCCCCCTATCTTATAGCTTTGGAACGTATTATACATAATATTTATATACTAAACATATACAATTTTTACCACATATATAAACAATACGAACGAAACGCTGAGTAAATGCCATCGAGTATTTCCCCATATCACACGCAAACGTACGGGAGGAGATTGCGAAATGAAACAGGATTTACATATATTACCTAATCAAAAAATAAAAAAAAAACAAAAAAGAAAAAGAAATAAAACAATTTCCCAATATTTATTGTTAGTTCTTAGAATGTTTTTCTTTTTTCCTTATATATTAATTATTCTACACTCGAAATTTAAACAACTAAAAATGATTGTATCTGAAATCCACACAACATTCGTAATTCCTTATTTTGCATTCTAAAACACAAGACTAAAAATCAAAATCTGTGGAATTTGATATCAACAACAAACCAGTTCACTGAAACATCGATATAAGAACAATATATACAGCACAAGCACCCAAAAAAATAAAGGCTTTGAATGACTTGTGAGATAAAGCGAATATAAAATTGTAAAGTTAATTTGAATGAAGCAAAAATGATTTCAATTGTGTTCCTTTATGGTATATCATTAAATTGTGATTTCATTCCTTAAATATACATCATAAAATTACATTTTAAGCTTTATTTTGGTTAATTATCAGTCATATTACAACCAAGTTATTCAAAGCCTTGGCAACCAGCTCTAAACTCCATTTGAGATGAACTTTTGAAAGCTTTTGCTGTGTACAAAAAATAAATGCAAGCAAGATATCGAAAATTTACACTGACCGCAAAAAAAGTAAAGAAAAAAACAATGTATACAACTTTTGTGTGGGATTGTTCAATTGTAACACAGTTTAATTCGAAATTGAGATAGAAATACATTTATACATTTCTCGGTTTTTTGATGGAAAATGATAATGGATTAAATCGTTATATAAAAGCATGTATTATGTAATGGCAAATTGATTAATGAAACGAAAGAAGCGATAGCGATACGAATGAATCGATACAATAAATATCAATTTAAATATCATTTTCAGCAGTTATGAATTATTTACAAAAGGTTTTAAAAGTCGTTTTATTTAATTTCTTATTCAATGTCACATTAAATATAATTTTTCGTTTGGGGTTTCTGCAGAACCCCGCGTCAAGGTTTTGAAAAGTTAAGGCCTAAGTGCTGAAGGTTCCGCAGCAGTCCGAGGGGATTTCTGAAAGAAAAAATGTATTTAAAAAAGGATTAAGTTAGTAATTGGAAAATCGAAGTCCAAGCTTTAAGAAGAATTAAAAAAACTACATGAAAAATGTTTCAGCGAAGCAAGAAACTTCTTAGCTTATAAATAGAATATAAGTTTGAACAATGATTCTTTCCATATCACATCTTATACTCACTGTCCGTGGCTCCCCAACCAAGTGGTACTCCTAGCCGACTATTCTCTTGCTTGAGCCACTGATAGAGCGGATCAAAGTACTCCAGGAGAGCGGCTGCATCCATTTCCGTCTCGCCGGTGAACTCCTGCAGCACCTCCTTCCAGTGCCGTGAGCTGCCCTTCGAGAGGAACTCGTGCAGAGCTCGTCCAGCCGCCTTGCTGTTGTAGATGTCGCAGTTGTCCAATGTCAACTGGCTGTTATTGGGCTCATATTGACCGGCCATGCGGCAGAGAGCCTTGTGGAACTGAAACTGGAAGATGTGGGCGGCAAAGTAGCGCAGATACTCCACATCCGCGTCAATATGGTACTTGGCCGGCGGATCAAAGTCCTTCTCGGTGCGGAATACTGGTGGCTCCACGCCCCCAAACTCGGAACGCATCTGCCAAAAGCCGCAGTTCCATTGGGATTCCTCCAGTTCGTTGCGGAACACGGCATAGCGATACTTGTCCACGGCATAGCCAAAGGGCAGGAAGACGATCTTGGAGATGGCCTGCTTGAACAGCTGGTTAATGCGACTCTTCTCGTCCAGCCGGGCATTGTCGATCAGACCAATGGTCTTCAGATGCTTGGCGGACATCACCGACAGGGCAATGACATCGCCCACGGCCTCGTGGAAGCCAGGATTAGGAGCGCCTCGGAAGACAGCCGGCTGCTGTTCGTACTGCAGATAGTACTGGATGTGTCCCAGTTCGTGGTGCACCACATAGAAGTAGTGGTTGTCCACCTCGGTGCACATTTTGATCCTCACATCGCTGTCCTGATAAAAGTCCCACGCCGAGGCATGGCACACCACCTGACGATCCTCGGGCCGTGTGAGCACACTCAGATTCCAGAAGGTTGGAGGCAGAGGGCGCAATCCAAGCGACTGGAAGAACTGATCTCCCAGCTCGAAGAGCTTCTGCACTGTGTATCCCTGACGCTCCATCTCAGCCTTTACGTCCACGAACGGCTTCTCCGGAAAGGGTGTGAACAGGTCGATGACTTCGGTCCACGACTGGCCCCACATGTTGCCCAGCAGGCTAATGGGTATATTTCCGTCCGCCTTCATCACATCGGGACCGTAGTGCTGGCGCAGGCGGTAGCGTACATATCCATGGATCTGCCTGTAGAAAGGCAGCAGTTGCTTGAATGTGGCATCCAGTTGGCGCTCAAAGTCGGGATCCTCATAAAATTGCACCCAGTAATCGGCATACGAACGATGATCTATAAAGATTGTCACAGAATTATCGATTATTATTATTATCGATTTTTGAAATCATTATTTATATCACAAAAAATTAAAAAAAAGTGGCTTGACTTATTTAATAATTAATATTGTATAAAATATTTACATCACTCAATTGATAATTATATATTTTTAGAATCAAAATGAGGTTTTGTCTGATAAGCTTAGCACTGAGAAAAATTGTTTACTGAATGTGAAGGATTTTAAAAAATGTGCATTCTAATGACTTGGATAAGTTTTAAAATTAATACTTTTTACTTGACTTACTTTTTAACTGGATTTTAGACTACTAATGACTTGGATAATGTTGAAAATTAATAATTTTAATACTTTTTACTTTATTTTACTTACTTTTTAAACGGAAATTAGGCAACTAATGAATTGGATAAGTTTTAAAATTAATACTTATTTGTATAAAATATGAATAATTTTTGTAAGGAAGAAGACTAAGTTTTTATGAAAAAATAAGTTCCTAAAAGTAAGTCACAACTTTCCTCATATTTCTCCCATCTCTTAATTTCAAAGACGGACACCCTTTACTGGCATAAAAATAACTTTAGCACTGATGACCCAATTGGCTCACATTTTCTCCCAGTGCAGGCGAGACGTTTTTCCCCCGTTTTCCCCCCGTTTTAAGGGTCAGACACTTGGGTTATCGGATTACCACTCACCGTTCAAATGGGCCGCCTTGCGCGTCAGTCGCACGTACTCGGCAAAGTGGTCCCGCATCGGAGTTCCCGCCTTGTCGTACCACTCCCGCCAGTACCAGGCGAGCTCGGCGGGGTCCCGGCTATTGGAGAGACGCTCCTGGATGCACGGCTCCAGGGTGCAGGAGCAGTCGCTTTGATTGGCGAAGGAACAGACCGTGGTGGTGGCATAGTTCGACTGCATGGAACTGATGGCATTCTGCAGAGCCAAGTAGTCGTCGGGATTGAGGGCGGAGGCGCCCAGCTTGGAGAGATGCGTGGCCTGGCGGCGGATGTTGGCATCCTCGGACTCCATGTAATCGGAGGCCTTGATCCGCTGGGCCAGGCGCTTGTTGAGCTCAGCATTGCGGGCATACACCTCGATCATGGACTGGCGATTCTCCTCCGTGACATTGGTGTTGTAGGTGTAGCCGGAGAGGAACTCCTCGTGGTAGCGCCTCCTCAACTGCTCGTTCTCCAGCTCAAAGAATCGCCGGGCCTCCAGCACCGAAGCAGAACAGCTATTCCCCATGGACAGCCCGTGGGGCAACTGTAGAAAAATATATTTTTAAATTTAGAAATATATGCTAAATCGAATTCCTCTGCTTACCCAGAGCATCAGCACTAGCCACAGGGCTAGGAAGCCTCGACTGTCTAGCATTCCCATTCTTTGACTCCTGCTCCTCCTCTGACTTTTCCCCAGCTCCAGCTGCTTGCTGCTTCTGCTTTGCACTTTGAATTCAAATTAAATTAAAAACACAAAACAAAACTCGGAAGCAAACAAATCCCGCACAGATTGCTTTGTCTTCTCCGCCGCTATAGTCGAGCACAACTAATGCTAGATTCTGGAGAGAACTGCTTTTATATAGTCACCACACCACAACAGTGTCCACAGAGCTGACATAATACAAGGGAAATATATAGCTCAAAGCTATCATAAGAAATCATTTCTTATCAAATAGTGAAATAATTACAAATTATAAATCAAATAGGCAAATTTACGATTTCTTAATTACAGCATTTTAAACATTAAAGTATTGAGTTTGCTTTTTCTAAATCCCATTTAAAACTTTTTCTTTTATAAAAACTATTCAAACGCATTTACAAATTAATCACATTTTTCAACTTAAATTATGAGGAGGAATATTTGATTTATTAACTCAATAAATTAAGTTCTTCTTATAATTATTATATTTACGATTTCTTAATTGCAGCATTTTAAACATTAAAGTTTTGAGTTGCCTTTTCTAAATCCCATTTAAAACTTTTTCCTTCACAGAAACGCATTTACAAATAAATACTTGATATATGAGTAGAGATATTTGATTTATAAACTCTATAAATTAAGTTCTTATAATTATTATATTTATTTGGCTTTATATCCATTATAGCCAAGTCTACAGCACTATTCATATCGATACCATTTGGTTACTGCTTCCAGTCTCGCATTCTCTTCTCCCAATCAAAGGTGTGTGCGTTCGGCAAAGTCCAACACCTGCCCGCCAATCTACCTGGCTCTGAATTTCTTTTTTTCTCTCTGCCTGCTCGACTCAAATGACACTCAGCTGTTGTGTCCGGTGTTGATGGTTGTAAACAAAAAAATTGGAATTGTTGAAAATGATAACTTCTACCTGTTTGAAATTGGGAAAATTATGTTGAATGCCCAAGAGCGGTCAGATTTATGTAGCTTATAATTTTTTAACTATTTACAACAAGAGATAGAGTGCCTTAAGAAGACGATGTTCTTCGTCTAATTTAGCTCTTTACTCTGTCAAAGTACACAACATAATAATACTCTTTTTCAAGAACAATTACCTTAAGAAACAATTAAAAATTCCGCATATTTTCAATACCTTTAATAATACCCTTTTTCAGGAACAATTACCTTAAAATACCTTTAATAATACCCTTTTTCAAGAACAATCACATTAAGAAACAATTTAAAATTCCACATATTTTCAATACCTTTAATAATACCCTTTTTTAAGAACAATTACCTTAAAATACCTTTAGTAATACCCTTTTTCAATAACAATTACCTTAAGAAACAATTCAAAATTCCGCATATTTTCAAATAGTTTTTTTTATTAGATTAATATATAGGAAAACTTGGGTCCACATCCCTCGTCCAGGCGTGCAGTCCGCCTATCAGGTCCCGAATGGATTGCATGGGAAATCGGCTGCGCACATGTTGAACGGCTATCTGGGAGTCGTTGCCCCGTCTGCACAGCAAAATAATGGGCAGCTCCTTGTCCTCGAGCTGGCTGCCGAAGCGCTTGATGTAGCTATCGTCAAGGATCTCGGCCAGAGGCACATTCACAGACCCGGGCAGCTGGCAAATCTCGAATTCAGCCGGCGGTCGGACATCAATCAACAGATGAGGCTTTGTCTGCAACTCCTCCTGGTACTCCTTGACCTTCAGACGCTCCTCTTTCGACAGCAAATTGAGTTCCTCGTCCTTGTCGTTCGCCCGCATTCCGCAAAACATTTGGTAGTCGATCAGCTGCGTGATCAGTGGCTGTGCGGAGCAGACGTGACAGTTGGGTCGCTTGCTGCGGATGCGAATGTTGCGGAAAAGGCTTGTGCTGCCATCGAAGATCAGCAGTCGACCGGCGAGGACATCGCCCAGGCCCACAATCACCTTGATGGCCTCCAGGGCCTGCATGGCTCCAATGGTACCAGTTACAGCGCCCAGGACTCCGCCATCGCCGCAATTGGTGACCGATTCCTTGGGTGGCGGCACTGGGTAGAGGCACCGGTAGCAGGGACCATTCCCATAGTTGTAGACCGTCAGTTGTCCATCCATCTTGAGGGCACTGCCCGAGACGAGGGGCTTGCGCAGCATTACGCAGGCGTCGCTGAGCAGATATCGCGTGGCCACGTTGTCACTGCAGTCCAGGACCACGTCGTAGGACTGGATGATCGCCAGGGCATTGAATCGGTTCAGTAGCCTCACATGACTGTGGATCTCGCAGTGCGGGTTCAGCTCCAGCAGGGCGAACCTCGCCGAATCCGGCTTCGTCCAGCCGATCCGCGCCTCCGAGTGCAGGATCTGCCGGTGGAAGTTGCTCCGCTCCACACAGTCGTAGTCCACGAGCCCCAAGCGGCCGCATCCGGCCGTCGCCAGATATTGGGCTGCCGGGCAGCCCAATCCGCCCATGCCCACAATCAGCACGGAGCTGTTCTTCAGCTTTAGCTGTCCCTGGACCCCGAAATCGGGCAGGATCAGTTGCCGGCTGTACCGGGCTATGTCATCGTTGGTCAACTTGGTGTGCGGTGTCCTGGCTGGTGCTTCTGGAGTGTCCTCATCGCCCCGATCTTCGGCTCGGGCAGCAGACACTATCTCCTCCAGGTAACGCAGCCTCTGCTCCTTGTTGTAGAGCGCCGTCCGCAGTTCAGCGATCTCCTGCTTCAGTTTTGTTCTCTCCTCCTCAACGCCTAGTTCGAGCATTGCACTTGTTGAGCTTACAAATTAATCAACAAAAAGTGTGATCTTAATTAAAAAATCTTGCGACTGTCATCAGCTGTTCGGCAAGGCGGTGTTTTGAAGAAGATGCAACGTATCGATAACGATTGTATATCGAAACAAAATGGTATTGAGATTATAAAAATATTAATTTTCTCTTTTGTTATAAATTAAAATCTTTCTTTATTAATATTCAAATTTTATCGCAAAAATAGCTAATGTACGTTTCAATTTTGTTTGTCTTAATCGATAGCTTACATCGATATATCGATGACTTCGGCCAGCTGTTTCTCTGCCGTCGTCTGTTTTCGTTTTGCCACCAATTCCGGCATTTGGACCGTGTTTACAATTATCTAATCGCTAGTATTAAGAAAAACCATGTCCTGGCTGAGTAGTGCGATCCAGAAACTTGGCAGAGCTTCGCTCTTTAACCTAGGAAGCAAGACACTGGCGCCGGTTGCCGCAACGTCCACCACGGTGCGACATTTGTCGCATGCCGAGCGACGAGCACGCGGTCCCACTGTGCGCCGCTATGGATACAAGGACAAGATCTTCAAGAGCGGCCTGCTGCCGCATGTGGACAATGGCCAGAAGCTGCCGATGCCCGTGTACCGCCCAAAGAATGCCTGGTCGCAGAAGCGTGCGCTCTTCGGCCAGAACGACTACATCGACATCCTGGGCAACGATCGGCTGCATCCGGTGAAGGTGCTCTACTCCCTGCCATCGTGGCTGCGCGGCGTCTCCGGCAACGAGTACCAGGTGCTGCTGCGCAAGCGCCGTCTCCTGGAGAAGTCCAAGTACCCCATAGCTCGCCCGACCAAGTGGAGGGAAATGGAGAAGCGTATCCTCTACCTGTACAGGTTCCTGAACCGCAAGACCAAGACGGGTTACTCGCATCAGTAGGATCATCGGCCAGCCATTAAGATCAAATAAAGTGTTTTTTGTTTTAATCTGATATCGGTTTAAAGTTTACTTATGTTAAGAGTATGCCCTGCTGCTCCTCCGCCTTCCGCAGAGCAGCGTTTGCATCTGTACAAGGTTCCCGCATTATTATTTCAATACTATTCTCGCCTCCACGCCGTCTATCCAAATCTTTTGGCCCTTAAAAAGACAGAACTCGCGTTTAACGTGTGCAAAGAGCAGGTCCGTAATGAGGAAAATCTGTCCCGTTGAGAAGGCAAGTGTGGCTCCAAAATAAAAGTTGGCATTTGCAGAGCCAGCGTATATCCACAAATGCCACAGTGCTCCCATCATGGACAGCGTGACCAGGAAGAATGTAAAGACCACAAAGCCATGCGCCATAACTAAATCATCACAAATAAGTACAACTTTTATGAGTGCTAAAATCTCTGTACTCACATTTCCAGCAACGCTTCCACAGCGGCAGCAATGCCAAGTAAAAGCCAACGTCGCCCAAGCTAGGATATGCCCGAAACACGGCCATTAGAGCCACCAGGACGGTGGCCAACAGGAGTGGCTCCTTGCGCAGCTTGATGCTGAGCGGCAGCAGGTACAAAACCGTGGCATTCAGTTGGAATGTGATCAGGAACATGGTTCGGAAGTGCTCGAACATTTCCGTGAAGAAATACCAGAACAATCCGATATTCGGCTGCAGGTCTCGAAAATAGAAGCTGTTAAATAAAGAAAATTTACAATTTGTTTGCAATTTTAAACATTTTAAACAGATCTCACATGAATCCCAGGGTGCCGTCCAAAAAGTTCCAGCTATTCAGTACCAAAAAGTTGGCAAATGCCACACCCGCACAGCTGGCGATGAAGAGCAGCGTTATAATTACACCTCTTCCGATGGATTTTCGTGAAAAGACCAGGAGCAGCGGAGCTATCAGCACTATGGGGTAGAAACTGCGGACGGTTTCGAAAGCCAGAACCAATAGGCAGGGAAGCAGCAGACCCTTCACCAGGCAGTACAGGAACGAGGCCAGAAACAGATTACTGATCACCGTGGAAGTCATGCCGATGCAGTTCATCACAGTCAGGGGATTGAACAGATACGCCACAATCACCAGCTCGGGAATATCGTATTTGTCCATTTCGCTGAACTGCAGCTCCACGGTGTCCTTCGCATAACTCTTCTTTTCCGCCGTCTGCTGCTCCTGCTTCTGCCGGACAAAGCGTCGACTCATCAGATAGAGCAGGGCGGCGGTAAAAACGTCCAAGATAATGTAGAATGCGGGCAAAAGATGCGGGTACTTTTGGAATAAGCCGGAGAGGGCGCTGAGTATCAGTGGCGTCTCGTGCACCAGATCGCCTTGGTACGGATCAATGCCGCTCTGCAGCAGGAAGATGCCCTCTTGCACTGCAAAAGATATACCAAAAATGTACATTTATGGGCATTCGTTGTTCATTTGTTTACTCACTGCGCTTGTGTGAATTCAAAGGCGTCGCGAACTCCACTCGGTTGCCAATCATGGCAGCCAGCGGCGTGCGGCTGAAATAGAAGCGCACTACGCCGCCCAGGAGCAGCAGTTTGAAGAATTTTGCATCCATGTTCTAATTGGAGACGCCGGGCATAGTCTGTGCAAGAATCTACGGACACCGCCTGGAAATTGCAACGAAGCCGCCTACAGCTGGCCCTAGAGATGGCAGCAGCTATCGATAGGCTGTCGATTATACGAGCTGTCATATTGCGATTTGCAAAGCGCAAATCTGTGCTGTTTTTATATTTTGTAAATTAATTGATTTAGAAACAATTCAATAAATAAAAAACTTACAATTTAAATGGATTGTTTTCCCTATCTAATAACTTAAATATAATTTTATCGAAACCACACTTGCGCTTCCATCTCTAAGCGCCGCAACACATGCTGAAAGTGTCATCCCTAACCGCTCTTGTTTGCCTTAATTGTGTTACACTTCTTTTTTATAAATTAAAAACACGATATTGTTTTAACAATGATTGGAACCAAGAAAAAAACAAAAAAGGCAAATGTCTTCAAAGAAATAGAGGAGAATTTCGAGCAGCTGACCAGCAATCCAGAGCGTTTCCTTAAGTCTGTTTGCCAACCTGCCGCGCACGTGTTTTACTTTTCTAAACAACTTCTTGTTGCAGGCCCCAACCAGAGCAAGTAGAGGCCATCGAGCAGCTCATCCAGCAGACGTACAGCGTGAGCATCAGCGGCGATGTGGCGAACAAGAAGGACATACTGCCGGAGCTGGTTCTGGAGTACATGGATGAGGAGCAGATTTGGCAGCAGCTGGAAATACGCAACGAGTTGGTGTTGGAGCAGCTGCTGGAGAACACAGCCAAGTTGGTGGCCATGCGGGAGCAGCATCTGGGCATTGAACTAGACGATGGCGAGGAAGAAGAGGAGGAGGAGGAGGAGATGAACGAAGAGGAAGATTCGGAACAAGAGCAGGAGTCGGATCTCAGCGATGAGAATGAGAATGAGAAGCCAGCGAAACAGAAAGCTGTAGCACCCAAACGCAAACAAATCAAGCGAGGGCGCAGCTCTATAGTGGACGACACCTTCTTCAAGCTGGAGGAAATGAATGAGTTCCTGGAGCAGGAGGATGCCAAGGAAATGCGCCGGCTAGACAGCAAGCGACGAGGAAATCAAACGGATGACACCATCGATCACTTTTCGGAGAATTTCGGTCTTGAAGACAGCGATGATGGAAACGTAAACTATGCGGACTTCTTCGATATGGACGAGGAACTCGAGCAGGAGGCAAAAATCCAAGGCAAAGGCAAGCAGAAGGATTTCTTTAACGAAAACGAAAGTGAAGACGAACAGGATGAGGACGAAGATGAAGGTGAAGATGGTGACAACGCAGAGCTTGAACCAGGCGAGGATCGAGAGGAGGTGGCCAGCGAAATAGATGAATCAGAGTTTGTGGCCAAAAGCGGCATCGAACCAGCAAGCGATTCCGACTCTGACAAGGAAGAACGTGACGATGAGGAGGAACACGACCAAGAGCCGGTTGAACCGCCCTCAAAGTCATCCAATGAGCTAAGGGAGGCCCGCTTGTTCCAACGCATTCGCGACTACGAAGACGTCGTCCTGGGCGAGAAGCCCTGGCAGCTGAAGGGCGAGGTCAAGGCAGCCAACCGTCCCCAGAACTCGCTGCTCGAGGAAATCCTCGACTTTGACTCAACAACCCGACCTACAGCGCCGATTACAGAGGAAGATAATCGGTCCATCGAGGACATCATCAAGCAGCGGATACGTGACAAGGCCTGGGACGATGTGGAGCGGACAGTTCGCCCGGTGAACACGCCACAGGAGTACCGTAAGCAGCTGGTCCTCGACCAGGAGAAGTCAAAACAGTCCCTGTCCCAGATCTATGAGGCACAGTACCAGCGCGAGCTAGATAAGCTTGATCCCAACCGCGATGCCGACGATAAGTCGGGTCCGGAGCCAAAAGAACATCAAGAAATCAAGCGAGCTATGCGTTCGCTCTTCCTTAAGCTAGACGCTCTGTCCAACTTCCACTTCACACCCAAGCCGGTGGCGCCAGAGGCCAGGATAGTGACGAACACGCCGGCCGTAAACATGGAAGAGGTGGCCCCGGTGGCGGTAAGCGATGCCAAGCTTCTGGCTCCCGAGGAAGTCTTCCGCGGTCCCAAGCATGCGCCGCTGGGCAAGGCGGAACGCGACCGAACGGACAAGAACCGCGAGCGCCGCAAGAAGAAACAGAAGCAGCGAGCCATTAATGCGGCCCTGGAGCAACGTGATCTGCAGCGCGCCAAGGAGGGCAAGGCGCCAACGAAGAGGGAGGCGGACGCCAAGCTCCTGAAGAGCATTACCAAGAACCGCAATGTTGAAAAGGTAAGTAATAATAAATTAATCCAGAATTTAAGGCTTAATAATATGATATAAAATACTTTTTGCAGATCAACACGAGCAGTAACGACCAGGGAGCTCTGAAGTCCTCCCGGGCGTTCTTCAACAAGCTGCAGGACACTACAGCGACGACAGCTAGCAACAAGCGGCCCAAGAAGGATCCCTCTAAGGCGAATGCCAAGAAGCTCAAGCTTTAATTGTAAAAATTAAGACGCTTTCTCCCTCTGTTAATTGCCTTTTGCCAAGTTTTCGCCTCGCCAGTCACGTTCCTGAAAACGGTCGCAGGCACACACACGCCCACGAAGGATTTCTGGTTATAGTAGACCGCTGCTGGCTCCAATTTGGTGCACCATGGGAGCTGGCATGCGCCGGCATTTCGAGAGGATTCCCTGTGCGAGTGGTCTGCGTGTGTGTTCGCGTGGGCGGACGGGTTGTGTGAGTCTGAGTCAAGGACACTCGGCGGTGGCCAGGCAGGCGGGGCGATTAGGCACACGTGTAATGTGCAAGATGTGACTATTTTTAGAATTATTTTACTTAAAATAAACTGTTTGCTATTTAAATAGAAGCGAAATAAAAGGAAGTTGTAAGTTGGCTGTACAAATGTAAGTCAATATGTGAAATGGAAGACTTTTGGCGAATTTCAAGGTATTTTAATATTAGAGAGAAGGGAATACTTATAAATGATCGCATTTAGTTCCATAATATGCAGACAAATAGTACGCCTTATTTTATTTTTAAAGAATTTTTGCAGATAAATATTTCGCTTAATTTTATTTTTAAAGAATTATTAATCGAGAACATATAACATTACCAAATATTAAAAGACGAAAAAATATAAATTTACTGTATGTTATTAACTATTATAAAATATAGTATTATGTTAAAATACCTTAAAATATTCAAAATATTAATAAATTAACTAATTAGTAATATTATTTGATTCACCTTTTCCAAGTCAATTTTCTATAAGAATACAAGCTTCAAGGCACTTCATTGTTTCATGGTTAGAATCAAATTATAAATTATTTTATTATTAAATTATTAACATTTAAATATATAACATAATAAACGTATAAATAAGTAAATTAATCTAATTTAATTAATAATTCTGATCTCAGATTCCAACGGCACATTCAGCCAAGTTTTCAACCACTAATAAGAGAATGCGCTAATTGTCAGAAGTTCTGTGCCGGCTGCTGAGGTATTTTTTAGTACATTTTCCAACTTTGCACGTGTAGAGTTTACTGCGGCGTGTATTGCATTTAAAATTTAATATTATCCCCCAAAAGAAAATACACAGTTGCCGAATTAAAGATGGTTAAAGTGCAGAAACCACAGCCAAAGTCGCTCACCAAGAGCAGCAGCATCGAGGGCGTGGCCAAGAAGAAGGGCAAGCAGGAGAAGGCCAAGAAACTGCCCGAAGAAGTCGCCGTCGCGGTCGCCGCCAGCGCGAAAAAGTTGAAGAATGCTGGCCCCAAGCCAGTCGAGGCGAAGGCCAAGAAGGAGCAGAAGAAGACAGAACTGGAGAAGAAGCAGCAGTCCAAGGCGGCCAAGAGGCCAATGATCCTGGCTCCCGCACAGTCGCCCTCCCCTGCTCCTGCCGCGACCAAGAAGTCCAAAGTAAAGGCGGCTGCTCCCGCGAAAACAGAGGCTGTCAAGAGAGCCCTGATCCTGGCTCCGCCAGAGTCGCCAGTTGTGCTTAAAAAACAAGGCAAGTCCAAGGCAGCTGATAAAAAGGAAAAATCAGTCAAAAAGGTCGTTGAAACCGAGGCTCCACCAGCTAAGAAGTCGGCTCCGGCTAAGAAATCTGTTGCAGTAGCTACTCCAGCTAAGAAATCTGTTGCAGTTGCTCCTCCAGCAGCTAAGAAGGCAGCTGCAGTTGCCACTCCAGCTAAGAAGTCAGCTGCTGCAGCTACTCCAGCTAAGAAGTCAGCTGCTGCAGCTCCTCCAGCAAAAAAGGCAGCTGCAGCAGCTCCTTCCGCAGGTAAAAAGTCAGCTGCAGTTGCTCCTGTCGCAAAGAAGTCCCAGAAACCAGCTGCCGCTGAAGCGACTAAGAAATCCCAGAAACCAGAAGCTGCTGTTGCAGCATCCAAGAAGTCCCAGGAGCCCGCCAAGCCAGCTGCTTCGCTGCAAAAGAAGGCCAAGTCTGTGCAGAAGATATCCAAGCCCGCCAAGGCGCCAAAGGGAAAGAGAAGCGTCAACAAGAATAACACAGCCGGAAAAGGAAAGCCCGTTCACAAGGAGCCTCTGAAGACCAGGAAGCCCCTTGAGCTGACCTTCGAACTAAAGTCCTTTGACGAGGACAGGTACAAGGAGATCATTAGCGAGGCAAATGTAACGAAAATCAGCGAGGCGCTCAAGTCACTTGTGGAGGGCGAGGTGGCCAAGAAGAAGTCCACCTCGATATTCACCGACTACCGCTACATGCTGCAGGTGGCCAGCTACAAGATCGCCAGCTGCCCCAAGCGTGTGGCCAAGCTGGCACTGAAGCACTCGCTGGTTAGCAGCGACGACGACGTGGCCATTATTGTGCCAGATTTGCAGCGAGGCGCCAAGTTTGACTTTGAGCCCACGAAGCAGCACTACGAGGATCTGTTCCGTGAGGCTGGCGTGGAGCAGCGCCTCACTATCGTGCCATTCAACCAGCTGCGCAACGAGATGGGCACCTTTGAGGCCAAGCGCAAGTTCCTGAACAGTTACGACTACCTGCTGTGCGATGGTCGCCTCTCTGGCCAGGCCTCGGCCTTTCTGGGCAAGGTAAGAAATCTGCCTGTACTTTATGGTAATTCCCTGCATTCCAAGAACTCATAAATAATCCTCTGCGAGAGGTATATATACACACTGGCCTGCAGGACTATTAAACACTTGCATCCTAATCTCCGTCTCGTACTGACAGTTCTGTGTGCTTATCCCGTACTTCTAGTTCACCCAAAAGCCGCGCAATGTACTCCACGCCGTGCGCCTGAGCGTAGAGCCTGATCAGCTAGCAGAGGAGGTAACCCGCGCCCTCAAACGAACCGCTTACCGGCAGCTGGCAAAGGGCGATCTGACTTCCATTCCAGTCGGTAATCATCAGCACAGCGCCGAACAACTCGCGGAGAACATTCTGCTCGTGAGCAAGCAGCTGCAGAAGCACTTTCCCGGAGGATTAGCAAACATTAGGTCGCTGTACCTCAAGATCGACATTGTGGGAACTTCGGCGCTGCCACTGTACGTCAGCATGTGTGCTCCACCAGCGGATACGCCTTATGTGGTCGGACCAAGGGAGCAGCGCATGCTCAAGCTGAAGAAGCAGGCCAACGAGGTGCTCTCCCGGTTCGCCATGACCAAGGATGCCGAGTTCGTGAAGCTAACCGCGGATCAGGTGAAGCGCAAGGCTGAATTGAAGAAGGAGAAGGCGGCTTTGCTGGCAGCGGATGCTGCTCCCAAGGATAACGATGGCGAGGACACCGCTGTGCCCACGAAAAAGGCGCGCAAGGAGTCGAACAACGAGGCCGCCAAGGCCGAGGAACAGGAATCCGACGAGGAGGATGCCGAGGAGGCAGCGGGTGAGGACGAAAGCGGTGAGGAGGGAGATGATACCGATGATGATGACGATGAAGGTGAAGAAGATGACGATGAAGACGAAGAGGACGACGATGACGAAGATGAGGACGAGGAGGATGACGATGAGGACGATGATGAGGATGATGAGTAACTTTGCCTAAGCTTATTCCTCTCGATTAGTGGTAGTTTTATATATCTAAAAATACATGCAAACTTTACGTTCAATTCCGTTTGCAATTTATACAAACAGTTTTAAGTAATAAAGGAATGTTTTAAGTACTGAACATCAATATTTAGTGTGTTTGTGTTTACTTATTTTTAAATATTCGAGGCTGTAGTAATTAAAACTTTATTACATTTGTTCAATTGTCGATAAAAATCACAGGTATGTAAATGAGTATAGAATTCATTGTTCAATAGCTTGAAATTAATGCTTATAAATATTCATATTTATATCTGCATATCAACAAATCAGGCATAAACCTTTATGGACGCTGCATCCCTTTATCCAGATTGCTGGCAATGTTTGTCCGCGGAAAATGGCTCAGATTCTTGCTGAGTTATCGCAGCTCAAAGTGGATGCCGGCCCAACCCTTCCCTGGCATCCTCTTTGCGGTAATAAAAACCAAATATGCATTATGCCCGGGACTACGCTCAGCGGGATGTTGCTGGCTATACTTACAACAAAGTCCATTTCAATTTTCATAGGAACAGATTTATATATATGCAAGCGTTCGTTCCCATAAATCAGCTCGATTCCGAAGCAACATCCAGTGGGAGTACAGCGAAATGCAATTTCTTTGATGTCTCTGACGAATTATGTATGAATGAGGGTTTGGGGTTAACTTCTTTTTTGCCTGCATAATTCCTCTTAATTAGTCTATTGAATTGCTTTCCCAGGCCTGGAGTGACTTTGACAGCTGGTTGCTCAAGTTCAGGGCTGTCTGCTTCAATTTCAACTTGAGATCCTTCCGCTGACCATGGGTTATGGGTCTTTATTTTTTTGCGCGTTGGCAAGGTCGCGGCCCCAGAGATTAGAATCACGTTTTAGGCGAAAAAAAAAATATATATATATAACAAAAAACCAAGCTGGACACGTCGCCGGCAACAAGAACAAAAACATTGTAAAGCTTTTATCAGTCCACATTATCATTAGCCGCGTTCTCTGTTGCTGCCATAAAATCCATACATATGCCAAGATAAACATGTTTTTTTGTTTATATATGTATGTATGTATATACGGATATAAGCAGCAAGGATTCCTCACACACGCATTTGGATTTTACCCACTTCCGTTGCCATTTCCATTATTAAACTCGAATTTACTGCAGTCAGCGGAAAAAGAGAGTTGAATAATGTTTGGTTTGTTGACGAACGATGAAGGGTTGTATTATTATTATTTTTTTTTAAGGAAAAGGTTTTGCAATAAAGATTTTAAAGGGGTAAAGTTAAGGGAAATTATTAAGGTAAGTTATTGTGCAGGAATGACAATTTTAAAATAACGAAAATTATTTATTAAGAATAAAGTAGGTTAAAAAAAAAAAAAATAAATAAATAACGTAAGCAAGGAATCAAATATATTTAGTCTAATTTAGTTTAATAACTTTTGTAATTAACTTGAATGTGTATATAGATATTAGCTAGTTTTTATATAATACATAACAAAATTGTATCCGAAGAACAGCAACAGGTTTTAAGGTTTACATTTTATTTCATTTTCCAGACAAGTGTCTTACTGATCCAGTCTGAACATACTTCTTTCTTATATCGCTTAATTAACTTTATCTCTTATTTATAATTAAATTATTTTTTAGCTGCTATTTCGCACGTGTTTCGAATGCTGATAAGACTGCTCATCAGTTACATTTCTGGATCGCGTTTTACCCAATTTCATTATAATTTCTTTTGCTTTTATTCCGCCAAAAATGATATGCAGAAATCTTCCCACTCAATTACGTGTGACAGACCAGACCCAGCATAGCCATTCCAGTATTCCCAATAATTTGCATATCAGCTATATAATTGCATCATCACGCTATTTATCGTTGTCGATAAGCGACTAATTGTGAGTATGCGAAAAAATTCCCAAATATATAGTAATTGGTGAGTTTGGTAATCTCTCGGTGATTAGTCAGAACGGTTTTGGAAAAATGCCATTTATGAGATAATGCCACGTAGAATTAATAATAATCTAGTTTATTGGGGGGATTTATATTGGATTTGCGGGCTGACAGCTGCCCGGAGATGGCGAAACTAATTGAAAATAATCAGATGCTGATTAGCATGATCGATGGTCCGGTGGCCCCGATAAACAGTTCGATAATTGTGCGTAATAGATGATTAATAAACTGATAGCCAAATACGTATCCGACTGGTTGCCCTTTGCCACGTGTTGCGTATACGACTGGGTGGCCAGCACCCACTAGCGCCCATGACTGCGCAAAATCCTCACCGAAATACGCCAACCGTCGATGGCGATTACGTTGTGGGCGGAGGCGGAGGCGGCGGTCTTCGGTGGCGCCGGACTTCGGGACTCCGCACTCGGTCGGGTCGGGAGTCCCGAGTCCCGAGTCCGGGTCCCACCTGAACGCGTTGAAATCTTTCGTATGCTCGCCTCGTATAAATCGCGGTCTCCTTGGCTGCCGATTTCACTTACGTTTCAAACTCAAAGCCGTGCAGTCAGCAGCAGCAGCACCGAACCACAGCATCGTTATCGGTATTTCAAAAAATATATATTTTCTAGAAAATCGTTTTTCAACGTTTTATGAACTCAGTGCTTGGGTTTTTTCCAGTGAAACATTCAAGACTCTAAATAAAAGTCTTTTTGGGAGAGTGTTGTGTGAATTGTTGTGAAAAGGTGAGCGGAAAAATAATCGGTGTGGATTTGAAATTATTTGAAAGGGTGTCTACACAAGTATATTTAAAAAAATTAATTACAGAATATTGAATATTTAAACGGTTATAAAATGTTACTCATAATTTTTGGCACCCTTTCAATAGATTTCGAAGCTGTATTATATTTAAATAAACGACTTTGCATACTTGGAATTTCCCTCAAAAACATTAACTTTAAAGCAAGAGGATAATATTTAATACAGTTATTACGTTAAAAATATAATGTTTATATTTGTTGTTGGTAGTTCCAAGAACGACAATTATTCGCAAATATGTAAGGCGATAGATGCGATAAATATAATTTTTTTTAGAATATAAATATTTTATAGCTTTACACGATTTGTTTAAAAAATATATATTTATATATATTTTAATATAATTAAAAAGGTAGTATCTCGTAATAAACAGGTAAGTATATCAATATAATGCCCAGAGTTTATAATTTTTTTATTATACCCTTGCAGGGTATAGTAATCTTAGTTATAAGCCTGCAACGAAGCGAAGGATTCGTTTCCGACCCTATAAATCATATATTCTTGATCAGCATTTAAAGTCGAATCGATCTAGCCATGTTTGGGCAATAAAAAATTTTAGTCAATTTTTTCGAAATTTGATAAGGGGTTACATCATCCAAATTGTCAAAAATTCAAAAAAACTTTTAGATCTTACAATTTAAAAGCTATAATGCTGATTTCTTAACCTAATAAAAACTAGCATAGAAAAGTTTTCCGAACTGAAATTAATGCATTTTTGGCTTAGTTATGATCGATTTTCATGCAAGTGTATATAAACTTCGGCTTTCCAAAGTTAGGTTTCTTTCTTGTTAATATTATTTTATTTTTGAAAAAAAAAACAATGTTCATGGTACTTAAAAACCTCAGAAAAATAATTAACTTAGCTTAACATAAAAAAGGAGAGATTTTTTTTACAAATGAGTTCCTATCTTGTTTAATTTTAATTTAACTAACTTTGTTAAGTGTTATGTTCAATTTCAGTACAACATGTAGTACATTTGTTCTGATTTGTCTATTATTAATTGGAACATTTGAAATAAGTTGCTTAAACTTTTAATTATTTTATATTTGAAGGTTTGTAGCCTTGGTTTTTTTAAGTAACCAAAAGTTACATATTAGACTTTTTTAATTCCCATATTTTCGCAAGCTGGAAATTACTATTCGAATCTAAATAAACTTATGTGAATTCTATGTGAATATTAGGGACATTGGTTAATATTTATAAAATGTTATTCAAATATGATCACAAAATAAATGGTTTTCCTTCTACTTAATAAAAATCCGTTGTATATCTCCAAAAGCTCTATTGTTTATTAACCCGACTTAGCCTTGCAATTTTTATACCCTTGCAGGGTATTATAATTTCAGTCAGAAGTTTGCAACGCAGTGAAGGAGTCATCTCCGACCCTATAAAGTATATATATTCTTGATCAGCATCAACAGCCGAGTTGATCTAGCCATGTCTGTCTGTCCGTCTGTCCGTCTGTCCGTCTGTCCGTCCGTTTCTACGCAAACTAGTCCCTCAGTTTTGAAGCTATCTGAATGAAACTTTGCAGATAGTCTTCTATATACTCTCACTCGGACATAAGTCGGAACGGGCCAGATCGGACGACTATATCATATAGCTGCCATACAAACGATCCGTCAATTTTTAGAAAAAAAATTTTAATTTCACTGTTTTTGAACATATCTTGACCAACTTTCGGTTATGAGCTTTATATATTATTCAAGATTTTAGGATTAAATTTCATAAAAATCGGATGACTATATCATATAGCTGCCATAGGAACGATCGGGAAATTTGTAGAAAAAAAAATTATAACTTTGTCAGTTTTCAACATAATTTCTTCAACTTTTAGATACTAGTATTTCATATTTTTTCAGAATTTTGTTGTAAATTTCATAAGAATCGGACGACTATATCAAATAGCTGCCATACAAACGATCGGTAGTAAATGTAAAACTGTAAAAAATGTAAAACTGTAAAAAATGTAAAACTGTAAAATTGTATGAATATGAAAGTAATTCATATTATATTATTTTGGGATAGATTAGAGTTTATACAATTGGAATCTGCAAGGGTATACAAACTTCGGCGTGCCGAAGTTAGCTTCCTTTCTTGTTCTATTTTTAATTAAGTCATATGCTAGAACATTGTGAATTTTAAGACTAACTCCTGTGAACCGTTTTGACTTGATCTCAACTTAATTATGCCTTTATGGCTCAAAATTTCATATGTTTATAATTCGGTAAATGCCCTGAGCTGGCCCCTTCAGAAATTGCTTCTTAGCCTGGGCCTAAGCCATAAAGTCAACATGGAACCCAAGACCATTGTGGCGGCGGGCTGCCGGATGATGATGTGTGCTCTATGCACAGGACATTTGTTGCTTCCCCTTTGTCCTTTTGGCCCCTTTGGCGACCTTTTTCCTCGTTGTATCGGCCAGAATCTTTATTTTATGCTGCAAAATTGAAGTTGTCCCCCTGGCTTTATGGCCGCCTGGCCTGGATCGAGTAAGTCCTTTTGGATTATCGCAATCATTTAAAGCTTTACTCTCTGCCCTTCCATATTGAGGCCCCTCCATAGTTTAATGTTGTTACAACAAGCGCTACTCCCATATAGCGGCTTGCCACTTCAATTGCTGAAACTTTTGCGCGAAGTTGTTCTTAAACTTGTTGAGTGTAAAGTTCGTTCTGTGAACTTAAAAGACAGGCAATTGAAATTAATTTCCCTGCATTAATAACAACAGTTGCGAACTCTGATTGGCCCCGAAATTGCTCAGTGAGTCGAACGAGTGACTTGGCCTGGGAGCATCCAAACTTGAACAGAATTCAATCGAATTGTAATTGGAGCATGGCCTTAATGCCTCAAAGATCTTGTATCTTGTATTTCATGTTTAATAAATGCGCAATTAAATTCTGTTTAGTTAGTCATAAAATGGCACTTGCTTTTAATAAGCGAAAAAAAAACAACACTAATTGGAAAATGATGAAAATTAAAAATGTATTTAAGTGTGGTGCAGCGCAAATGCCGCTTAGCTGCGGAGAAAGTAAACGTGAGAGATTGCCTGGCACAGTGTCCCCGGGCTAAGCCGTACATGCAGGATAAGTGCCATTAATCCTGGGGTTTTTTGTATGCAATTAATGGCATTATTTTAAAAGGTTACCGACTTTTTTGCGAGGTAAAACTGTAAGGGGATTAGGTTTTTTTCTGTGTTTTATTTTGTTATTATTTCTAGGTTTTATGTGGCTTGTTTATTTTTTCTTTTTAATATTTGCACCTTACACTTATTTAATCCTTTAAAACTTTGTATGATTTCTTAATTATTAAGTTTATTTATTATTTGCAAAGATTTTAATATATTTTGCAAGCATTTAGTAGTATAAATCTTATATTTTCCATAAGAAAATAATAATAAAAAAAATAACTTGATGCTTATGTTTATGTTTAAATATATATTTTAAAAAATGTTATTTTGGAAGAAATTGTACTACAGCAGAATTTTATAAACTTCTATTTTTATAATTAACAATTTGTACTTGCAGAATATTTTTATTATTTGAAAAGCGAACGCTTCCCTTACGAAACAGTTTAAAGCCTTAGGCTTTAAATTATACAAATTATTTATAAACAAAATGTTTGTGGAATTAATGTCACAATTTCAATCATCCTTTTGCAAGGACCTTTTGCCTTTTCAACAATTTATGCCCACTGTTTTATGCAACACCTTTTTCGTCACTTTGTTCACTTTGTGTTGCCTACTTACTTGGGAAAATGGCATACACCTTCGAGTCTGGGGAAATTCAATTCTCTCGCTCAGGTGCTCCGAATGAAATGGAAGGCGTCGAAAGCACTACTTAATTTAATGCTCTGCCCGCCGGTTGTTTACGAAATGCTCCTTCGACTGCGACAATTTGTGGGCAATCCTTGTTTTCTTTACATTTACAAAAGGAAGAAATAACAAGCGGAGCGGAGAATCACAAGAGACAGAGTGAGCTCTCTAGAGGGAAAAGGCCAGTTGATTTGGGTCTTTGGATTTGCTATCACATTTTTCCCATCTTTTTAACTTGTCCCATCTTATCCCGTTGTTTCCTTTTCATCTTTTGTGAAAATGCGGGAACTTAGCATACTCAATTAATGCATGTAAGGAGCGGCGTAGAAAGTTTACCTCAAACTGGGCAGCAATTAAAAAATACTTAGACAAAAAAGGCTTTAAAAATTCACTTGAGCGTGGATAAAAAAGGGCTTATGTCTCGAAAAGCGAAATGTTTACATAATGCCCGCAAAATGGCTTAGAAAACTTTGGGCCAACAAAATGTTTCTTAACAAGCAAGCTCCCCGGGTGCGCTCTTCCTCTAATTAAATTTGCATATTTTTATTAATTAAATTGTTTAGCCAATGTTTACTAGAAGCTCGTCCCCCAAAAACTTTTCCTCCACACGCATGCTAATCAGCAGAGCGGGGAATCCCCTACGAAAATTAACACGCCCCAAGGCAAAGGCAATGCAAACAAACTGGGGACAGGACAATTGCAGAAACAATTGCGAATGCTTGCCACGCTCGCCACACGAATGGGTCCTGTGTGGACGTAGATTCGGAGAAAGCCAGTAAATTGTAACCATTTTCAGGCACATTTCCCCCATTTATTGCATTCTTATTATGAGCTGGATTTCGCTCATCATTTTTCAGTTTTATATTGCTAAATTTAATTGGGCACGATCCTTGGGCCACAAATGTTTACGTCTCTAATTAGCCGAGTTTACGAATATTCATAAACGCTTGAAATATCAGAGGTGTTAAAGTTATATCAAGTGGAAGTGATGTAGTGTGGAGAGTGGGTGGAATATGCAAATAAAAGGATTTTATGGTTCATTAAAAGTTCGTTGTAGGAGTTGCTATATATTTTGTTTCAAATGCTGAAATTGTATAGAAATTCCATACCAAAGTTTAAACTCCACATGAATTATGAAAAATGAATATCTAAAATATAATGAATTATAAACTTAATTAAACAATAAGGAAAATAAATATGTGGCAAAGTTTTGGATAGATTTAAGCTATGAAATTTCTCTTAAGAAGTTTGTATAATAAATATATTAAATGAAAGTGAAGAATATTGTTTACATATTCCACAAATTACCAAAAATTTTTATAAATATTAAATTATATTGATCTTATTTTATTACATTTTTTTTAGTAAGCTAAATTTAACATAAATTATTTTCCTGTGTGGAGAGCAATTGTGTATTAAAAGTATCCTTCACTTTCCGGTTAATATTGAGTGTTTTACTGCTGGTAATTTTTCTCTCCATTTCATATATCTTCTGCCACTTATGCCAGCATGAAAGATAAATTTGGTCTTTGGTGAATGTTAACCTCTTAACATATAAATTTTCACTCTCCATTTCCATTTGCATCGCCATAAACTGGGCTGCTTTGCTTCCGCACTTTGATGGTATTTCTCTGCTGCTCCTCCTGCCAAATATTTATTCACATTTAAAAAGTATTTTATGTTGCATTTTCCTATAAGCATTCTTTGAGCCCTCGGCTCCAGCTCCTCTCGGTCCTCTGCCACGTGAGTCCAAATACCATTCCTCGGCGATAAGACATGCATTCGTCCCCCTTGGTCCTCCCTTCGAGGCTCTGTGCTGCTTTGGTGTTGGATTTTATGAGAGAGAAGGAGCTCCTTTGGAGGAGTGTTTGCTCTGCCGCTGGATTGTGTCCTGGCCTCAATTTCCCTGAATTGTTTGTATGACAAAGTTTGCATATTGTAATAAATTTCGCTTTAAAAAATATTTGAACATTTATGGTCGGCATTTAAATTAAATACTGGCTCAGCTGGCTTAGGAAAAAATAAAGAAAGGAAAGCCGCCGAATATTAAAACAAGACCCGGAAAATGTCCTTTTGCGTGGAAAGAAAAACGGAATGTATGGGTTTTCCGGGGGGCAGATGAAAAGTTCATTATGATAATGGCATGAAAGTTAAATAATATATATATACTTCCTTAATAAAAACCAACAAGCAGCCTTAACTGTTGCATAACCTAGTACGGCACCTGCCTAAGGACCTTCTGGCCAAGTTGTGTGCATTTCGCCTGTTTTCTTTTCCAGTTCAATGAGCCTGCTGCTGAATGCTGTAGCAATTTCCTCTCAAAAGAGGCGAAATTAAAGCTTAAACCTCTCGTAACTAGCAAGGCTCAATTGCAAAGGCAATTAAGGATCAGGACCACAAACAACAAACTGCTGCAGTGGGTTAAATAGCAACAATACTGATGGTGGAGGAGGAAAGCCCAATGTAACGAGTGTGCTCAAAGTAAAGCTTTGTGCCATCGAGGAGAAAACATTTACATTTCGCCGGCAACTGGCAAACTGAAATTCAATGCAAAACGACAGAGAGCGACCGAGGGAGGCAAAAGTTGTGGCAACAATGCTCATAAAACATAAACAAACAAACAGACGTCATTGCCACTGGCAGTTTATCAGGCAGCAAATATACAAGGGAATTTTCAGGAGCGTATGCAGAGGAGGACTTTACAGGGGGGGGNGGTAGGGGGGGGGGGGGGGACTTTACAAAAGGGGGGCTTAGAGGTCTGACAATGCAATCAAGCGAAAGTGACAGAGCGCCAGGCACAACAACACTCTGCCGTTGCCATCGATATGTCGATGACAACTGGTGCACATGGTGACGGCGCCAGGGGATTCGGATTCGAAACTGCCAAAGTATTTAGCAAAAGTTCACCGCAAGTTTATCCCCTTTTTCACACACAATTTTGTATTATTTTTCGAGTGTATGTGTGTGTGTTTCTGTGTGATTCCCCGTAGCATAGTTGGCGGTCTTCGTTTCATTTGAATATTTTGCCACTCTTGTGACGCACTCGACTCCATTCTCCACACGAGTTACGTGACCCTCATGTGCTGGAACTTTCCTCAAAGTGCGAAAAGTATTTGTTAAGTTTCCTTTTGCCTCAGTTTATATTTTCAGGATAACTTGTGCTCAACCTTTGGCTTGGGAAATTTTTTTATACATTTTATAAGAATAAGAAAGCTCTTAAAAGAAAGCAAATGAATGCTGAGGGATAAAAGGAATAGTTTGGTTATTATTTGTGATAATAAAAAGGTTATATGGTCGTAAGAAATTAATAAAATAATGAGAATTTAAAGGAGGGAATGTTTTAAAAGTTTATTTATTATTACTAAAATCCGGAAACTTGTGTTACATCCTACATACAGCTTCCGGCTCTGAAATATGAATACACATATTTATTTACATACTTTTTTCAACGAAATATGTTGTATCTATGATCCTGGCTTACCAATCCGTCAATTATATGGCAGGTCATACATCTCTGTCGCAAAAAATATATAAGTAAAAAACAACACAGTTGCCTCACATTTCTTTGTATTTTTTAGTCATAAATACAACTATATAACAGACAAAAATACTTAAAATATTTTCCCCAGGTTGTTGAACCTTTTACATTTTTTGTTTTGCTTAAAATCATGACTATAACCGAAAACAACGAAAACTCATCAAAGAATAAAAGAGTGAATCGAATTGTGGCTAACCGAAAAGCACACAAAAAAAATATATAAAATAAAGGAAACAAACTCAACAATTCCGAATCACCGGAGGCTAATTCACAAATTCCCACAGTTTGAATACAGAAAATACAAAGGAGTAAAAACATTTGCCTAACACCGAATTCCCATTTGGCATAAACCTGTTGCCGGCCATAATTTGTGGCCTGTTCTGTGTTATAACCCAAAAACCCCCCTTGCCACGCCCCCGCTCTAGTGGCGTGCAATTATTTTAATCTGTTGCCAACATTTTCGGCAAAATTTTTCATCAATTTTAAAGATTCAAGGAGCCGAGCAGCGGCGGCCATGGCATAACAAAAATAAAAGAATTCCTTGGGCCGCAATGAATTTTTAAGTAAATGTAAAGAGTGCCCGAGTCCCGCTTCATCCCCAGGATCTTGGAGTTTCCCCTCATCCTTCTTATTGCCATTCTTGTTCTCATCCTGGCAAGGTGAAGCTCGCGTGGCAACTCCCAGGAGGATGTTATCCTGTCGGTTGTTGCGGGCAATGCTTTTAGCCTCCGCAAGTTAAATGTTCCGCCCGGATCTCCCTCCCTCCATCTCTTTGGCTGCCTTTTCCACCTCATTGTCTTTATGTGAGCCACCAGGATACCCGCTCCCTCGTAGGTCAACAGTTTTTACATTGTTTTCGGCATCCGAGCAATGCTCGGTTATCCACAACAAGAGGCTGTGTCTCCTCTTCTGTTTCGTGTCTCTTAAACGAGGCGTAACTTTGGCCAAAGGAAACTTATTTTTTCTTTTGGCTCCCTTGAGGTACAACGCAAAGTTTTCTTTGAGTTTTTAATGGTAGATAACCATCATAGGTTAGCAGTTATAATTACTATAGTGGACGTGACCTTTTAGGCGGAATATGTGTAAATATATGATATATAATTCGTTTACGAGCTTGTGTCGCTGTCAATTAAATATAAGAGAGAAGTTCCTATTAATAATATATCAGGGGAATATATAAAGTTTTTTGCTGTTCTTGTTGGGTTTTTTTTTTTATCCCAATAATGACGAAATCTGCTTATGTCTATATAAATAGTATTAAAACTGATTGTTCAGACTCAAGTACTGACGTCGCGTGTTATAAAGTGTCCGCAAAGTGTGGCAATAGCCAGCTTAACCAATTTCAAGTCATAAACAATCTAATCATCGGCAGATATTTTTGCCTTGATTGATTGTCACAAATTGTTTGATTTTGACACTTCAGACTGCCAAGTTTGTGACTTGTTGATATCTGAGGGATTATTGCCCGATTCTAAGTGATCGAAACTTGGAAATTACGTACAAGAAAAGTTCATTTTCTCCACCTTGCCTTCGAGCAGTTAAGTGCTCCGAACTTATTAGCAGTTTCCATTAGCCAGAACCTCTGGTATTTGGGATGAGTGGGATTACCTGGTCGTCGTGATTGCTTTTGGCCAGTTTTGTGGACATTTAGCCGGCTTATGTTCGCCATGGCCATGGCCGTGTAATCAGTTAAGATGGCATCGCAGACGGAGCCACACAAAGCCACCGCAAGGACACGAACTAGGAGCAACAGAATCACGGGAGCAAATCAAATGTCTGCCAACACAAATCCAAATCAATCTTCTGTCTCCGGCTGCGTGGGGCTTGGCTTGTTTGCTTAATTTGACAAAAGGAATAATTTGATGAATATCTAAAATGGCAGCGAGTCGAGGAAACCCCGGCGTGTTGCCAGCTTCTGGCAACCGCAGTTCCTTCCGGGGCCAGAATCCACTGACTTCGCCCCAATCCACTGACTTTGTCACTAATTCAATAAGCATCCAATTACAACGCGGCAGGAGCGGTTTACCATTTCCCCCAGTTTCCCTTATACATATATACGCAATTTTCCTTTGGCGTCTATATGTATGTGTATGAAAATTTAATGCAACTAAAAGTGGCCGTTGTCGTGGCTATAATTTTCCCTAATTATTGTGCTCTCCCTTCACCTGGCTTTTGCTAAATTAGTAACAATTTATTCGTTTTGAAATGTCAACGATGGCGGGATTTAATGTAAAGTTAATTAAATAATAGGGGAAAGTGCCACAGGGCTGGTAACTATCAGTACTGGAAGGATATTCTAAATAGGATATTTTTTATGTCATTATTAGGGAGGTTAAATTCAGGTCCAGTGTTAATTAGTTAGGGGATTAAGTCTCCAAAGATATTTCAGGGTTTTTTTTCAGTATGGAACATATGTCAACGGATTAAATTTTAATCTAAAGAGGTTTCTGGTGTTTATTTCTATTGGAATGGAAATATATTTTATTATTGGAGTTTATAAATATATATAACCCTTATTAAAGGTTAAATTTCATGCAGGAAACAGGTCTTAATATATAGCTTTGTCATCATCTCTAGCACCACATAGGCACTTGGGAATTATAGTATCCTGATACCCTTTGTATGCTTTAGAATTTGGTTTTTTTTTTAATTAAGAAAAAGTACCAAAAGATAGTTCTCCCTACAAAGAACCAAAATTAGATGACTAAAAATAAGTTATAATAAACAATTAAATCTTTGATCTAAGTAAAACTATTTTCTTACATTTTACTTGATTATTTAAATACAAATTAAATGTATTTATTAATTATAATCTCTTTAAACAAGTTTATATTAAATTTATAAATTTATCTTAGTAAAGAATTTCCTAGAATTTCCTTCCTCCTATAACCAAACACTCCAGCACCCAAATATACCCCGCCAAAGGACATCTCCCACAGGGTACAGGCATTAAAGGACGTGGAGGTATGTTTTTTGATTGCCAGGATGCTGGGGGAAAGTACATAGGCTTAAATCCTTGGCCCTGGCATTGGGATTGAATGACCTAAATTCAATTTGCAGAGTCGTTCGCCCAGATCCAGAGCCAGGTCTGTCCCACCCCGCCCGCCGACCCCGTAAGTAGGTTTTCAGTTACCAACGCAGCGGGCAGGCGACTCTAAGAAGCCGGGGGCCAGGGTATGTATTGTGTGTGTGTGTATTGTGTGTGTCTTGTTGTTGGCCATAATCAACGCAATGCAATTTCAATGTCTGACTCTCGTGTTACACTTCTGTCCAGGCTGCACCCACCGGACGTCGCCCTAACCTACATCCAATCCCTCGCTGCTACACCCCGAAAAAAGCCATTAGCAGAAAGGAGTAGAAATTGGTTTACATTCTGTCACAGATTTTTGGTAGGAAAAGCGGATTATGAAACAATTTATATTAAGGCAGGGATTATATAATATTTTTTAGGTTCTTGGTGAGAATATCTAAAAAAGCAAGTAAAACTTTTTGATTAAAAAACTAATACTTTTAGCTAGAAGATTCTTAAATACAAGTTCTTTTTTTTTGGGTGTCGCTGCCAAACCACAAAGCCTTGTGGCCAAGGTAAGAGCATAAGTGCATGGCAGACAGGTGAGGGAGCAAGTCAAGGATCTCGTTAGACAAATGCCTGTGCTGACTAGGCAGCACTTGATTTGGGTTAAGCGGCGGCGGTGATGACCACGACCACAACCGTGGCCAAAGAGCTGAGTTGAGCTGAGCTGAGCTGGTTGTGGCTCTGATTCTAGCTAAGTGTTTTGGCAATTCCGGTTGATGGGATTTGGTAGCTTGAAGTCGAACTGTGGCTTGAAATGGGTTCAAATTCGACAGACTTTCTAATGCCAGATTAAGTAGTCAAATTTTGATTGCTTTGATGTTGAGAAATTGAGTTAGTTAAAGGAAAATAATCTATTTTGTTGGGCAGTTGTTTTGAAGTAACTCCTTAATAAAAGTCATAGGTTTCTATTGGTCAAGAAAACAATGAAAAGAAGAAGTTATGTAAAAAGTAGACCATAAATAAAAACCAAGTTTGTTTCCAGAAAATCCAAACAAATTTTATAATACAGACTTTTATATTTCGATTTTCATAAACTTAAACATTTAATACTTTATTTATAAGTTTACTAGCTTCTTGAAACGTGTCGCTGTTATGACTTAAACTTATCCTCCTGCACCTCCTTCTCTGCCACTGCCCACTGCCATTTCATAGTTCAATATTTTACCAGATTAATCGCCTGGCACTTGACTGCCTCTGGCGTGGAGTTCATAAAACACGAGTGGCTGCATCGGCGATCAGGCGAGCTGCGAAGATGCAATCGCCGGAAGGATGGCAGGAGGAGGCACTGCACCCACTGCATCCTGGTGTGACCTGAGGGCGAATGTCAAACGCGAATTGTTCACTGACCGAAACCGATATTTTTCATAATAAAAGCTTATTTGCTCGCTTTCCATTTCACCGCTTCGGCAAATATTTATCAATTGTGAATATTTGCTGATTATTTTTTGTGCTCTCGGTTAAATAGTATTTGCATCTGGGACCCTAAGCCTTTAAGCCATTCAGGATTACGCAGGGAAAACAGATAAAACAAAAATAAATCGAAATTCCAGCGAGTGGGTTATGGTTAGTTCACCGCCGGTCACCCCGGGCGTATACTTTATTTATGTATTTACGGACTACAATCAAGTCCATTTCGAACCACTCTTGCGAGCCCATAAATCAAAAATGATTGATAAACAGCCTGGCCAGACCACCGACATTTGAGTTGCCTAATAATTGCACATGAAATGTCACCGCAAACACAGTGCCATCGGTAATCATACGCCCCGTGTGCCCCAGAATAGTCACCGAAATTGGCCAACGGTGCGTGAAATCCGTTGATTACTTTATTTGCCCCAAAAGTGCGCAACGCACTCGCCCGTGGATGCCTCCGTTTTATTCTCCGTCGGTGTGTGGCCAGCCAGCGCCCAGCGATAAGCGGATGCCCAGCACCACAATTAACCTGTGGCTGCCCGCAGGACCCGGTCTCCACACATGACCATCCTGCGAGCTCCTTTTTGCTCCTTTTGCTCCCTTCGACGGCAGTAAAGCGCAATCACACAAATGAATCGTCATTGTCCGCATTCGCTTGAGGTTGCGCCAATTGAAGAAGGATTTTATTTGATTTTAAATCTGATTTCAATAAGGATTTGAGTGCTATAATAATACAAGGAGTCTGTTTCGACTCTTTCTGCATTTTCCTTTATCTGCGATATATATATTTTTATACGAGCGAGAAAATTGGTTTGGGGGAAAGCTCAACTTGATTGGAATGGAATGCCTTTCGTGGAAATTTTGTGGCCAGTTTAAGCCTGAGAATCCAAAAATGTTTCCCCTTGAGTTGAGACAATTAAAGGAAGGTATTTCTGTAAATTAATCAATTGAATTGAATAGAAATGTTAAAATGTATCTCTTTTTAATGGTTTGAAGTGAAAGTTTTGTACTTAGACATTATTATAATTTAAACTGCAAGTTTTTTACTAAGACTTTCTACTTTTATTTAAATTAATCATTTTTAGGTCGTAGCAAATAAATAACAAACAAAGCGTATTTATCCTCTAGCTTTGTTTATATTTCGCTATTTTCTGCCCCCTAAGTTTATTCTTTATGATAAAATAATTATTTTACTATATATTTCTGGCTTAGTTATCTTAGTTTATCCTTCATAATAATATAATTATTTATTTATATACCTTTAGCTTACCCATAAACTCACACCTGCTTTTTATTATCACCAAATTATTGGCTTATCTTTTGATACAAAGGCCCAATAATAATAATAAATGATAACGAAAATATGTATTGAGGGGGACACTGATCTTATATTTTTCGGAAAATTGATAATAACTAAGAATTTTAGAGAACAAAGTTCATTACTAGAAACAACCTTTACCATAAAGCACTTATAATTATTTATTTACTTATCAAAATAAAGTATCAAAATTCCTGATACTATGCACATGCTTTTGCGGATTTAATTCTATAGAAGCGAGTTATCTAACAGATGGAAATAACATCGCCTCATCCCCAACTCAAGTGACGACCAAAAAGATTATAATTATCGAAAGATAAAGCCTTTCGTACGTATGCTCCTCAAGACAGGCCACTCGAGTCACATCACGCCGCCTTATCGTCCTCCAAATTGGGCTGTGATTGATGGCAAGTGCTATAAATTAGGGGCGGGCGCTCCGATGGTCAGTTAGTCGTCGAACTCGAGTAGACAACAACGCCAATAGTGAGAATGTTCAAGACCATCGCTGTGATCGCGGTGCTGGTGGCTCTGGCCAGCGCCGAGCTGCACCGCGTGCCCATCCTGAAGGAGCAGAACTTCGTGAAGACGCGCCAGAATGTGCTGGCCGAGAAGTCGTATCTGCGCACCAAGTACCAACTGCCCCAGGCCCGCAGCGTTGACGAGGAGCAGCTGTCCAACTCGATGAACATGGCCTACTACGGCGCCATCTCCATCGGTACTCCGGCCCAGAGCTTCAAGGTCCTGTTCGACTCCGGCTCCTCGAACCTGTGGGTGCCCTCGAACACCTGCCAGAGCGATGCCTGCCTGACCCACAACCAGTACGACTCGAGCGCCAGCTCCACCTACGTGGCCAACGGCGAGTCCTTCTCGATCCAGTATGGAACTGGCAGCCTCACCGGCTACCTGTCCACCGACACCGTCGATGTCAACGGCCTGAGCGTCCAGAGCCAGACCTTCGCCGAGTCCACCAACGAGCCGGGCACCAACTTCAACAATGCCAACTTTGACGGCATTCTCGGCATGGCCTACAAGTCCCTGGCCGTGGATAGCGTCACTCCCGTCTTCTACAACATGGTCTCCCAGGGTCTGGTCGACCAGTCTGTGTTCTCCTTCTACCTGGCCCGCGCCGGCACCTCCACCAACGGTGGCGAGCTCATCTTCGGCGGTTCCGACTCGTCTTTGTACTCCGGCGACCTGACCTACGTGCCCATCTCCGAGGAGGGCTACTGGCAGTTCACCATGGCCAGCTCCTCCATCGATGGCTACAGCCTGTGCGATGACTGCCAGGCTATTGCCGATACTGGCACCTCCCTCATCGTGGCTCCCTACAATGCCTACTACACCCTCGTGGAGCTCCTGAATGTGGATGAGGACGGTTACGTGGACTGCTCCACCGTCAGCTCCCTGCCCGATATCACCTTCACCATCGGCGGCACTGACTTCACCCTGAGCCCCTCGGCCTACATCATCCAGTCCGATGGCAACTGCATGTCCGCCTTCCAGTACATGGGCACCGACTTCTGGATCCTGGGCGATGTCTTCATCGGCCAGTACTACACCGAGTTCGATCTGGGCAACAACCGCATTGGCTTCGCCCCCGTGGCCTAGGTTAGGATCTATGATCAGCGATTAATAAATGAATGAGTATTTAGTATTTGATTTTTGAATTTGATTTTGTTTACTGAAGTGGGTTGGATTTTGAAGGCTGAAGGTCTGTGGAGGAATCTAATCTGTTTACAATCTGTTTACAAGTGGAGAGTTTTCATGGAAAGGGAGTGGTTTGTTATTGAAATTCCAGCAAAGACAAGGTCTTTGATTTCGAAATAAATATATATATATAAATATATATATATATATTCTTATAAGAATGTATGTTAGTTTTGTGTCATATATGATTATTAGGTTACAATATTTACAATTTAGAAATTGTGCAATTATAATAAACCTCATTAATAACTTAGAAGAACTTATATGGAAGGAACTCTAAATAAAATACTGTGAAATTGTTAGGTATTTATGCCAAATCATTCATAAACAAAAAACAACGTTTACAAAGTTTTAAAAGTGGATAGTACTCATGGAAAGGAAACCCTTTATTATTAAAATTCCAGCAAGGACAAGGTCTATTCTATTCTATTTTGTAATAAATATCTATAGGAATGTAGTTTCGTGTCATATATGGTTATTAGGTTACAATATTTACAATTTAGATATTGTAAATTGATAATAAACAAACACATATTGCTTAAAAATTCATTCTTTGGAAGGAACACTACAAAATTTGTATATTATTCTTTGTAAATTGTTAAGTATTTTCTAAAAAGACGCTTGTTTCGAGTCATTTAAAAACAAAAATAGATTAATTCTTTAATTCTTCACATGTGCGGGGCATTAAAAATTACATTTTCCCAGACAGTTCTGTTGAAAATTAATCATATATTATCTTTTATTGCTGTTAAATATAAAATTTCCTCCTAATCAAATCCCCAAGTATCCCTCAGTCGCATCTCTCTACTGTAATATCCCTAAAAAATTCATATGATAATTGCTTCTAAATTCTCCCTGCACACCTGGAATTAGAATTGCTGTCCATGATTTATTGACACCTGACTTGACTGGTGTTACGGTTGTCCAAACACGTTATTCGGTGGCCCGACAAATCGACAGACAAATGTTGACTCTTGCAAATGGAAATGATCCGAGAGAGATGAGAGATGACGCCAGGTAATAACTGGGCCGACACCGATGGCTCAAAGAGCCAATTTATTTGTCCGGCCTGTTGCGTGGTCGTTGATGTGTGTCACTGGGTGTCAAGAGGTCCCGGGGGTCGGTCGCCACGACTGTTTCCTGGGTGGGTACGGGTTCGGGCCACTGGGATGATGTCAGTCTAAAGTTTTGCAACTGCAAACACACACAACGCAGTGACAACACCATTTACGGACGGAAGAGGGGCCGGAATACATAGAGCGGTGTTCGTGCACGGCGACAGGAAGTGGAAGTGCAGTTGAGCAATGCAAAAGTACGGATCCGAACGGGGACACAGCTCATATTTGCCTCTGTTGGACCGAGTAGCCAACGCAAATGACTTGCCGACAAACAAGTTGGTGAAAGGGGAGAGAGCTGGACTGGGACTGGGACTGGGACTGCTTCGTTGAGCAGTTAATGAATCACTTAATGGAAAACCTGGTCAGCCCCTGACTTCCGCTCCGAGTGGAAGCTCAAACCCGGGCAATCGATATTTAGTTGCCTTTTGATGGATGTTGACTTTAGAGCGCTAAACTACTCGCAATAAAATATCGAAATGTGTTTAAAAGTGCCTCAAAATATAAATAAATAAATATAAATTTGTATTTTATTATTACTATACATAAAATTAGCGCTTAAAGTCCACTTATTTTTTTAATTGAGTATAAAAAGGATACAATTTTGGAGAAATGTTACAATGAAGGAGTATCAAGCTGTATAAAAGCTGCTCCTGCTTCTGCAAAAAAATATTTCCTTTAATCTTGTTCAAGTGAAAATATGTCTCAAATGGCAAGAAACCACACAGAAATTACTGAATTTATTCATAACAAAATAAGCTAAAAGCGCTTAAAAAGCATTAAAAGGTCAAGTTTTATTTAGATTACAACTTTCAATTGCTTTCAACTTTATTTAAAATCCATGGCAATAGCCTTTTCGAATTGCCAAAAAGAGAAGCAAATGTTTTGCATAGTCTCTACTAAGACAGTGTTGAGAAAGAAAAAAAACTAAACATCACTTTTAATTAGTGTTAGAAAGACATATATGTCTCAAAATTGTGAAATTATGTTGAAACAAATTTATAAACAATCCTTAGGTATTTACCCAGCTAAATCCCTGTCTCTAAAAATATTTCTTTGTATTCTTAACTCTTGCAGGAGACAGCCGCACAATGATGACAAACCGATGTGCTTGCTTCGCCTTGGCCTTCCTGCTTTTCTGTTTCCTGGCCATCTCGAGCATCGAGGCAGCTCCCATGCCCAGGTAGTTGTACCTTCTCTATTCCACAGCCGCCCACATCTATATCTACAGATCCCTTCAAATCCTGTACAGAGAGACACATAACCTAATTAATTTTTGGCACTTTACATGCGAAAACCGACAAAAATTTGGTAGAAAAATATTTGGCCAAAAGCAATTACCCCTCTGGAGAGCTTAGAGCAAGTGCTTTCCATATAGGAGATGGGAATATATGTATTTTCACATCATGAGTTTTGCACACTTTCGGGTGTCAGCTTCTTTTTCCCCATTTAGAGTCTTGGCTGCCGGGCGAGGAGAATTTTTAATTAATAAAATGTAAACGTTGACGAAAAAGTGTGCCGGCAAAATTGAAGGCTTTTCCAGCCACACACTTGAGTAGAAATACTTGGACTTTTTATTCTGCATACATATATTTAACATATATTAAAGCAGAACCTTTTGTTATAACATTTCGGGGAATCCCAAACTCAATTTCCCGTTGAGGCGGCCATTAAAAATTCATTGGCCTTGCCGAACTAATTAGCAATTGCTCGAATGGAAAATGCCCTCAAATAATTGGGTTTCCATGCAAATGAAAGTTTTAAACCATTCAAATGTCAAATTTAACAGAGCCAAAGTAATTAGACATCCTGTTTAGCCCGAGTTTTTCCATAAGCCCAGAAGCAAACACTAATTTTCCATTCCGCTGACTCCCGAAATAGCCAATCCAATGGCGGAGGCTACGGCGGCGGCTACAACGAGCTGGAAGAGGTGCCCGACGAACTCCTGATGGAGCTGATGACTCGCTTTGGACGCACCATAATAAGGGCACGCAACGATCTGGAGAAGTAAGTTTTAAATAATAATTAATAATTTTAATTACTGAGTAATTGAAGAGATAAAAAGCTTAGTAGATGGGATCTGAAATATATATAACTTAATATGGTAATGACTCTCTTTTCAGCTCTAAGCGAACCGTGGACTTTGGCTTGGCCCGCGGCTACTCGGGCACCCAGGAGGCGAAGCATCGCATGGGCCTGGCTGCGGCAAACTTTCCCGGTGGACCCGGACGAAGGCGACGTTCTGAGACCGATGTCTAAGGCGCTAACTCTGGCTGAACAAGTCCTGCGGACGTAGAGGACGAGTTTCCACTTCTCAACACTCAAAACTTGGCCCAATCTTTGTGTCTTCTACAGAGCTCTCTCTCTCTCATTTTCATTATGTTGGATTGTTTGTTATGCATTGTACATATATATATATTTATTGCGAATCTGACCTCATGTATTCATCGTAACATACCTTTCCGCACAAGTGTTTTGCAGTATTATGGAATAATAATAATAAATACTTACCAGATATCAAGCTATATATATATAACCAAGGCGAACACCGAAATAAACAAGTTAAACTGTTGCTCCTAAAGATAATGTTGAACCCCGTTTAATGCCCATTTCCCTCTGTTCCTCGCCAATTCCTTTAATCGCTCGTCTTAGTCGTTGAAAAACAAGCAAAACTTAAAAAGAGAGAAATAAATATCCAAAAATATATATATACATATATTCAAGTGTAAGCAAAATCGCGCAAAAAATCTTTAACTAGGTATGTCTTACATAAACACGAAAACTATATACACTGAAACACAAAACATATACATACATATATGGAAAACGTTTTGGCCCCCAAATTAGCCAAGGAAAATACCCAGCGAAACTTTAAGTTTATTTTTTAACAAATCAATAGTCGAGATCGAGGACCTTCACGAATCTATTGTATCGCTGCAAGCGGTCGAAAATTATTGTAAATATAAATTATTGAAACACGTACAACAACAACAATGCGATACAAATATATATATAGCCGTATATATATGTATATCTACCGAAGTCTACTTGCATATATATATTTAAAAATTATTATGTCTATGGAAAAGCTGCATACATAACACTTACCGTGAGTCGGGCAAAAACAAATAAAATTCTACATTTTGAGAAACATCATCACTGAGTATAGAGTTCTAATTTTTGTGGAGGTTTAAGTATTTTAATTATTATTCTAATGCTATAAATTATTGACTGGAAATCAACAGTTGTTGTGCTCTTGCGACCCTTCCCAGCCATCAGCTCCATCCATCTTATATCCTGTGCTCATAAAATGTATCCTTTGGGGAGCTGCAAACGCATTAGACATCTAGCCAACCCATAAAGCAGGAATGCAATTGAATTTATTTATTTAGAGGCGAATTAGAACCGGTTGATTTATGCATGGCATTGGCCAGTAAGTGGACTTCGAGGAACAATAAATGTGGCTGTAAATTTTATTAAAGCCTTTTGGATAGATGAAAGAACATTTAATGTTAAGCTTTAGCTTGGTTAAATTCAGAACATTAAGCAAAATACATTCAAGGAACTGTCCTTAAGGCAGTACATTCTATTTTAAATTCTTTTGGCTTGTTAATTTTTAGGTTTTAACCCTTTCCTTAAACCGTCTAAATAATTACGATTTTATTAAAAATGTATAAACAAAATGCGACAATTACAGATTAAATCTGAAGTACTTACACTCAAGTTTTAATATACAAAGTTAATACTTTTAAAGTATAACATGAATTTATATTTTAAACAGAAGAGAAGGCAGTTTGTTTTTCAGAGTCAGGATTGAATTCAATTTCCACAAAACGCGAGCTCCAAATATTCAGCTTGATAGGCTCGAATGAGATTCTTAAATTGGGATGCTCCAAATCAGAAAGAACCTAAAAAATAATAAATTTTATTTAAAAGACAGAAAAATTCGAAAGTTAAAACCCACCTTTTGGGGATCCAAGCCAGTATTGTGCAGGTGCAGAGTCAGCGGAGCACGACGATGCAGCAGAATCTTGGACAAGTACGTTGCACTGCGCTTGACCATCTGATAGCTCAACTTGGTGGACGACAGGTTGAGAATCCTGAGCGTGGGGCAGGCACCAACATCCTCCCACAGCTGGCTGGGCCAGGGCAGGTCGCGCATCTTCAGCAGATGCAGCTCCTCCAGATGCGGCAGCTTCTGACAGATGGTGTACAGCAGGTACGACTTAATGTCGTCGTCCTGCAGGACCAGCCTGCGCAGATTCTTCATCGCTCCTATGGCGTCCGTCACCCGATTGCTGCTCCAGAAAGCGTCGTGGAAAAGCAGCGACCGCACCTTCAGAAGCTGGCTCTTGGCCACCGTTCCCAGCAAGTACTCGTAGTAGTCGCGCGTGTAGAAGGACAGGCGCCGGAAGTGGGGCAGTCGCAGCAGCTGGGGCAGGAAGTCACCCTGCAGGTGGTGATCGTCGATCTGCAGCTCCTCCAACGTCGAGCACCGGGCGACCTCCAGGACATCCTTGCCCAGGGTGACATTGTAGCCATAGTAGAGCAGCGTTAGCTTCTTCAGCTGCAGCGTGCTGAAGATCTCCTTGAAGGTGTACGTGTCCAGGTACTCGCACCAGATCAAATGTAGCTCTTTTAAAAGCTTCCAGCGCCACAAGTGGCAGCCGGTGGTGCTGCTACTGAGTGTTAGGTGAGTCAGAAGCGGAAACAGGTTTGTGAGCAGCAGTGTCTCATCGTCGGCCTCCTCCAGATTGTAGTCCATTTCGCAGTCGAGCGTCCTTAGCTGGGGAAAGCTGTAGGGAGTCCACTTTTTCAGCAGTTCCATGCTGCCCCGGCTTATCTTCAGGCGTTGCACCGATCCCGACCAGCACTCCAGACCCTCCAGCATCAGCGGCTCGTTGGCTCCGAAGAACTCCAAGACATCGCCGGTCAAAGTGATTGATTTGCTGTGCCGCCAATGGTATTTCACGTATTCCCGGATATCCTCGTTCACTTGAGCCAACGATATCTGATCGATCATGGGCAAAAACTGCAGGATTTTTAGCCATATGTCTTCATTAAATTTTTCCATTTGATGAAATTGAGTTGGTAAAATAAAAACCAAAATAAAACAAATCAAGCACACTGATGTCAGCTGATGGCACTGCTTGCCGGCAGTTGGCAACTCTTGTCTGGCAGCACTGGCCAAAAACGGTATGCGATCAAAATGAACTGCTTGCTATAAACAAGAACTGCTTGCCCCTGGAAAAATCTCTAAAATTATATATTCATAATTTTTAATAATAAATCTGTACAAAGTTGTATTTTTTCATTAAAATTTAAGTATATATTCGATTAAAAAACATTTTTGTAATAAAATAAAACAGGAATATTTGAACTTTTCAATGCATGCTCGTTTATTTGAATGAAGTGATGAACCCTTAACAAAGTACATATTGTGATTCTAAAAAGTATTATGTCATACAAGGCACACATTGTCTTGTCCTACGTTTAGTAGTTAATTACTCGGGTAATTTTCGAACCCAGTTTATATAAAATAGTTTTCGTTATGTTTAAAATACTTATGATTTAGATGGAAGAACTTATTGGATTGGCACTTGTGGGTGTGTATTTGTATTACAACCTATGGATTGGCGTTTATCTTTTAAACACATGAATAATACTACGTAAATCTGGCTTGCATGCGTCATGGGATGATGGGATATATATACAGTCTTGTGGCATCCGCCTTGAGCCCTCTTCAAATCTTAACGCCAGTTCCCTGGCCAGTCGGAATCGCCGTGGGATTGGCTCCGCCAGGAACAGTACTGCCATTGGCACTGCCGGAACTCATCAGCTCCATGTACTGAAAGGGCACATGGTAGCTCTGGCCCCTGTGCTCTACCAGCAGGTGACCCCGACCGGTGGATGCGCCCACCACGGTCACCGCCTCGCCCTTCTTCAGCTGCTGTGTCTCCGCCTGGCTCTCCTCGGGGAAGTTCATCTTCATGACGCGACTCTGCGGATAGCCCAGCTTCGAGTTACCGCTTATCGTGTAGGAGCGGGAGGCGGGCACCGGCGGCGGTCGTTCCTGTTGAGTATAAATAAAGTTAGTAAAAGTTAAATTAAACCATAAAGTTATATTTTTTAGTTACCAAATCTAGTCCAAAAAGACTGCAGGTCTGCTGTATGATCTTCTGGTCGCACTTCTCATGAGGATCTGGTGGCGGAGTCCCGGCAATGGGTTGGGGTCTGGGCCTGGTCACAGTACCGCCGATCCCCAGGTTGGTGGACTTGGCTGATAGCCGAGGGACTGTATAAGAAAAGGTTGTTTAGATTTAACATGGAAAGTTCTATAAAAGGAGTTCCTCTCACCTGTCGTGGGAGCAGCAGCTGCCACCGCTGCCAGGGCGGCCATCGTGGAGGATGCGGCCTTGCTCTGGGATGTGGAGTTGTGGCCATTGCCCGGTTTGTTACCCGTCAAAGGAACATTAGTCGGCTGTGGCTGATGGTGGCTGGTGGCACGGGTGCGCTTAAGGCTACCACTGCCAACCTTCTTGCGCCACCACCAGCCTCGCCAGGTGGCCTGCATCAGGGTGGCGCTTTTGTGGCGGATCTCCGTGCGCAGATGCTCCAGGTGCTGGCGAATGCCTTCGCTGAGGAAGACATGTCGCTTGCCGGGAGCCCAGGCCAGCGTCACCGATCCGTCCAGCACGGGGGGCTGCTCCATGGCATACTGCAGGATCAGCTGACAGTCCTCCAAGGCCTTGTCCTCGCTGCGACGCAGAGAACGGAATGGAGCCAGCATCCGGTAACGGGCATTGAACTGCTTGAAACGCATGCGATGGGGGAACCCACTGGCCATCAAGTTGACCGTCTCCAGGACTTGCAGGGATCGGATCTGACGCACCACCGTGGCGCGGTCAAAGCTGCCGGCCGCCTCGGAACCGTTGCTCCGGATGCAGCGCACAAAGTGCGGCCTGGCATGCACCAAGGTCCTCAGCAGGTTGTCCAGCCTTGTGTGGAAGTCCTGGGTGAGCGTGGACACCGGCTCGTCCCCATTTAGCAGATCCGAGTGGGAGGTGGGCGAGATGCGGAAGCTGAGCCCTCGCGGCGCCTGCTGCTGGGCATACAGAGCCTTCAGCTCCGAGCCAAAGAGATGGGTGGCGAAGCCAAAGTTGCAAGTGTGCTTGTAGAAAACCGCCACCAGATCGTCCGGCACCACGTCACGATTCGTGTCCAGGAAGTCCGTGGTGTCGTACTCCACCCGGCCGGCAAAGTGACGGATGAGGAACATGCGCGGATCGTGCGGCTCGGCGGTGGGCTTTGTCTCCAGGCGGCTGGAGCAGCGATGCTGCACCTTCAACTTGGCCACGTAGCTCTCGGCAGTGCCTCGCACCGAGCACTCCGCATCCAGCATGCTGAGCAGACCCGTTCGCAGGGACGAAATCAGATCGATGCAGGGCACATTGTCCACGTAGTCCACCTCGGTGTCGCACACGATGCCCTCGTCCCGGCAGGACTCCACCGAAGACTTGAAGATGTGCGTGTTGTAAAAGTGCTGCATGGTCTCCGCACACAAATTGATGCACAGATGCTCCAGATGGGCATGTGGCGAGGGCTCCTCGAACCCGAACATGTCCAGGATCCCGATGAAACCATCGGTGGCATGACGCACCGCATTGTTGAGGGCAGCCATAGACTTGGAGCCAGCGTTTCCCCCGCCAATCGTGGAGGCATGCTGCGAGGCAGCATCCGCCTGGTTGTGCACCGATTCGTTGGAGTCAGAGCTCAAGGTGCCCAGCGTGGATCCCAGACGCTTCAGGCTGTTGGCCCTGCGCACAATGGTGGCCACTGTGCGGCAATAGAGAGCCTTGGCCAGGCAGTCGCGCGTCATGTTGGCATCCCCGTCGCCGCACACGGACTTCACAAGCTGACCGCGCACATTGTGGGTGCGGGTGGTGAGGCCGCGGAAGAGGGCGGCCGGTGGCACGCCCAGCAAGCTGGACACTGAGTTTAGCTCCGTCTCTCCCTTGACGTCCACTTCGAGGCCCTGAAAGAAGGAAGAGTTATTAATTGAGATCGACAAAAGGTAAAATATTTCTCGCTCAGAATTAAAAACATCAAACACGGTTCTTTTCAGACGTAAATTACCACTTGACGATGTATATTAATACATTCCCATCAGCGCAAGAAATCTTGGAACACAAGGCTAGAGCGGGATTCGAACCCGCGTTTAACAGATTGGGAAACCCATGCTCTAGCCCATGCACCAAGGCGGCATCAGCGATTGTATCGTCTAAATATAAACTGCTTATATACACTGCTTAAGGAAACTGCTTTACCGATAGCTTAAATTAAAAGCTAGATGGCGCCACTAAAGGTAAGCCCCCGAATTTCATTTGTAAATTTCAATTTCTAGCAAATACTTATCTAAAAACTAAGAATAATAACCCAACTCACCCCGCTATCGATGAACTGAACATTTCCCAGCAGCAGCACTGCGGCCAGGACACGCACCACGTCCAGAAAGGGAATGCCCAGGATGCCCAGGCAGGTCTTCCATGCCTGGAAACGTATTGCATCCTCCTGCTCGTTCTGGGCAAAGTCACCGCGCAGATACCGCAGATTGGCCGGCGAATAGCCCTCCAGATGCAGTTTCTGGCGCTCCTCCCGGTTCAGTCCCGCCAGCATCTGATAGAAAATGTGGTAGTTCTTCTCCTTGGGCAGCGGCCGGATGACGCGCGTCTGGTCGAGGAAGTAGCAGTGGATCTTGGTGCGATACAATGCTCCATCCGTCACCTGCACTTCGATAAACTGCCCAATGCGACTGGACTCGGAGTTGGTGGTGGTCTTTGCCGAACCCAGGGATCGCAGCACCGTGAAGGCAGCCGCCAAATGCTTAAAGGCATCCGTCTCTGGTCCTCCTCCCGCGATGGCGAATAGCTGGCGCAGCATCAGCATCGCATTGGCCGTCTTTCCAGCTCCCGAAGTGCCCGAGAGGATGATGGCCTGCGGATAGCCCGTTTCGCTCTGCTGGCGCACTGCCTCCTGGACGATCTTCTGCAGCTGGGGGGCCAGCGGCAGAGCCCGGGTGGATGTGAGCGTTAGGGGGTTGCCCACATCCAGGTAGGGATTAATGGAGAGCAGAATCGGACCCACGTTTGTCTGAAAAGCGAAACATTTTGTTTAATAAAATGAATGTGAGGGCATTAATAAAGGTGATGAGTCAAGATGTTCGGTGTACTTTTGGTCAGTTCCAGGGAAAGCCTCGAATATGAAAGATAAGATCACTTGGAGAACTTGGAGAGAACTTCTGGGGATTTTTTTTCTCAGATAAACTTGGTTAGATAAGAAAAAAACTACTAAAAATAACACAAATGTATTTAAACTTTATAAAGTTTATTTTCCTAAACTTTAATATGACTCAAATATTTATAAAAAAGTGCTGCCTACATTTAATGCAACTTTAGGTGAAGAAACATAACATCATAAATTCATAAATAAATCTCAGCAACTCAACTCTAATTAAACACCATTCGATGTGCATTTAAGCTATAAAGACCACATAAATTATTTAATTATAACAATTTGAAAAAAGAAAGAGAGAAAAACAAACGGTGCACATTTAAATTTAATCAATTTTCCGCTCCGCTTTGCACTATATAATCTGGAGCGGAGGCACAACAAATAAAGGCCTGGAGCCCCGCCAGTTTTGTGTGCTCACACCCCATCCGTGAGTCCAGTTGGTGTTCCCCTAGACCAGGCAGATCACAAGCAAAACATACACTTCCTTCGCGCACACACTGAGTAATTGTCGAAATTAGCTGTTAATCTGCGGCCGAGTGCAAACGGAGTTGGCTTTTAATGACAAACTATCAGAATAATTGCTCCGGGTGTCTCTGGAACCGGTTTGCAGCGACTCCAGAGATCTATCTATCTCCTCCATACTCACAAAGTAGCGCTGCTCGTTGAAGCGCGCCTGCAGCGTCCGCATCACGGCGTGCTCGGTGAGTGGTCCCGTCAGATGGATCAGGTCCTGCATGTCCTTGGGCAGGGGATTGGTCGGCTGAGGGAGCCTCTGCTGGCCGCCGGAGAAGCCAAAGCCAAAGGGCAGCGTCTTCACACTCTGGCAGGGATTGGCGTGCTTCGGCTGCGGGATGAACGGCAGCTGCTGGCTGTGCGCATGGCTGAGGGCTTGCTGGCCACCAATTCCGCCATTGGTGGCACTCAGGTGTCCGTGTGTGTTCGAGGAGCGCATGGGCAGCGTGTTGGAATTGGAGTTGGAGTTGGAGTGGGCAGTGGCCTGTGCTTGAGAGTGGGAATGGTTGTGGGAACTCAACCCCATGATGTTTCCCATGCTGCTGCCATGGGGCAGGGTCCCGGAGGACGGGCCACGTCCGTTGGCACTCTGCTGCTGCTGCTGCTGGTGCGACAGGCCAGACTTCTCGCCCAGCTGGTGCGGAAGTGGGTGCGGAATGGAGGTGTTCCTGGCCGACACCACAGTTCCGCCACCTGCCCCGGAGCCAGAGTTCGATGGCAGCGTCTGGCTGAAGTTGTGGTTCTATTAGAGAGAGAGCAGATAATTAGGTAAAGTTGGAATCTCTAAGGTAAGTTTGAAAGGAAAAAATAAATACAATTCTTAAGGACTTTATACTTAATATTTTGCACTTTTTGTTCCTTAATTAAACTATTATTTACTATTATTATTTTATGAATTAAAGAAGATTCATTCCTTTGATCTGTAGCTCATTAAGTCTATTTTATATATATAAATACTTGGCTTAACTTACCTTCGTCGCCGTGTGCTGTCCATTTGTGTGCTGCTGCAGGGCGCTGGCTGAGAGTCCTCCGCCTCCTCCTCCTATACTGGAGCTGAGATTCAGGTTGGGACTGGAGGCATTCAGGTCAAAGTTGCTCGCCTTGGGACACGAGCTGGTGCCGCCCGGGGAGCTATGGGGCTGTGATCCATTGCCCTGGTTCTGATTGTGACCTGGACTCTGCCCTTGTCCCTGTCCCTGACCTTGACCTTGGCCAACATGCAGTCGATTTCGAAGGGTCACCAGCTCCGTACTCAGGCTCTTGAGTCGCTGCTGCAGGTGAACCGCCTCATTGGATGAAGATGCATCTGAAAGATTGAGAAAAAGTAGAAAAGGTTTTTTATAATTTATTATAATTAAATTTGTGTATAGAATATTCTTTGTTCTTATTGATTAATTGTTGAAATTTGCTTTACTTTTTTGCTAAAGATCAAGTGAAGCTGGTGGAAGACGTGAAGAAACATTTATGAAAACATCAACTTTGTAGCGTCTACATGGCATTTAATAAAAGGAAAATACTTAATGATAAATCATATAAACAAACAAGACGAAATTCTTTAACTTAATATATAAAATACAAAAGAAAACAATACCAAATTCCGGTAGAAAAGAAATTTAATTAGCAACGCAACGGGCTTGCACAATAATTTAGATCGCAAAGGACAAAGATGCTGAGATCCCGTCACCGGTCCATTAGATTCAAGGATTCTGCTCTTGGCTCTCCTCCCTAGCGCTTGTAGGCTATGGAGCTGGACTTGTCGTGGGTCCCCATAATCATGGGCGGAATGGCCATGCCCAGGCGCATGGCGGTGTCCCCTGAGAGGGGATACACAATTGGCTGCCGCTCCGTGGTCCATACGATTGGTTGGGTCAGCTCCTGGACGCTGTGGTCCAGCTTGATGGCACACTTCCCTTGGTGCAGGCTGAAGCGCTGCGGCTTGTGCAGCTTGTTGTGGGGATCACGGTAGTAGTCACGGTACTTCTGGCAGTCCAGGTAGAAGCCATCGATCCTGTCGAGGTCACCGTAGTCCACGACGCTCAATCCGATTCGAGGAGCAAAGCCCAAAATGGCGCGGCGCTGCACCTCTGCGTTTTTGGACACCTTGAGCATGTCCACCTCGGGTATGGGTTCATTGATCATTTCCAACATGTTGAAGCAATTGTAAAATGTTAACTTTTAACTACGGCAGGTGTACTTTCGTGGCCAATGTATACAAAGTTTGTAATGATGAGGGAGCAGACTTTGACAACTAAATCAAAGAGCTCATGGAGGCAAGAAAACTACTCTTTTTGGGTTGAAATGATGATTTGGGAGGCTTTGTTAAATACAAAAATTTTGTAACAAAATTTAAGCTTTTTAGCTAACGACAGGAAAGGTTTAATACTGTTGATTTTAATATTAAAGTATCTCTACAAAATTTGTCCAAAGGAAACTCGTTGCCTTATTTATTATTTGCATTCTTTTTATTTACTTATATTTAAACTAATTAAGGTTCTTTATTATTTCCGAATACTTTAATTTATTTTATTTTATATACCTTTGCAGGGTATTAAATATATGTCAAAAGCCTGCAACTAAGTGAAGGAGTCGTTTACGACCCTATAAATCAAATACATTCTTGATCAGCATTAACAGACGAGTTGATTTAGCCAAGTTTGGGCAACAAAAAATTTTACTTATTTTCTTCGAAATTTTATAAGGGGTTACATCGTCAAATTTTTCAAAAATTGACAAAAATTTAATTTTGTAAAATTTTAAATGTGTAATGCTGATTTTTTAGCCTAACAAGAACCAACATAAAAAAGCTTTCCGAATTGAAATGAATGCATTTTTGTCTTAATTATTATAGATTTTCATGCTAGGGTACAAAAACATTGGCTTTTCAAAGTTTGCTTCCTTTCTATCATATTTTAAATTTTATTATATTAATTTATAATTTATTTTATTAATTTAATGGAACGCCGTAACATTTATTGTTAAAGTTCAATTGGCATTTCCCGAAAGTGTTTATCAGACAAAAGGCTTGACATTCTTTTAAATATTTGAATTAAATCGTAAATTTATCTTTCATCGTTTTTTATTTTAATACATTTTGATGTGATTATTTTATCAGCAAAAGCTGTTTGCTTAGTTTGACTTATGATTTCTTATTCTTTTAATTTATGTTGTATTTTAATTCTTAATTCTTTTCTTTCTGTGAAAACAAATATCTGCCAAATATCCGCAAACCCCTTTTGGCGAAAAGGAATTTTCTTATTCTCAATTAACAACTTAATACATTGAAAATCAAATTCACACCAATTAATTCCGCTTAGGCTGACGCTGGCTTTTTGCACGCGAGTCAGACCGCAAAAGGCTTGTGCCGACCGAGCATCTTGAGATATTTTAATAGATATGGATGGGCCAGATTTACATAAAATGTTAATGAACCAATTTCGCCAGAGTCGAAGAAAAATGGAGACACAGAATGCGCCAAGATGAAACACAGCAGAAAACACACAAAATTGGCGGCAGCTTAAACAAGAGATTCAAGAACAGACGACGATCGCGCTCGCGCTGATTTATGGAAACTTTCAAAACAGGCCGAGGGGTCATTGTTACAGCCCAGTCAAGCCAGAGAGAGACGACCCCGGGCCAAGCAAAGCTCCGACCAATTTTCATAGACCATTCAACAAAAAAATCAAACTAATTAGCTGATGAAAAGCTAAGGGGGAAAATGGCCCTTCCAACAAGCCTGTTTCTTCTCTCTGAACCCAAAACAGAGAGACGCCGAGGAGCTTACAACAAAATCAGATTCGACAAAATACAGAAAATCATATCATTGATGGCTTCAGCTTTAGCTCTGGCTCTGAGGAAACCAGTTTTAGATTCGGTCTTTTTCTTCGATTTGTTGTTTCTCGTGCTGCCCACAGCTGCACTCAAGAAATGTAAGACAAAAGCCACGGAAAAGGGTACAGAAAAGACTGCCATCCAAGTCATGCAGGTATTTTGAAATCTCTTAAAAGACTCTTTTTATTTTTTTGTTTTGTTTTTACGATGCTGCGACGAACCTTTTCCCCCATTTAGTGATTGGAAATCAAAGCTTTATGGGGCCCGTGGTAAATCATTAAATTTAATTTGTAACATTTGTGAGTAATTCGTCATCGTTTCGCTATTGGCTTCCTTGGCTCGTATCTTTTGGCTTTTGCATGTCGAAAAAAAGTCGGCGGCGGGGAAAGGAAACATTTCTTGGAAGCTGAGCAACGAAGTCGGCCCAAAAACTGGTCGGCGTCGCACCAAGCTCTGGTTATCCGTCCCGCTGTCCAGACGTCTCCGTCTCAGTCTCCATCGCAGCGAGATGCGAGGGGGCCCTGAAGAGGGAGCAGCGAACAAACGAAATGTTGCAAGTCGGAGGCATGCGGCACCCATACACCAAAAAGCAGCCAGAGCTACACAGTAATAAATAGTGTCCTTTTCCTGAATTGATTTTAATTTGTGTTATAATAAAGTTTATTTGAGATTAGTTAAAGATTTATCATCTTAAAAACATCAATAAGCATATATAATTCATAACAATTGATTGTAAATTCTATTTCAGTAAAAACTTAAACTTTTGAAAGTTTAAAGTTTAAGTTTTAAATATCAAATAAATAAATATGAAAGTAAGTTCCATTATAAATATCCAATTAATATGAAATTATGCTTCTTATATCTTTTCTTAAATTAATTAAATTAAAATGATATAAAGTCTGCTTAATTTTCTTTGTGTGTAAGATCAAGCTATCCATAAAAGCCTATTCGGACTGTAGTTGTTGCGGATGGTTATGAATATGAATGCGCTTGGAGGTTGATTGAAATACACCGAGCCACAGCTTCTTATGGTAATGACAAGTGAGTCGAGAACCAATCAACTGCCAGCGGAGACTTCTGATCACAAGAAAGCGATCGAAACAGCTTCTGGGCCAATAATAAAACAAATCTTGTTTGAAGCTTAACGAAGCTATAAAATTGTTTATTATAGTTGTAATCTTCTAATAAATTAATATATTGTTACAAGACTATATAAATGGAATAAAATCGAATGTATTATTAATCTACTTTAAAACAAAGAAGCTACATTCAATGTAATTTTAATTGGTAAACGAAAAAGAGGTCGTAAATTTCCTATTTATATTTATTATTCTTTACTTTTATTCATAGAATTCATTCACACAGATTTATTGTCCAAAAACATTGTAAAACAAATGTAAGCTAAGTCATTTTAAAACATTTTCTTTTTTTTGTAGTAAATAAAGTAAAAACAAGTAAAGTTGTTTTGTAGTTTGCAATTTAGCTAAGAGATTTTCCTATAATTATAAATTTTAATCTTACTTTTGATACCTTAAAAAAAAGTACTAAATTACTCATTAAACCTATAAAATTTTTTAAGAAATATATGGCTTAGATTATTATTTAATTCGTATAATCTACGCCTGTCCCCTGCCAAGCCAAATCAAAAGACTTAGGCAACGAACTTCTTGCAGTCGCGAGTCACAGAAAAACCCGTCGTCAAAATTCCTTGAGGGATAATGTCTCACTCACCCTGCAGCTTCTTCTCCGTCTCCCAAAATTTTTGCAATTCGGTAAAGTATTTATCCAGTATGAAGACTTTTGACAGGCCCAATGTGGCCATCGTTGTTGTACATTTGTGAGGCCCCTTTGCGACCGCGACGACTTGAGTAATTTTCTTATTTGAATATAATCCCGTATCCGCCGTATCCGTCTCCGTGAGCAGGCTCTCACTCACACACACTCACTTACACACACTCGCGCGCACACACACGCACTACTGGGGGGAACAGGTTTTCAGTTTTCCGCACAGGCTCTGTATCTCTGTATCTGTATCTATGGCATACAAACCGAACCCGAACCCGAACGCGGACCCGTACCCGTAGCCGAATATCTATAGCTACATGCAGCTGCAACAAGTGAAGCGGCCGCACAGCACACGAAATACGAAGAAAAAAATACGAAAAAAATATAAGCAAACAAGCAAAAAGAATGCAGAAGGGCGAGCAGCACACCAAATCTCAGCGAGCCTTGGCCTGGCCGGCGGCGACTCTCCTCGGTTCTGGATCCTCCTCTCCTCTCACTCCACCTCTTGCTTTTCTTATTTCTTATTTCTGATTATTGTTGTGCTTTTTTTTTGCGCTCCTCTCGCTTGTTTTCTTCGCGGGCGCGCTTATTTTCTCGTTTTGTGCAGACTTTTTTCGTCGTTTTCGGTCGCTCGGTTTTTGAAAAACGAGTTTCCAACTTCAACTCCAGCTCCAGGTCCGCAGTGTAGACATGCGCTTAGATACCCGTCGCACACCTCGAAGGTACCCGCACCCGTACCCCTACCCGTGCCACACAGTTTGGGGGCAGCAGCAACGGCAGCGGCAGTGTCTAGATTGATTCGCTGCTGGCTCTTTGAACTTTATTACTTCGGCCGACCGGTGACCTCTTCGCGCGATTAATTATAAACTTAATTGGGTTTCTATTTTTGTTGTTTTTTTTTATTCACTTCACAATCGAATTGGCTCTTAAGGTGAGACGACGGCGACAAGCAACGCGAGCACCGATGCGAACATTTGAAACTCCAGACGCAGACTGATGTCTTCTGCTGGAATTGTGGTCTCTGGGAGCGATCTTCTGGCTGCTCTCGCTCTCGCCGCTCTGGCGCTCTCTCAGCAGCTGCGCAGGTAGGTTTTCCGCAAGGTAAAAGGCTCTGCTGGGCTGGCTACTCATCGTCGCGCCGCCGCAGTTGCTCAAATATGAGGTCAAGTGTTTGTCTCCGTCGCTCGCCTCTCTCTCTCTCTCTCTCTCTCTCTCAGTCTGCTGGTCGCGTGTTAATTAGTGCTGATTGTTTATTGTTTATTGTTTGCTGTTTGCAGTTTGTTGTTCATGCTGCATTTCATGTTTCCCACAGCGGCAACAATGCTTTGTTGCAATTTGCAAGGGTTGCAGCAAGGTAAGAGGCGGTAGATCAGGGTTCACAATTATACGGCGTCCAAAAGTATGCTACAATATAATGCAGCTAAGAAAGAACACCATTTCCAAGAATTTGAAATTCTTTGCATACTTTTGAGCACCTTTTTTAAATGATTTGAAATAGATACGGACTCAAATTTTTGTTTTTTAATAAAAGTATCTTGCTTGAATTCTATGTTTTTTAATTTATATTTCGCCATATTTTTTTTTAATGTTTAAATATAACATTTAATTACATTTTATATAAATATAAAAATATTTCAATTCTACCAAGTATCAAAAAATCTTGCATTTAAATTTAGAAATTCCTTGTTCAACGTTTGCCATTTAAATTGAATTCTTATAAAATATTTAACGTGATTTTAGATTTTATTTTTAAACTCTGATTAAATTTTTTTAACGGTGTGTGTGATGCTGTGTGACATACTTGCATAAACTGTTATAAAAAGGTTGGAGACTTTGCTGAAATCTGCTCTTAATGCTGTGTAAAAAATTGATTTATGTTTAATAAAGGTTACTTAAAGGTAATAAAATGAGTTATCCGCATGTCTTCAGGACAGTGCAATCAACTTAAACATTTTTAGTTTTGAAAAAGTGTATAAAAGGTGGAACATGACTGGAAAGCCGAAACATTCGAAGCCAAAAGTGGCTAAGCCAATCTTAGGACTATTATGTCAAGTATAAACCAAAGTAGTTTACTCAAGACGGTGTACGATCAGTATAAATGTATAAATACAGTGTAAAATGTACTTTCTACGGGTGTTAAGCCCGTTTACGTATAAATATTCTTAATTCAACTCAATTTATCTATTAGCATTAAGTAAACCATATCTCGGTTATTGTAATATTGCAGGAAATTATATCGGTCAACATCAATTAGCATTAGTGGTATATTTTATATACGCTTGTATTCAAGGAGTACATTGTAAAAAATACATTTTAAATTAACACTCCATTAAAAATTATAGCAAACAAAACCAAAATATTTCAAATTATAACTACTTCTTGCACCTACCAGTTATGTTTCCCGTGGTTTTGTGGCACGTCTTCTTCCGCTTGGGCACCGGCAGCGTGTAAATGGCCGAGAACTTGGTAAACCTCTGAACCACAGCACTTATTCCTTTGGCCTTGGGCTCCTTAGATGGCTTCACCTCCACTTCAGCAGCTCCAGACGCGGGTGCGGAGTCGACAACGGCGGGCGAGGGTTTCCTTTGATGTGGTGATGATGTACTTGAACTGAGAAGGCAAAAAAGGGATGTATCTTTACTCGAAAGCTACAAAGTAACAGATTTACAATGTTGCGATGAAACTTAAACTTTCAATTACACATGAATGATAAATTAAAGTCTAGTTTACTATTACTATTAACTTTAACTAAAAAAAAGACATCTCTCACCTAACAGCCTTGTGATACTGACAGAAAAAGTCGGGACGCATGCGATGGCGACATAGAAAGTCCTCGCACAGGCGCAAAACCTCGGTGTCCTCACAGTTCTCGCTCCGACTGGTGCTCTCGCTCTCCTCGTGCTCCAGCTCCTGCTCCTGCTCCTCCTTCTCCTCCTTTCTCTTCTGCAACACCCGCTCCTTGGGCTGGACATTCTGCTGCTCCTGGGCACTGAACAAGAAGGCTGGAATGGAGTCACCGAGAAAGTCGGGTATATTCTCAAAGAAGTCCGCTGTCCGCTCGTAGCTGCTGCTGCTGGCATCGGAGCTCTTGGATCGCTGCAGTTGGGCCTTCAGGCTGCGACTCCGGCTCTTGCGGTAGCTCAGCAGCTGGGAGTGGCCCACATCGTAGTCGGCATACGTCTGATCCGGCAGCAACATATCAGAGTCATCCTGATTGATCCTTTAACTGGCCAAAGTCTGGAATAGGATAAATATATACTTAGTTATATGTCAAAACCAATCAGCACTTAATATAAAGTAACTCTAACAGGGAGAGCTTTTAAAACTTATAAATCCCGCAGCGCATCCTCATTTCCTAATTAATTTCTTAAAGGATACATTTGTGCATCCCCATTTCCTTATTAATTTCTCAGAGGATGCATCCGCTAGCTTACCACTCTAGTGAAAGTGGATCCACCTAAGATCGAGTTTGAGAATTCGGATTGCGATGGCTGAGAGGGGATGAGCTGGAGGCGAAATCAATCGCGACATCAATTCGCATTTTAATTGCTTTTAAATCAGGTGCGTCTGCGCGCGGGGCTTCCGCATCTGCGGCTCCATAAACCTGTCAGTTTATTGGCGCAGTCGATTACCGCGATTAGCGTGACCATGACGAAGGTGACAGACACGGACGCTAATGCCTTTTACTGCCCAGCTCAGCTCAGTCTGGAGATGGACCTGGAGATGGAGCTGCACAGGTGCAGGTACTGGGAGTCGCGTTCGATGCAACATGTTGCAAGAGGAGACCTAGTCTTATTGCCACACGCAGCCAGTGGTGACCGGTGTGGTCTGCCGTGGACTTGTGCTGTTGGCAATTAACTCAAATGATTGTCATAAAATGTTGGACGTGCGTGGAAGCACATGTGGCTGCCATCGGAGAAACAGAAATCCGAGTCCAAGTCGCTGGTGGCGTCGGCATTTTTCAGTGTCAACACAGCGGGCGGCAGTGTTTGAATTCAGGGAACACTATGAGAAAATATTCTAAGATTTCTCTTTAAATTAAACTTGATATTAAAGAGTTAAACATAGATTTTGCTTACAAAACATTTAAGCTTAATAAACAAGTAAATACATCTCCAGGCAATACTATTTAAAATAATAAACTTATCAAAAATTGTTTAAGGCATTTTATCGTACAAGAAATAGAACGAAAGTTCAGATATCTTGTAGAAAAACTTTATAACAAAATTAAAAACTTGCGAAAAATTGGCAACTTCGTTGTTGATTCCACAAGTTGGCTTTATAAAACTTGTAACTTTATTCCTCTTTAGGCGATGTTGTTTAAATGATACACAGCCACTCCTATTATGAGCAGGATTATTAGAAAGAGTGCTATATTGAAGGAATCACACATGGCTGAGGACACTACAGGCAGTACTTTCATGATCCAAAAGATTTATAATATTTTCATATAACGTATCGAATTCAAGACAGAAAAAGCAATTCAAATTTACAATTTAAAATAAGAAACCCTTTGTTCCGGTTACTTATTTAGCAAACTAATTAAAAATTCCTCTTTCTCTCCGTGTAAAACAGAGTAAAGATCAGAGATATCAGAATGACTTCTGGTTTATTATGGCGATTACGCAACATGTGAGAAGAAGAAGCTTTCTCGCAGATGGAGTCTGAAAAGGGCCATTCCCAATGGAGCTAGCGATCTAAGACTTTGATTTTTTGTCAATTTATGTCTCCTGATTGGCTGCAGCAGCTCCGCTCCGCTCCACTTTCCCGCTGCAGACAGATTACATGGCCCCGGAAATGTTGGGCCATAAATCGGCTTAGCCGGAGGAAGGAAGCGAAAAGCGGCAACAATTTGACTGGCTAAACATGGCTAATCGCCTGGCCCGGCCTTCCAGAATGAATAAAATATGTCATCTAATAAATGTGCGCGGGGAGCTGGCCGCCGTATCAATATCAGGTAGCGACATCGCATAAAATAAAATAAATCTCATAAATATGCAGCTGGCACAGAGATGGGAGCAACGGGAGCTGCAGCTGGAGATGGAGATGGGAATGGCAATGGAGAGGAGACTGGGCTGGGCTACCTACCTGGACTACCTGGGCAAAAGCTGCGGCCCCCGACTTCAAGTTATTTATTCTAACTGCGAGTACGATATACAATTTCCACTCCAATCTGCAGAGTGGAAGACAAACGCCGCTGTGGGTCGCTCGCTCCACTCCAGGTTGGCTGCCTGGAGATGGAGATTCTACCTGCCCCACCACCACGTGTGTGGGTTCTGCGGGTAATTTGCATTTTGCAGTGAATTCAACAAATCAGCATTCGTACCGCTGAGATATGAATTAATTAGCAAGCAAAAATTTGGTTATATGCACATTTCCGTCCATTATTTGCATTCCTTTTCGAGGGGAAAGTGCTAAAGGAGAGATTTAAATCTCCCTTACTAATATTTTATAGTACCTTTTCCCAAAATAAACAACTTAGTTTTGGTGTATACTCAAAGCTTTCTTATAAATCGAAAATACTTTAGAACTCAGCCTGGGCAAACATTTACAATCAATTGGGAGGCATCGACGAAGCAATTTCCCAGGCCTGCAGATGATTACAGTCCTAGGGATCTTAGGTCCTAGTACAACTCCTCCTCCGATGCCCAGCGAATAGGAATTGCACTTTTGACTCGCTACATGGAAATTACATGATTTAACTTAATTTAATAAAGAGCCAAGGGCACTAACTCCATCTCCAACAACAACTGCTGGCATCGTATCGTGCTTTCGTGGCTCGCTTTTGTGATTTACCGCGTGTTTCCGTCCCACTGATCCCCTGAGATCCCCGAGTTTTCTGGCAAGGGTCGAGCTCCGCCCCCGCCAAGTGCCTGAATTGGTTCCACTAACCAACAGGATTCAGTAAGATGAGTGAGAGATCAAGGTCTCTTGAGGTTTTGTGCGGTTTACTTGAAGCTAGATTGCAAAATATATTCTTTGTTAATTAATAGTTCATTTATTTTTCTAGCTACAGATTGTAATTACTTTATTTACGATACAAAGACTGAAGGTAACCTGAAGTATCTTACACTTCTGTGATTGCACTTCCTTCTTTTCTAATTTATAGAGTCGTTAAAACTTCCTTCTCCTGCATCACAACCTTCTAACAAGCATTTTATTACCCTTTTCATGGTTGTAACAGGAGTCAAGGCCGAAAGTTTATAGCCATAACCTACTTTGAAGCTGTAAAGCCAAAAAAAACACGTTTTTGGGTAGACCAGTGTAGTTAGCAATGGAGCAATGGATCTTTGTGGCCAAAGTCGGAGGCTGGCGTCCTGGTCGTCCATCAACGTGGTGGGGCTGCTGTCCTCGAGCTTGCCCACACTCCAAGAAAGAGACCGGCAATCCAATTAGGGATGCTGCCTTGAACGATCTTCGTTTACCCCGAGGTTTCTCTCAGTGTGTTCGGGGATTTGTGTAGATCAAGAGATTTTGATTAATAGGTGGTAGTTGGCTGGACCGACTCTACCTCAAAGGTCTGGCCTCTCTCTGGCGGACTCACTCCTTGGCCATGGCCTCGGGTTAGACATTGAGAAATATTTTTGCGAATCGAGTCGACAGACGAAGGCAGTCGAAACTCAATGAAGTTTTCGCTCTTTCCCCCATCCTATTGTTGTTGTTTTTGGTCTTGTTGATTCGGTAATCGCATTTGTTCTGGCCATGTGTGTTGGATTCATCGGTTTTTGCCTCAAATTGTCTTTGTCCGGGTATTGTTGTGAAGCATTTATGAGCCAAGACATTAATACTAATTTTCTAAGAAGGAGATGGGTAACGTAATGCCTGTTTTTCTATATATAATCTTGAATAATAGGAATATTTGTGGATATTTGGAAAGCTTGAAAAAGTCTCCTGTTATGGCGCCCAACGAGGGGCCCACGTGCATGACCCTGCGATTAAGACTAAAAGCTAGAAGGATTTAAAAATCACCAAGTATCGATCAGGCGATACCCATCTGCAAATATTCACCCAAGGCTACAATTAAAACCTTAAAAGCAGCCGTCAAATGCTCAGAGCTTTATCCAGCGAATCAGAAACAACAACAACAAAGTTTCGACTCCTCTTTGAGTCACATTCGGCATTAATATTCCTGCATTCCTGCCGAACATTTTCAACGGAACTTAAATGTATGAAAATTGCAAATATCGTCACGTTTCTGGCTTTAAGGATAATTACGTGTGCATAGCTCCGGCCTGGCTGGCTGCCCCGAGAGGCTGCGATGGCGGGGCCCCGTCAAGGCTTCAACCTGTGCAAGATTCAATTTTCGAATTTCACAGCCATAAACAAAGAACCAGCAGCAGCAGCTAAAGAAGAGGTAACAGTCACGAACAAGACCAGGAGCAGAGGGAAGGGTGGGAAGACAGAGCTACCAGCTACCAGCTCTTAAAAGAATCCGAATCTCGAATGGAAAACGGAAAGTACTTGGTCTCGCTTTGCTGGATTGCTGTGTAAAACCAAAAGCGGAAAAGGAAGCGGAAAACGATGGCACACTCGACACCACAACATACCGTGCTAATTTATGTGGGAGTCCCCGAGAGTCTCTATCGCCGTCGTGTGAAGACTTTTAATCGAATCTTAATTGCATTAGGCCCCAACAAGGTCCGACTCTCCAACAATGCCAATTTGAAGCCCGACAATCCATCCAGTCCCATAATCGATCGATCTAAGCCGGACAGCCACAGCCACAACCACAGATGTGGTCAACATAATGGATCCCATGGCTCAGCCCACAAATTAAGGAATAGCTATAGTGAGTGGACAGGAGAGAGGGTGTGGCCTTAAATGCTAAATGAAGAACACAAGTATGGGTTCATTGAAGAAAGATTAAGTAATTGAAGGCTTCTCAGCTGATGCCAATCTTGAATACTTATGTTTAATGGAGTCTTAAGCGGTTTTCTTCTATACAAGTATCAAGTATCAAGTATCTCGTATAAAAAATCATTATAAAACTTTATACAACAAGTCCTTCAAGGCAACTCTTATACGAAACTAAACAAGCAACATAGGTTTGCTATACTTTTAGATATAACAATTTAAAATTAAACATTAAAATTTCAACTCTTAATGTGCACTGATAAAAAAAAAAAATCTTCTTTCAAAATTTTGTACATTTTTAAATTAAACTCTTGATATAAAACCAAAAATCTAATAAAATACTTAAAATTCTGGAAGTACGAGATTTTAAGCTTCATTTAAAACCAAAACCAACTCAAAAAAAGAAAAAACAAATCTCAAAAGAAGACCAAAATATTTTTGCGCTACTTTCGTAAACAAAAGTCTTAAAAAAGGACCAAAAGTCTTGAACTTTTTTGTCAATGTACTTTATTATTATATTAAACTTTCCTATATTTTCATCCCCAACTGTCAATCTTTCGATCTATCCGCATTGCGTTAAATTTCTTGTCGCGTGCAGGTTACGCAATATCATGATGGTGCCATGGAGCGTCCACTTGCGCACATTGACGTGGATGCCAGCACGTGTAGTCCAGTAAGGCCTGGCCAAGATCAGGATCGCAGCGGGTTGGCCCACAAAAACTGGCCGTGGCCATTGCTGCACGTTGGCATTGGCATTGGCATTGGGATTTAACTCGCCAATAAAAGGCAGCAAACAATTAGACGGGACTGCCGTGCCTGGACTTCACAGCTTCTTTTCTAGAGTCTGTCGTCGAAGGCTGTTAATATTTATGAATTGCAAAACTCGGTGTTGCTCAGTCAGTTCTGCTGACCTCTCTTTGCTTCCTGATCTTGGATCTTAACTGTTTTAAAGCTAAAGATCTATGATAGCTAATCAGGGGAATGACTGTGATTGATTTTAACCAATGATTTATGTTTTGCAGCTAAGGAAATTCTAATTCTAAAAGATAAAGAAAAGTAAATTTATCACTTCTAGATACTCGTTTCTAAAGCTGCAACTTTTGTGCATCTCCTTGTCCCCCAAAAACTAAGCTGCTTTCGGAAAATCTTCTATTGGCAACCACATATTTATCTTGCCATTCTCCCACGCGGCGAGTCAAAGAGCGCGGGACTTGGTCCGGGAAATTCCTCAATGGAGCTTTGTGTGTTGTGTGTTCGAACAAATGTGGACACGTTCGATGGGGCAAGTGACCCGGCAAGGAGCTCCCTCCCTCCTCTCCCGTCACGAGAATGGCCAAACCTGGCGGAACGTGAAATATTTTTGTAATTTGTGCAGGATGCGATAAAGAAAATGCAATCGGCAAAGCAATTGCACACCCTTGGCCACTATTTCCGCATGGGCTCCATGGATCAGCCAGCGAGTTGACAGCGTACAGCTGCACACCCACAACGGCCGGCAGAGGAGGAGGAGGAGCTCCAGCGAGGCAGCCTGGCGTGGAGTGAAGTTGTCGGTCGCCCCCTCGGGCTCTCTACAGTCCCGGATTGGATTGGACCTCACCTCGCATCACCTGCGCATCTCTGGCTTCGCAGAGGGGAAACTTGGGTCAAAATTGCTGGCAAGAATTTATTTCCAAAGGTTCTCTGTGACTCGGGGCCTTGGGCCACTGATTTGTGACTGGTCTTGGTGCGCGGCCAAAAGGAATTCCTTGAAAGTGGAAATGGAGATTCGACACATCAAAGCTGCTGCTTCAGCAATTTACACAATTATGGAAATCAACTGGCTGGAACTGCGTCTAAAAATATACCAACTCTGAGGCAATCATCAAATTATAAGCACTGAAAGTGGATTAAAAACAATGTGGGATAAAGTACAAGTAATTTTTCTCAGTACAAAAAAGTCAGAAAAGAAAAGAAATGCAACTTGACAAATTCATTTGATACTTTGTAAGAAGTGAACGTATTTTTTTCAACCAAGAAGATTAATAAGCTGTTAGTTGAGGCACCAAGCAGAAGCACTCACGATTGACATTAGGGGTTCCCAAGGCGCTCATTAAATACACACTATACTATGCTCCTTGGGGCCAGGCGGAGAGGAGACACTAACAACTAATTAACACTTCCAGCTACTTCCACGCCCACCGAGCCGGCTAACCGTTTGCCGGCTGAATTAATGAACGAATTAAGGTTTGCGTGACGACATGATGCGGACTCAGGGACTCGAGACGGAGGAGACATCTGCGGAGACGACGTCATAGCCATCGTCACCAGAGCAGCCACCGACCGAGTGAGAGTCAGAGTCGGAGTCGGAGGCAGGCGGCTGCCATCACCGGACAGCTCCACAACACACACTATTCAAGGCAAGGAGCAAATGTCGTGCCAAACAAATACCTCGCGATCGGTAGATCGACGACGAGGATGGGGAGCAAGGGAACTGGTTTTTTGACGGGCAACCGATGCGAAATACAGCGAAAACAAGAAAGTAAATCCAGATGCATCGAATCGAAGCTAAGGATACCTTGGAAATCTATTAAACATCTTAAGAAAATATGTCACTGAAGATCTCATTTGATCGATTCAGGATTCCTCAATTTGGGTGTTAACAGTAATATTTTAGTAAAATAAAGTTCGACTTTATAAAGTCTTAACCAAGCGTTCAATTAATTGATGATATCAAGGCCTAGTTTTCAAAACGCTTTCTAAATCAACTCGTCTGTTGACTAACCTTTATATGATTGTACATAACCCACTAAACCTCAAACCTCTTCAAATACCGATTACAAATATATTTCTTTTATAAGTAAACTGTTGACGACAACTTTCCGGATAAAGATGATCAAAAACCCCAAAGTCCCAATATCTCAACCTGTCTGTCAGCCATGTGGAACGTTATATATGCATTATTATTTGCTGGATCACATCGCTGGCATTGTCTGCGAAGAAAGTGAATTGTGAATTAAATTGCATCTGATCAAAATGAAGGCGAAACGGATGTGAAATGCAAACATATAGCTCCCACCGTGGAAACAAAAGAAGAGTCTACTGTGTGCTCCGTGTGTTTATGAGAGATTAGCTGGGTGATATGGGAGGAGAAGGTGGCAGCCAGTGACAGATGGAAAGGTGTCTGCCGTCTGCCTGACTGACACTGATGTATTCGTATTCCCTTCAGTCCTTCGACAGACGACGACAGCCACGACGACGATTTGTGTGTCTGACAGCCAACGAATGTGTAAGTAGCTTATCGCAAAAAGTTGATATTGAATTTAACGTGGGATTCAAAATTAGAATTTATATTTGTTTTAGATTTTGTTGTGCAAAAAAAAGGAATTTAATATCGCAGAAAGTTGATAGTGAATTAAACGTGGGATTTAAATTAGAATTTATATTTGTTTTGGATTTTATTGTGTAATGTAGTTCATATTGCAGAAAGTTGATATTGAATTAAACGTGGGATTCAAATTAGAATTTCAATTTGTCTTGAAAGTTATTGTGCAAGAAATGTAGTTTATTTGAGATTATTAGTGGTTTAGTTAACTTTTTTTGGTAAAGAAAAGAGTTGTCTTGGATTTCTGAGAGTTTCATGTGATAGTGAAGACTTAACAGCGAGATTATTGAGAGTTAAAATTTGTCGAGTAGATAAAATTATAAGGAACTCTCAAAGAGCAAGATTTAAGAGAATGATTGCATTAAAATTAAGTCTGTTTTCTTCTTTAATGTGATGGTTATCACTTAACCTTCAGTTTATATTCCAGTTTTATAATAACAAGTTGTCGATAATGATAGCTTATTAATTTACTGACACCCACTTAACTCAGTTCCAAATAGAAAGAAAGAAAAGACTGAATAATCTCCATTTCATTAAGTATTATCTTTCTCTAATAGGAATACGGGAAATCCACTTCACAGATCGCTTAATCACAAATCGAAAGTTCCATCATTAAGAATCCTGAAGATTTTCATAAAACACTTGAAAATAAGTAAATAAATAAGTATATAAGTAACTCATAATTGACAGTGTCAAGATCTAGATCTAACCGGAGGCTTCCTATGCGTACTGCGTGTTAATGGCCGTAATTAACTTGTTGCGTGGGCTGTTGCTGCACTCGTGTACTTATGACTGGGTTCCAGTCAGCCGGAGGCCTTTATTGCACTAAATCTAAATCGGCTGAAGGTGCGTGTTGGAATATACTTTCCGTTAAACTGAGCTCATTTATCTACCAAGAACGAGATTGAGTTAACCCTTCGCATCCGCAAAAGTTAGATTGTTTTTAAAACGGTTCACGTATCCGCTGCAGTTCCTGTATATTTGCACCGCAGGTGCTTTCAGCAAGAGACACGCAATCCAGGAGAGTCAGTTAACGTGAATATATCACTTATAGAGCGAAGAATTCAAAGATAAGACCTGAATTATAAAAGAATTGTATTATTAATATTAAATATATTGTAAAAATATGTTATATTTTTACTAATTAACATTAAATTAAGTTAAGTGAGTCTTTACTTATATTAAAAATCCTTTTAAAACAAAAAATGCCATCCGTCCACAAAGCTATAGAGTGCTCCTCGCATTTCTCAAGTTTTTAATGGACAAAAAGTGCCTCACGAAGGTAGCAGCTTCCAGCTGCCGTTTTGCCTTTTATGTGCGCCAGTTCGTCTCGTGCCCCTTATCTTTTTGGAAATGACAAAAGTGGCTGCTCAAATCATGCAACCTAAAGTTGCCTTCCCATATGTACACACACATACTACATACTATATCCCCTACCTTTATTCTTTATTCAATCAAAAAAACCAACAACATGTTCATTTGTCATTTTGGAGGCAGGAGACGATGATGATGAGAGCGTTGTGGGTTAAGAATGGAAGCCCGAGGGCGCCCCAGCGGGCGACGCCAACACCTAAAGAGCCAAAGGAGACAGACCCCAAGCCGGGAATCGGCACACACACATAAATCGCACTCGGAATGACCCTTCCTTCCATGGTAATTGCGTACTTACCGCTCGCAACGGAACCTATCCGAGCGGATCCGCAAGGTGAGTTCGAATTCCCCGATTGCGTGCCCGTTGCGGGAATAGATTTATCGTCTCGTTTGAAATCCGCACCTTATTTATGGCAGCTTGACCACATTTCTTTGGGGGCTCTGGCTCTCTCCCCCCCTTTATTTTTATTATTTATTATTCTATCAAGCGTTACACTGTCAGCACCAGCACAATTCACAGCGCGCGCCGAGGAGAGGATCGTCGTTAAGGAGGCTTCAAGGCGATCGATCGACCGGTCGCGTTCCGAACAAGTTGAGGGACTACCGTACGAGTCGACCTCAAGACACTATCTGAGGCTTAGCGGAAAGACAGTCTCAAGATCAGGCAACTTGCAACTGGCAACTTGTTGCATGCAACTTGTTGGTTGGTTGGTTTTCAGCTTTAGCTTTATATAATTTTTGTGGGGTAAGTTCATGCCTCACAAGGAGTGTTTTTGTGTCAGAAGTTATGGATTATTCCGAAAATTGCGGGTAAGGTAAAACGCCACTAATGTGGTCATTAGTCTAGCAAGGACATGATCTGTTCCTGGAATATTGAGGTCTCTATCCTGAAACGCAGACTGTGGTGCTTCACCACCTTTCTCAAATCCTTTGAGACACAAGTTTATATCCTTTTACGGATGAGTCACATAAGGTGGGGTTTCTAGAGCCACTTCTTTACCAGAAAGAACAGACTGCAACCTGAACGTAGGAACTACTTCACATTTCAGAGTTTAATTCTTGGTAATTAAGACTCGATTGTTCTTTCATTTCCAGTAAATTCGCTGATTCAAAGTTACGTACTTAAATATTTCCTCCTCCCCAAAAAGTAAAGATTTAAAATTTGTTGTTTTAAAATTAGTTTTATTACTGAATTCCATATTTTTTCAAATATTTGACATAAGAATGAAGAACAAGAAAAAGAGAGATATTGAAACAGTTGGCTCAAAATGTAAGTATAAAACAAAAAAGAAAATAAAGCAACTTTGCAAAAAAACAAACACTCTAATGTCACTATCAAAAAATATTATTAATATAATGCGCTTAAGAGAACTTTTGAGCTAAATGGTTCGTTTACCTGCTGTATTTGCAAAAAATAATTACAAAGATTTCAGATATGATTACTGTAAGAAATTAACTTTAAACTTAAAGATACTTTATACAATAAATTTAATTCGATTTATAAAATGTATACAATCAAAGGTAATGAAAAAGTAAAGAATTTTAATAGCAAACATTATTCTTAATCCTAGTTTTCGTTCTACTTTCTATTTGGCCAAGTATAAACATATTTGGCCACAAATCTTTCAGATGAAACCCCAAGTATATAAATATATAAGTTCTTACCATCTAAACTGTGACTTTGCAACTTACTATGGTTGTATTTCTAATCCTCCGAGCGATACTATAGTTGTATTTCTAATCCTCCGGCCGAGTCTCGCTGTAGAAACCCAGATTCATGGTTGGAATCATGTTGCTGTAGAAGGAGAGCTCAGCAGCCGAGGGCTGAATCACCGGAGGCATTACTGGCATCACTGGCGCCTGATCGACCTTTTTGAGTGGCAGACTAGCGGCGGCATTGATTGCCTCTTGGGCACTCTGTGCCATTTTGTGCTGCAGTTGATGGACCTTTAGGTGGTTCTCCAGCTCAACCTGATACAGAAAGTTGATGCAACAGATGCTGCAGGTGTAGCTGGGACCATGAGCCTCCAGTTCGTGACGCTGCAGTTGCTCCCGCCGGTTGAATCCTTGATTGCAAATCTTGCAGGCAAACAGCGTGTCCATGTGCAGGGCTCTGTGGCGCTGCAGATCGCGTTCTCTCTGGAATGCCCTGTCGCAGACGTCGCAGCGGAAATTGCGCGAGGACTTTGAGTGCGTTGGAACCTTTGCTTTAGTCTGTTGCTGTTGCTGCTGCTGGATTTGAGCTAGTTCCCCCTCCGCTGGCTGCAGGAGTCCCAATTGCTGCTGCTGCAGCTCAACGTCGCGCTTAGTGTGGACTTGCTGGTGGGCCAGCAGCTTATCCTTGCGCGAAAAGGACTGCGGACAGCGTCCACACTGGTAAGCCTTTACCTCGGAGTGCGAGCGCGAGTGCTTCATCATTTCCACGGCCGTCTGAAAGGATCGAGGACACTGCTGGCAAACGAAGGGCTTGACGCCGCTGTGGATGCGTATGTGCTTGTTCAGATTAGTGTTCCTCGAGAAGCTCTTGGAGCACACGTTGCAGGTATAGGGTCGCACGCCCGTGTGCACAATCGTGTGCTTCTTCAAGTCGGAGCGTCGCACGAATCCCTTCCGGCACTGCGCGCACACATACGGACGATCGGGATCGTGCAGCGACTTGATGTGAGAAATCAAAGCGGTTCGTGCGGTCATCCGGAGGTTGCAGAAGGTGCAGCAATACGGCGCTGCCGGGTCGTGGGCGCTCTTCTCGTGCTGCTGGCAATCGGAGGGCAAGGTGAAGCCCAGATCGCAGTACTGACAGAGGAAGGCGCGCTTGGGTTTGACGGTTCCGGAGTTGGGATCGGCATTGGCGTTGTTGGCTTTCATACCCGCCTCCATGAGCGCCATCTGGGCAGCGTCCATGCCCAGCGGCATGTCAACATCATCGCCATTCTGGCCCTCTTCCTCGTCCTCCTCATCGAAGTCCTCCTCCTCTTCCTCGTCGTCTTCCTCGAAGTTTTCGAACTCTCCCTCCGAGCCATTTAGGAATTCGTCTTCGCTCGTCTCCGACAGCTTCTCCGGATCCACGTCCACAATTTCACAGTCCTCCTCCGGCTCAAATTCCCCTGGGTTGCCATTGAACCCCGGCCGGTACCTGGGATCCGTTTTCATCATCTCCTTGAGCTGCTCCTGCAGCTCCTGTTCCCGCTCCTGCATGCCCCTGCGCTGCTCGAATGCATCGAGCAACAGCTCCAGGCACTCCGGGCACACCATCTCCGGCAACAGCTCATGGCGCTCGTACTGAAAGGGAAATAGGTTACTTTTGGAAACACATTTGCTATGCGGCAAACACTCACATGAACGGCCCAAAGATGCTGCGAGATCTCTGCTATGGACAACTCCTTGCAGAACTCCAGGGAGCTCTCGAATATGTTGGGGGAGTCGGCCTCGACCTCGCGGTGGCACAGGCGGCACGTGTTCACGACCGCGTGCATTGTAAATCCACGATATTGTCTTCTAATTTGGCAAATAATTTCGCATCGAAGTCTCGCCGGTTGAGGTAGACACTTTCATAACAAGTTAATTACCAAAACTGGGATGGCGAGACATTTTCGGTTGTTCCTTGTGTTTTGGGGGGGTTTGTGTTTTGTTTTGCACTGTATAAATACACTAAAATGTGGGGGAAATAGGAAAATCTGAATAAATTGACAACTTTTTGGGAAAATAAAGCGCTGAGTGTGGACGCAGCTGGAACGAAAAATGCACGCGCACGGACGGCCTGCGGTAGCATTCTTAAAAGGATTCTAAATGGTCACACTGAAATAAACATTGAGGGAAAAATGGTGGGAAAGTAATAAATTAAAAAAAAAAAACGATTCCTCGTTGTTGATTATGATACAATTGTACTATGGTTGTTAATAGTTAATAAAATTGTTGTCGAAATTAAATTTCCGGGATGTATAAACGCCTACATCCTAAAATGGCCAAATTTTGAAAAAAAAACTAAGCAGCCTTAAAAAATATATTATATATTGCATACTTTTAGGCATACCACACATACAATCAGTGCACAGTGGTATTTTTGTTAAAATACATTTCAAATTTAATTTTATTAAAGAAATGCATACATTTTTAACAACAACGGATGCTGAAGTTTTTTAATCAATGTGATGTTTTCCTTTTTTATACCATAAAGAAGAATTAAAATCGATTCATTTATCTGATCATTTTTTGGTCGAATTAAAGATTTTCAAATATTATAACTAAGGTAGAACTCCATTAATATTAGTTTGGAAAAGTTGAATATGATTTGAACTAGCATAATTATGCCTCGCATTGCTTGAAAAAAGAGGATGGGAATCAGCCATGTGAGACAACCAACAAAAGGAGGACATGCAACTGGTGGGAGCTCAGTCCATCGCGCAAGCAGGTTCAACCCGAAGCCGGACCAGAAGCTCCACTGCGTCGCCTGGGTCACATGCGCAGCACCGGCGAAGCCAAAGCCTGGCCGCTTAGTTAAGTGAACGGAAGCGCAGCGAGCACGCGAAGCGAGAGCTTTTTCAATTGACCACGGACTTTTGTTTGAAGCGGACGCCTCTCGCTGCTGCTGTACGAGTAGTAGAGAGTGCCGGCACTCGGGCGGCGGAAACTAATAAAATAATAATAATTATTTAAAAGACGTGTGAAGCAGTGCTAGTGCGGTGAAATTTCCTTCCCTGAAAGTGATTAAGGGGTGCATTTGTAATTGCCATTCCGGTTCGTAAAATTTATTGCAGTGCAGATGCTGCAGCAGCCGCGACTCCCGCGCAAATAATTCACCAACGCACACATATATAAAGATATAGAGATATATATGTATAGACACACACACAGGTAGCTGCAAATCAACAATTACGACCACGCGAGAGAATAGAAGCCGGGAGCAGCAGCAGCAACAACTTTTTTCTCCACCTTTAACGGTTTCGTGAGTTTGTACTATTTAAGTTGTTGTGCTTTTTCGTCTTTATTACTTCCCCTGTTTGGTCCTTTTCCCATGGGGTGTGTGCCTTGCTCCACAAGGAATAAAAGCCACAGGAACAGCAAGAGTCCTGCGTACATTTATTACCTCTCCAGGGGGGCGCACTCTGTCCTTGTCTGGCACACTGCCCTTAATTCCCAGTTCGTCGTCGTTTTTTCTCTGGAAGTCTCCCCCACATCTTTCCTCCACCTTTTCTCCACTTCTTCGTTTTCAAGCTTTTCCTGTTGATTTTAGGTTATTGGGACTCCGCCGCTGTTTTTTTTTTTGATGTGTGAAATAATGTCTTGGCCGTTTAATAATACATTAATTTCAAGCGGAGAATGAGAAGTTTAAAAGTATCACTTTGAAAGTTGAAAATTAAATTAAATATTGCATTAGGCAGTTTTTAAACGGCTTTAAATGAAATTGGATTACAAAAAACCTCGCAGAAAAGAAAAAATAAACAATGATTGTGATTTGATATAAAATTGAGAGACATTATTCGTCTATTTTTACGAAAATCAGAACAATTCTAGTTTGGTTTTTGTAGCTTTTAAACCTCTTTTGTAGATATAAGAATTCTAGCCCACAGTTTAAACTCTCCCAAAGTTTATCCTCAGCTTAAATTCTCAAATCAAATAACAGCTGTTGTTTATATTATTTACAAACAACTGGCGATTCAAGTTCTAAACATTCCACTCGGCAATTACTCGTAAAACAATGATCTTTAGTCGTTTGATTAGAAAACGTCCGATCGTCGTCGTGATGTGTCGTTGAATGACTCAGCTTGGTCTGGAAATTCTCCTTCCAGTCGCTGAGCTGTGCACTCGTTGACTTAGAACTTGACTCAGAGATGCTGACGCTGTGATATTCAATTGGTCCGGACTCTGGAGTCCTCCTCCTCATCCACATGCAGCCACCACATGCGTGCGTCCGTCAGCTGGTTCCGAGGTGTAGTAAGGCCATTATTTTTCCTGGCTGAAATCATGCCACTATCTTATCAGTGAGCGAAGCTTATGCTGGCCTGGAATGGGAATGGATCGATGATGTTCCGCTGTCGCACACACACACACACGGAAAGCTTTGCGGCAATTGTCACAAAGAGATAATGGGGAACCGTTAAACGAAAACCCCTTTCGTGTCATTCGGGGGAATATATATACATATATATATTGTAAACAAATAGTCAAACATTTGTTAATTTTTAGCACAGTCATAAGAAGAGTACAAAGTGTGCGAAAGTTGTAAATGTTATTACGTATGATTACTACATTCTGAGATTTCGTAATTTCCATATTATTTACTCATGATTTACTGTATAATAATTACTACTTTAGCGTCAGTGCTCAAATTTTCGTAGCAAAGTTCTAAATACTTGAAGAAAATAGTTTAGCAAAGAGCTATCCCATTGATTTTATTAAAATCGATTGTTTTTTAGTTGTTAATGACTTAAGTTTAGTTATTGAAAACAGCAAATTAGTTCAGAAATTTACCTCAGTTTTCCAACAACTCACATGACCCCGATATCGTACTCAAGCTCCTTGAGTGATTACCCTATAATTCCACAAAATTGCGTATAAATTACGATAAGTACCTGGAAGTATTATCGTAAACAGTCGGTAGAAAAAGAACCCCCAACCCTATTTATATTCCATTATTAGAACCATAATATAAATACCAAAATGAGTCGCAGTCATAACAAAGTATATTTTTCCTGGCAAAAATCAATGAAAATCCAAGGCAGTTAATGCCATAACACACTGATCCCGAGACTTGATTGGACTTAAGTGCCCATTCAGCGCACAATTACAATTACTCTCCTCCGAAAGGTCACGCCAGTATCAACAGTTTGTCATCAAATGCCGGTCAAGTTGTATCTGTAACGATAATTGTCATCATAATTGGAATTGCCAACATTAGAAGTTAAAGTGCCAGCTGGGGGCCGTAAAAAAAGAACGACAAACATTTATAGCACGCACTGTAATCAAAAGCTGGCTCACAATCTGATTAGAAGGAACTCTTGTGGTGGTATTGACATGATCTGTTAATAAAGATAGGTACGTTTTACTGACTAATTACTACAGTCATATAGGAAGGTGTGTCACTGTGGCTGTGTTTTGGCCTGAATAGCAAGGTACTAGCTTAGAGTTCAATCCCTAGACAATGATAGTCTGAACTTTAAAAGTAAGTTTTTAAGTTCAGCAAGAAAATTGCTAGATAACACATATTATATAAAAAGTATCCAATTGTTTTTGAAGCCTTTATATATGTCTTCAAGATAAATGTTACAACAAATGATGTATAAATGTATGCAGTTTACAATTTAAGCTCTGATAATTGTAGAGTTAAGAAAATTTTTAGGACTGTAGGGCGCGTAGCAACAGTCTCAAAAACACTTGATCTATAATGTGGATTCTATATTCACAAACATAATAACATCATGAGCACCTGGTATAAAAACTAGGCTACCTTCAGCCATATATTATGCGCCAAAGCTTTATCTCAAGATTAGAATGTTCAAAAAGCGAAGAATCTTATACATAAACCCCCAACCTAGTGCCTTTGTTATAATTATGTTTAGATTATGCTCACACAAGTACTTTATTGTTTCAAACAATCTTTAGTTCGATTTGACAAGGAATCGTACATAAATAACTAATCTATAAAAGCCAAAAAAAAAAACACCCCGTACCAAGTATAATCTTAGGAAAGTATTTACTTCACCTGCACTTGTACCATATCGCCCAAGCACTTGATTACTATTCTGATCTCTCAAATCTTGGCACTATTCGTCACTTATTTAGCTGAAACTGATTAGGAATGTGTTACCATATAATAAAATGTATAAACGCGATACCAAAGTTCACTGCCTTAATCCAAACAATAGCTATCGGGCATTTCCTGATAAGCCTTGCCGTCCAGTTCAATAGATGCCTGGCGTCACCTGGGTTTTTTTCAGTCATACCTGTCCAATCCGAGCCATCGGACGTGTCCCGACCTTGCAAAGGTCCCTCAGAGGTTTGTTGCTAAAGGAATATCGTTTAATGGATTCCAGTTAACTTCAATGTGCTGCCATTAAAGTAACTGCAAATATGATTCTCGGTGCTTAGCATTTATATTGTCTAGACGGGCTAATATGGAAAAGATTTAAGACCCCGAAAATTACACGTATAGAAGATCTATTTGGCAATCAAGACAATATGCAAATTAAAGATAATTGAAAATAATTGCCACTTTGAGTTCTCGTAATGCAATCTCGTAATAGCCGCCAATTGCAGTGTCGAAAGCCAATAAAGAAGAATCTGTATTCTGATCACTAAATATGATTTTTTTTTTGATGATGTAACAAAGTGAAAGTAAGCCAGGCACTAAGAATCGGCTACCAAATAGATCAAATTCAAAATTCAAAGTCACTTGGACAGTTGAACAGGTGCTTCGGAGACTCGTCTTACTGGGTTTTATATATTTTTGTATAATTTTGAACATTATTTAACTTGATTCCCTTTCGTTGCAGAAGTCGTCTCCCTTGGCTTTGAGAAGCTTAATCGAAATGGCTTGCACCTGTGAAGTCATTGGATTGGCCTGTGTGGTGGCTCTAATCCTGAGTATATCTGCCAAGGCTCCCTATCAGATGCGCATGATGTTCATATTCTTTGGAGCTGGAGCCATAGTCCTACTTTGTGTGCCCTTCATGATCCTGAGACCGAGGGACTATCGTAATGCTCTGTGAGTATGAATATAACCAAGAATTTTTGTGAGATATCTCCTTATAAAGTATATGAACATCTCCTATAGTTTTTATGATAATTTTTAAAGGTCTCTCATTACTATTTACTTCATATTTTTAACCCAACTTTTTTTCTCTTTATTATCAGCGTTCCCTCTTGGGCCTTCCGGCAGCTGTGCCGCTTGATGGGCATCACCATGGAGGTGCGTGGCCTGGAGAATGTGCGCAAGGACCATGGTGCCGTGGTCATAATGAATCATCAGAGTGCGGTGGATCTGTGTGTGCTAGCTTATTTGTGGCCAGTGATTGGCCGAGCCACTGTGGTGTCCAAGAAGGAGGTCCTGTACATCCCGTTCTTCGGCATCGGGGCGTGGCTCTGGGGCACTCTTTACATTAATCGGTCCCGCAAGTCGGATTCGATCAACTCCCTGCAGAAGGAGGCCAAGGCGATACAGGAGCGCAACTGTAAGCTGTTGCTCTTCCCGGAGGGAACACGCAACAACAAGGACACGCTGCTGCCCTTCAAGAAGGGCTCGTTCCACATCGCACTCCAGGGCAAGAGCCCCATCCAGCCAGTGGTCATCTCCAAGTACTCATTTATGGACGATGAAAAGAAGACCTTCCGCCCGGGCCACGCCCTAATCCACATCCTGCCCGAGGTGTCAACGGAAAAGTACGGCAAGGACAACATTGAGCAGCTGATCGACGAGTGCCAGTCCATCATGCAGGCGGAGTACTCGAAGCTGAGCAAAGAAGGCCAAGCCTTGAGCGCGAAGAAGCAGGCATAGGACTGGATATAGGATATACGACTCAACTCAGGTTAAACGAGGATAACAACCAGAAGATAGTTCCAACTCGAGGACGTAATTTATTGCAATCTAGAAGATTCGACTAAGCATGAGAGAGTGAGAGGAATAAAATGCAACGTGGATGGGACTTGGATTAATATTTGCCTAGAATTAAGTTACGTTATAATGCATTCTTCGGAACTATTTTCGATTAATATTAACAGTTTTACCTCAAAATGTATGCCAAGAGCTTTTTTGACAAATGAAACGAAAGAAAACCAATCAACAAGACACTACAAGGGATTATTAAGCACATTATAAGCTTCGTACGATTTACGTAATGAGTTGTATATGTAAATAATGAAATGAAAAATATTTATCTTGTGTTTGGCACTGAACAATAAAAAAAACATGTTTAAAGAAAAGCGTGTTGAGACTAATTTATTTTGATAAATGCAAGAATGTGGCGGGAATCAGTTTGAATTGTTTTAAAACATTAAATTTTAGTTTAAATAAACTCCAATTAAGCGCCTTTTTTAAATTTTAAAAAGAAATCGATAAATCGATAGGCAGCTTTTCTCCCATCTCTAGTAGGAGGCCGGCCTTCTAAACACGTACCTGTTGATATCAATGGAAACATCCGAGATTAAAACGGAATTACGGGAAAATGCAGCGCCTGAAGGAGACCAGGATCAACCCAACCAGCACACAGCATCAAAAACCGAGCAAAAGCTGGACCTGGAAGCAACTACCATGAGCCAGAGGAAGCTCTACGACATCGCCCGCCTGCGAGATTTCGACAATGTGCCATTTGTGATAAAGCGAATGGAGCCGCAGGACAGCACCGTGACCTACACCAAGGCTGTGGCGGGAGTCGAGGAACTGCTGGAGCTGTTGCGCCGTCACAGGATTCCAGCGGGAGCCGGGATAGCACTACGGATTACGCAGCACACGCCAGCATCGTGCCTCCTTATCTTAGCGTGCGTACTTAGATTCTAGATTCTAGAGGGGATTACTCCTTAACTAATTGCTTTGAGTCGCGCAGGATTCTCAACCACGAGTGCTACTTCTTTGCCACGGACAAGATGCTCCTCTCCGAGGCGCTCCATGCCCAGATGTGCGCTGCCGGCGTCGACTACTTGCTGGTCAGCGAACACCTGGCCGTGGGAGCGTTGTATTTCGAGCGACTGGACAGCATACAGGTGCTCAACGAGGAGTGCAAGCTGTTCAAGCTGAAGCGGACCGAAAAAAGCCCCTCGGTGCAGGCAAAGAAGCCTCTGCCCGCCAATATGTGCTACACGATCACAACAACGGGCACGACGGGCAAACCCAAGCTTATCCATGTGCCCTACGAATGCATAGCCCCCAATGTAGAGTCGCTGAGGTAAGTTAGTTGATATAAACTAATGCCAACGAATCATCGAATCTTTCCCCTCAAGCCAGAAGCTTAATGTCTCGATGGCGGACATCATTTACCTGGGCACGCCCTGCACCTTTGATCCCTTCGTGGTGGAGATTTTTCTGGCGCTTCACAACGGTGCTGCCCTGCTGATAAGCCACCACTCGATGAGGGATTCCCCGAGCAGGGTTTTGAATGCCCTTTTTCCTGTCAACCTGACCAAGCCCGGCATCAGTCTGCTGCAGATGACACCGTCCTTGTTTCGCCAATTTGGAAGCACTGCCATCAGAGAGCGAGTGCTAAGCAGCGCCAGCTCCTTAAGGTGTAAATTATAGTTTACTTTTAAATTGAAGCTTTGCTTAACATTCCTTATAAATATTCTTGGAACAGAGTTCTGCTTCTTGGCGGCGAACCCTTTCCCTCAAATGCTGAGCTCGTCACTTGGATGGAGCCGCGGGTCCTGCTGCAGAAACACATTTGCAATATCTACGGTATCACGGAGATATCCTGCTGGAGCCTTCTCCACATCGTTCAGTCCCTGCAGGCTCCCGTGCGACTGGGCACGCTTATCGACGAGGATACCGTTTTGCGGATTAAATGTCAGAGCGACAAGAACTTGGACTATGGAGAGCTGTTCCTGGGCAGCAAGACGAGACGTTGCTATATACCAGAGATCGATGACAAGGTGGATTCCGAAGAAGATTCAGGCATTTGCTTTCGAGCAACGGGAGATCTGGTCAACCGCTTGGACGATGGCTCCCTTTGCTATGGAGAAAGAGCCAATGATATTGTCAAGAGAGCAGGGAATCGCATCAATTTGGGTGAGTTTACTTTCGAAGAAATTTATAATTAGTTCTTTAAATGTTTTTTTGTCAGGTTTAATTACTCGCAAAATAGAAAGATGCCTGCTGAGCGGCGAATTGGCCACTTGCCTGTGGCTGGAGGACTTGCAGAAGCTCATCTGTTGCATTCGCTGCCTCGAGCCCAAGAGCAAAGTTCACCAAAGAGCCCAGACCTTTGACATACTCTCCAAAGTGTCCATGGCCGAGCAGCCCGATAGGTTTATATACCTGCAGCACTTTCCCTGCAACGTTCATGGCAAGCTAGACAAAGAGCTGCTGCTTAAGGAATGCATGCCACTGGCTCAGCCGGCGCAGGAAATATTAAAGAGTTATCTGCACGACAGACTGGAGTGTGTGGATGTACACGACCAGCACTCGGGGTCGACGAAGAGGCAGCGCCTGGAGGAGAATCCCTGCGGCTACGAGCTGAGCTTTCGCCAAGCCGGTGGCACTTCCTTCCACGCCATCACAATCTGTCGTGAGATTGGCCTTCAGATGTGCATCGATGACGAGCAGCGTCACTTGTTCGAAATGTTGCTGGACGAGAACACGCCGCTGCGCTCCGTTCTGCGATTCCTGGACACGGCCAAGTTGGTAGCCAACAATGTGAAACTGAAGCCCGTGGAGCCACTGCTGCCAAAGACTAGCTGCTCCGGGAATGCCTGTGCCGGTGGCTTGGTAATCAAGCGCATTGAGCAGCCGATACTCAAGCTGCAGTACCACTGGAAGGTGAACTTTGAAAAGTGCGTGGACTCACCAGTGACCCAGTACGAGGGACTCTACATTTGCGTGGGAGCCCACTCCAAGATACTGCGAACTCTGGATGCGCAGACCGGTAGAGAGCTGAGTATTTTGCGGCTACCCGATCGCATCGAGTGCAAGGTTACCTTCCTCAGCGAGCAGCTGGCAATGGTTGGCTGCTACGATGGCTGTCTGTATGGCTTCAATCCCCAGTCAGGGGATATATTGTGGCGCGTGGAAATCGGTGGCATGATCAAGTCGCAGCCCATGCTCTCAACCGACGGCTGTCGGATCGTGGTGTGCAGCTATGCGGATGACTATAATGTCTATTGTCTGTCCGCCGAGCGGCAAGAGGTTCTCTGGTGCCTGAGGATTGGCGAGAAGCCAATCTTTGCCAGTCCTTTGGAACTGCCGAAGGAACAATCGTTGATTCTATGCACGCTCGACGGCACCTATGCTCGTGTGGCCATCACCGATGGTTCCGTGGAGTGGACGCAAAAGTGCCGGGAGCCCATCTTCTCCACGCCTGTTCTGCTCGAGTCGCAGTCTAATATTTTTCTCTGCGCTGAAGTTGCGGGTCGCGTCCATGCCTGCCATGTGGGCAACGGAAAAGTTGTGAGTAAAAAATCTATAATTAGTTAAATTATTAATAATTTATATCTGAAATTCCCCATTTTTTAGTTATCGACTTACACTGTAGAAGGCAACATCTTCTCCTCGCTGGTGGTGAAGACTCCACCCACATTTATGGGACAATCCTTTGTTGTCTTCGGCTGCATCGATCAGCATGTTTATTGTTTGCAGTGCAAAACTGGCTCGGTCCGAGGCTCAGTTGACTTGGAACTCCGCTGGAAGATTAATATCGGTGCTCCCGTTTATGCCACGCCCAGTTTGCTTACACTTCAGCCAAATGGTCTCCTGGTCTGGTGCAGCGCCACCAATGGTCGCGTTGTCCTCCTGAACTTTAGGGACGGTGAAATCCAGTGGTCAGACAAGCTGCCCGGCGAAGTGTTCTCCAGTGCCTGCTACATTGAGAGCCTGCGGAGAGTGTATGTGGGATGCCGGGACAATTTCTTGTATTGTCTCGGCTTTTAGAGCTTCGTGAGCTCACTATTCCAATTGGGTGATATTTTATACGATGGATAAAACTGGATCGATATTTGAAGCGAAAGTCAATATATTAAAAAAAGAAATAGAAACCAAATATTTTTTGATAATATCGATATTTTATTGCGATATTTTTTATATTAAAAAAAAAAGTTATATCAAAGTTTACGCTATTTTTGATAGAACTTTAAGTGCTATATATATTTCAATATATCATATGACCTGAAGGCATAATAGCTACCTAAAAAAGGCATTTCATTCATCACAGAATTTTTGTTTATAAAAGTTTAAATAATATGCCAAAATATTAAATGTGTTACATTATATTTTTCCATTATCTAAAAACGTTATTGTTATAACCTAAACTGAATTTGTTAAGCAATTTGAATAGTTTCCATGAAGCTGAAATGAAATAGACTCCAAAATGTTATGAGTTACTGAAGTATGTAGCTATTAAGCGCAAAACATTCCTTAAGTTTCATTAAAATTGTATTATAAAATCTTATATAATCTTTATTTACCAAATTCGACATTTATTTAAAAGTAATGCTAAGAGTCGCCTGGAAAAATCCCAAGGAATGTTGCATTATGACTTAACTAAGAGATTCACACAATACTTGAAGACAAACCATGAACTACGACTTCAACTTAGCTACATTTTCCTTAACGAAATCTCTGGCTGATCCCCTTAGTTTGTCCTTGATCTTGATGTTTAAAACACATTGATAATAAAACCTGTATTTCCAGCACCCCTCTAAAGTTATTTACAAAATATTCATACAGATTCGATTTATTTGTATAAATTCCTTCCAGTTTTAAGCTTTTCTTCTATTTATTTTTATTATTTCCATTCAGTAATTAACTTTTCTTCGGCTTTCCTGATTTTTTTAGAATCTCCGCAGCCTTGGCCTTTTTTAAACGCATTTCCTCGAGGTCCCGCTCCCTCTGAGGTATTACTTCCTGTGTGTTCGGTATCCGAGGACACTTTTCTGGCTTTGGAACCGATTGCGATGTGGAAGGTTGTTCGAAGTCCAGCGATTCCGCGTCAGTGGCTGTGGCAGCCTTTCGTTTGCCACGTTTGGGACGAGCAGCTTGCTCGACAGCTGCTGAATCATCGGCGGCCGGCGGTGCAGTTTTGGTTTTCCTGGCGCGTGTCACTTTTTTCGGCTTCTCCGGCGTCTCCGCATCGATCTTGCCCGACATCCTGTCAATGGCGGTTTGGACGCGCTTGCTAACCTGCGGCTGCTGCACCCGCAAGGCGCTCTTGGCGGCAAAGTAGTTTCGAATGGAACCCTGAATCTTCTTCTCGTTGATCTTCTTCATGACCGGCATGAGAATGTCATCGGTTTTTGAGGTTGTCCAGCCGAAGGACTTCCGCGTGAACTCCCTTATGGACTCTACATCCGGAGAGCCCCAGCTAAAGGCATCACGATTGTCGTCGATCGTGGGCGCCAGGTAGGCCTCTACCACGGCTCCATTGGGGAATCCCTCGTGCAGTTCGATGTTTTTCAGCTTCTTGCGGAGAGAGAGGCGGGCCGAGCTTCCGGGAGGTAGATTACTGGTCTTGTGTGCCTGCCACCAGTCCCGGAATTTGGTCAACGTTTGCAGCACAGATTGATTGGACACACCTTGACCAGTCTGGACGGCATCCTGTCCGGAGGAGAAGGAGGCTAGAATCTCCAAGGCCGTTACAGCGCCGATGCCATGAATACCCGTGGTGTAGTCGCTGCCAACCAAGCAGGCTAACTGGATCAGCTTGCCCCGGTTGCAGTTGAATGTCTGCTCGATCTGCTCCGCACGGAATTCCAGCACGTGTTTGTTTTGCGCGAAGAAGTTCTTGTAGACGGTGCGACCGCCAAACAACCAAATGTCACTGTCATCCGTTATGGTTCCGTGGGTCAGATCGGTGGCATTGAGGAAGGCGCACTGTGCCTCAGCCTCCATGGGGGCCACGATGTAGGGAATGCCGAAGAGACGCAAAAGCTCCTGGCAATCGATACTCATCCGCTGACTGATTGACATTCCCATGCGATCCTGTCGATTGCGCTCAATCTCCAGGTCCTTGCGCTCCTGGGCCAAGTTCGTGGCCATCTCCTCCAGCTCCGCGGCAGTCTTTTGGGACTTTAAAGCCTCAGCGGCATCTTTAATGAGGTCCTGGGGATCTACAGACTTCTCTGGGGACTTCTCCTTGCCATTCTCTGGCGTCTTTGATTCGAAGAGTGATTTGGATGCCTTGCTTGTCCTTTTCGTGGGGGAAGCTCCCTCATCGCTGTCATCCTCGTCGCCATTGGCCGCCCTTTTACGTCCAGATTTGGGTGTTCGCTTTCTGTAGAAGGGCTGCGGCACCTTGGGGGTGCCGGGAGGTGTGGCGTCATCAGCTGCTGGGGACTTTCCAGGAGTTCGCTTGACCACATAGCTGACATCAAAGAAGTCCGTGATTGATTTGTTCTTGCTTGGCGTTTTATTGGGCGAAATGCGAATCTTCTTGTTGTCGTCACTGTCGCACAACTCGATCACGTCTCCATTTGGTTGATTCGAGGTTTTTGGTAGCCTTTCCTCATCGGAGGATAATTCAATGGGGGCATCGTTTAGCTTAACTTGATCTAGTTTTATGTTCTTAACTTCATTTATTTCCTTTTGTAGATCCTTTAGAATTGATGTTAGTGGAACCTTTGGTTTTATTTCCGCTGATTCTTCAGTTACATTCAGTTTTATATTCTTCACTTCAGCTGTTTCCTTCTTAAGATCATTTAGTATGGAGTTTAAATCGGGTTTTGGCTTAACTTCTTCTCCTAGACTACTTTCTTGACTGTCTTTAATTTCTATTACTTCTTCGGATGGTTTATTTTCTTGTGTTATAAGCTTTTCTTCAGCTTCCATTTCATTTTCCTGACTTCCCTTGACTTGTATAATGTTATCCGCGGAATCCAATTCCATTTCCTCACTATCTTTTACTTCTATGAAGTCATCATCATCATCCGTTTCGGATTTTTCCAAATTCTTATAATTTTCTTCAAATATATCCGCAAAGAGATCGTTAGCGGGCATTAGTTCCTTTGTGATATCCACGCAAATTTCTAGGGGTTTCCCGGCTTCCACGACTTCTTCCAAGTCAGAGGAGTCCGTATCCTCGACCAAGCTCTCCTTTGCAATCTGTTTGCTCTCTTCAATAGCTTGGGATATCTGTCGGCTCTCTTCCATAGCTTGCGAGATAAGTTTGGCCTCTTCAATCGTATCATTGGCCTTGCTATCTCCATCTGTTGTGATCTCCAGCAGTTTCTCCAGGCTCTGGGTGTCATTTAATTGGGTGGCTTCCATTATGTTATCCACCTCCTCGTCGTTCATTCCGCCGTACTCGATCATGTACGCACGCGCTGGTCCCTTGGCCGCATTCTTAAGCTGCTTGCTTTGTGCCCGATTAAGGCGGAGCTCCTGATCCGCATCGTATTCGTAGTCCTTCTCGTCGTACACCTTAGTTTCCTCCATGGACAGCTCCAGTGCTTTGGCCAAGTCAGCATCGTACTCCGTGCCTAGTTCATCCTTTACATGGAACTCTGCTTTCGTCGACGTGCTTGGCTTCTCGTCGTCATGAGTGCTCTGCGGCACCTCCTCGATCGGCTCCAGTTTCACCTCCTCCTGTTTGGTGCTCGCGAGAGCCTTCTTCTTGAGATCCCTGACCAGCAGGAATCTTGTATGTTCATCCGAGCTGATCTGCCGCGTGCTCTGCTCGATGGCCGTCGGCGTGACGATTCCCTCCTCGCTGAAGAAGTCACACAACTCCGAATATGTGAGCGTGACGCCGCCCATCTCCTGTTCGGCCTGCTCCAGACTCTCCTGGACGGCGCGGCGCTTCAGCAGGCGCTTCATCTGGAAGGAGGCAAAGTCATCACTGCGGGCAGGCAGCTCGTGCAGTCGTCCCCAGGAGGACTGCTTGCGCGTCTCCTTGATGTCCGTCAGAATCTCGTGACGCACATCCGCGGGCAGGTTCTTAAAGTACGAACTTTTCACATCGATGGCCTGCAGACTGGAGTTGTAGGCATGTCGAGCATTGGACTCGTCGAAAGAGCTATCTGAGGCACCGCTGGCACTAGTGTCGGCCAAATCCTGGTCGCTTTCAGGGGCTTCCAAAGCCGCAGGCAACTCTGGCAGCTTGAACAAGTCATCCTCGTCGTTCTTTGCCTTGCTTGGCGGCGGCCGCTTGATTGGCGACTTGAGCAGGAGCTCCGCATTCTTTCCCAGCGCCTGCTGGACAACCTTCTCTTTGGCCAGTGATTGCAGGAGCAAGGCCTGAATGCGATCGGCCTCGTTGCTGAGCTTATTCCTTTGCTGCTGCCGGCGGGCCTAAAAGCAAAGGACTTCGTTAAATTAAGTTCATTTTGAGTAAACTTCTAGACTTACAATGGTCTCCCTTTTCAGTTGAGGCACGCATCCGTCAAAGATAAACACAGGTCGCACCCGATAATAGAGCAGCTTGCAGAGGCGATGGAACAAGCCCAGTAAGTGGGCATTGCTCAGAGCCGATCCCTTGTTGTCCTGAAAACCCTTCACCACCTGATGCAGCCATATGGATATATCTGCAGGGATGAATCTGTGTTATCAAAGATCATTTCGTAAATCGACGAAATCAAAAGCTTACCAACTGCCAGAATTTTACCCTCCAACGTTTCCACCGGCACAGGCTTGCCGCAGGGCTCGATTAGCTTCCACAGGCCCGTAACTCCCATGACTCAAAGGATAAACATGCAATTCTGGTATAAATCATGCAATATAGTTAATAAATGCACTTAAAACATTAGCTTTTGGTCGTTGGCGGGCAGGGAAGTAAACCCGACAGCTGATACACTGCATCGAACAGTGCTGGTTAAGGCGCAGCTAGTGTTGCAAAACCACGTGTAGAATTAATTAAAAAATTAATATTTTTTATTTAATAAATTTTAATATGCTCTTTTTTATATCCCCTTTTTATGGTCTTTTATTCGACTATTTTTGTGAAATAAAGTTTATTTCTCATCCAAAACAACATCAAAATTTTAAATAAAAAAATAACACAAACCAGAAAGAATTTTAATTTATAAAATATAAAGATTCTTTATTAAATGGTTTTAAATTATTACTGAACTTAGTTTTCTGTCTATAAAAGGAAAAGGATACACAATACTCAAAACCAGAACCCACTCGTACTTTCTTTACGTGTATTCTCATATTTAAATTAATAACAATGTACATTGAGATGTTTATCGAGTTCTTATTTGCATTTTATTAATATCCCTTCAATAATGTCTGGCTTAATAATAATTCCTTCTTTTCAAATTTTAGTTTTTTAACATATTTGCGAATTGATAAATATTTAAACAATTTATAGGAATCCAAAAGCAATGGCGAAGATATTAGAACATTTTTTATGCTTATACAAACCTATAACTATTTCTTGTTTAAAATTAAATATTTTTAGAACAATAGAATGGTATGATTGGTAAGCGTCACTCGGTCGCCTCCTCCACGACGGCTTCACTAGCGCTGGCGTTGGCGTTATCGGTGGCGCTCGCATCTTTCTTGCTCGCTTTGCTCTCCTTCTTGTCCTTGACCATCTTGCGATACGCCTCGAGGTCCTGGGTTAGCGACGGCACAAAACTCTCAAAGTCCAGCTCGGTGAGCGTCTGGAGGATGTCCTTGGCGGTGATGGTCTTGTGGTTCTGCTTGTGGGCGAGCGCCGTCGAGGAGGATGTCACGAAAATAGCGAAAACGGAAGCGGCCCGGGCGATCGCCGCTCGCGCCTCCTTGCTGACGTTGGCGGACTCCGGCAGCGACTCCTTGATGAGCCGTGCTATCACCGTATTCGGCAGATTCAGATCCTCGATGCGCTCGACCATGTTGATGCTGTGTTTATCCTCAATTTGTGTGTGAAGCGTCGCTCTTCCCGCTTAAATACATCAGCTGGGCGACTAGTGTTGGCTAACGGGCGCGTGCACTTCCGTAAAAGGTCTGGCAACGCTGCCAGCAATTCCGTTTGCTTTGCGCCGCCTCGTTCGCATCAATTGTTTATAAAGTTTTTGGTAAAATAACGGCCAAAACCGCGGCTTAAATGTGCAAGGAGCTGTTCTGGCATAACTTAAAGCTGTTCCCCATCGAACTCACGTGATACGTGCCCGGTGCGTGTGCCCGCGACCACGCACATGGACCAGCAGCCACAGGCGACGCCGCCGTCAAAGAAGCGCAGACACAGCGAGTATCATGATCCGGACTATCTTCAGACAGAGCCACCTGGCCAGCAGCAGGATGAACCACCTGTCGCCTCCGAGCAGTCGAAGCGGATCAAGGTGGAGCAGGAGACGCAGGAAAATTCGGCAAAGCCGCCGCCTTCCGCCGAGACAATGCGTCGCATCTGCGAGCTGGTGCGTCGGGAGTTCCAGCGCGAAATCAGCCAAAAGGTTGAGCAGCTGACGGAGATCGACCAGCGGCTGCTCCAGGCCCGCCAGCTGCTGGACAGGCTGCGCTACCTGGTGGTCAGCGAGTACTACCAGAAGCAACAGGTCCCCCTCACCGCCGCCGACGTGGCCAAGGTGCGCGGCGCGGACAGTCTCTTCGCGGACGAGGGCTCCCTGCCGCAGTTGCCTCTGCATCCGGCCATCAAGAAGATTGTGGGCAAGCGTCCCATTCCCATCCAGAACCACCTGCCAGAGCGCACAGCAGCAACTCTAGCGAAGCAAACGATCAGGCTGCGGAATCCAGCTCATCGGCGGGCGGAGAGGCGGCGACAGCAAAAGATACGCGATCAAGGCATCGTCACCGATCACTCAAAGACCGCGCCGGAAGCAGCATCCGCACCCGCACCAGTTGCTGTCAAGCTGGAGGAGGAGCAGCCGTGCACCAGTCGTCAGGCGTACGAAAGGCAATTGGAGCTGAATGCCTCGCGGCTGAACAACAAGAACAAGTTCAACTTTGTGGTGGGAAACACATCGAAATACATTGGCGAAGGCTTCCGGGAGAGGTCTAGCGAGGGTCAAGCCATGATATACAAGTGGTTGGTCTATGTGCAAGGCAAGGATCTTCCTCAGCCCCTGAACACATACATCAAGAAGGTGCGTATCCATTTTTAAGAGCTTAAGATTGATTTAAACCTTTGTTCTTTCACCTTTTTAGGTGCGCTTTCAGCTGCATCACTCGTACCGGCCCAACGACATTGTGGACGTGCACAGTCCACCGTTTCAGCTGTCCCGACACGGCTGGGGCGAGTTTCCCATGCGCATCCAGTTGTTCTTCCAAGATGCCCTGCAGGAGAAGCCCGTGCAGCTGATGCACACGGTTATCCTCGACAAGAGCATGTCGGGCCTGCACACGATGGGGGCAGAGACCACGGTGGAGATCTGGCTAAGAGCAGAGCAGGCGTTAACGAATCGTGAAGCTGAGAAACCTTCGCCTCCTGCATTGCCTGCTCTTCCGGAACCGCCACCGGAGTCCCTGGAGTCCTGCAAGGCGCGCACCATATCGATCACTCAAAACAAGGAAGAGCTCGATGACAATCTGTTTGCGGGCATCAACAAAATCGAGCTGAGCGATGATATCGAGCAGATTGAACCCACTGTCCTGGTCTCGGAGCCCCTGAAGCTCAGCTACAGCCCCAGGAAGCAGCAGCCACCGACCCCGCCCAGGCCGCAGCTTCGGTTGAATGCCGCACCTGTGAGTGCTTCCCGACCTGCGGTCGTCTATCTGCCGGTAAACGGTAGAGCTCAGAAGCAAGAATCTTTGCCAGAGACCTCACCCCAAAGGCGGTGGCAGGAATCATCCCCGTCAGATAGAACTCCCATAACGCCAGTGCGCAATGGCCATCACCAAAGAAAGAAGAACATGGTGTTCCAGAAAGCCGGCAAGCTATACATCATCGATCCTCAGCAGCGAAAGCTGAAGCAATCTACGAACCAGCAATCGTTATTAAAGCCCCAACTGAGTCTCCTCAAGGCGCCGACGGCGATGCGCTGGCACCTCCTGCAGTGCATCCAGCATGATCACGGATATGCCAACATGAGCACGAACGACTTGGACGAGAAGCCAATATTTCTGCACAGCGTTGTCTCCACTCCCATACAAAGCGGACCTCGTCGGCTGCAACACTCCTTTGTCGGCGTACAGTTCTGGAGCATGCGTAGTGCTGTGGAGTTCCTGCTGCGTCGAATGCCGCTCACTCGGTTCAATCAGAAGGCGGAGGAGGAGTATCCATTCACCTGCTCCTCCATGCAATCATTTCAAGGAAAGACTGCCCTGAAACAACGGTGTTATGAGTATACGCGGGCCCGCCTATTGCGTCGTTACCTCACGCAGCACCTCAAGCTGCAGAAGCTGGATGCAAGTGGCAGGGAGCACTTCTGGAGCTTGCGAGAGATCGTAGGATTCGCCCGGGTCCACGGTTACACGCCGCCACTGAAAATGTTATCGTCCAAAGAGGAACTGAAGCAGAGTCGGAAACCGGGAGCCGAAGAGCAGCTAGCTCTGCGGGTGCAGGAGCAACTGAAGGAGAAGCCGCAGCCGCAGCTGTCTGCTTATTGCAGTCTTAGCACCGGGAATCGGCTGAACGCTTGGATGGACAAGCAAAGGATACTGCTGACGGGGCACGACCAAAAGATGCTGGATCAGGAGTTCATCGATGTATTGGGCGTGGACAGGCTTTCATCCGGAGTGAACTCAAGAAGAACCGATTCAAGAAGTAAATCCCTGCAAGAGGTAAATGGCCGCGCTATGCTTTGCCTGCCACCGCCAGACCATCTCGATTCAGAGACTCAACTGGTTCAAGTCATGTGCAAGGATATCAACATCACCCTGGAGCCGGAGGAGTCTCTGCCAGGCGTCTCCCAGCCCATGGCCCTCACCCTGCTGGCACACGTGCTGCGCACGTATGTCGACCGATTGGTCCGCCGCTCAGTGGCGCTCAAGCTGCAGCAGGATACAATAGAACAGCTTCCGCTGCCGGCGGCCAATGCTGCTTTATGCCTGCAGCCACACGACATCGGCCGGGCCATCGGGCAGTGTCCCGAGCTAGACTTTTTGGGCAACACTCACCTGGGCGTCGAGCCCTTGGAGCCACAAACCTAATCCACGGATGCCATAGCCCAAAATCAATCATTAAACTGTACGTTCAATTACGCATATTAGTTCAAATTCTGCTGGGATATTAGTCGATATCTAAATAGTCTCTTGTACTAGTTCGTAAGCATAAAGATAAGCAATAAATTAACTAATTTTTATACTTAAATACATACAACATATATCCTTACTTTGTGAGATATTATAAATTTCTGGACATCAATCCTCTTCATTCATAAGTTTACTCTTCTTTTTATTCATTGAAAATCACTCTCTTAGCTGTTCACCCTATAAGTATGCAGCAGAGTGTATATTAAGAGTACAAGTGAATCAATTATAACGGTTAGTGTTAATCGTAGGCCAAATCATGAAGCTAATATGCAAGGTGGTGTCATCACAAGAACAGCTCTCTTCTTTGGCTATCTTCTCTGAGAGCTGAAAATGTTTACCGTTGATGAGACCACCTTTCAAAGATGCAGCATGGACCATGGACACTCTTGCAGATCCTCTCCGGCGTATTTGCACGTCTCTCTCTCTCTCTTTTAGGGACGTGCTCTCTTCACCGTTGTTCGATTTCATTCATGGCCCATGCTGATGATCTTTTTGGGGTCCATCTGTTTCTCTGGCTCCCCCAGTCTCTAGTCTCTATTCCTACGTGCGCGCAACAAGACCTCTCAAAGCAAAGCAGAGAAGAGCCCGCTTCCCGCGCTTGCTGCTCACTAAAGTTAACTAATTCAATTTTTTTTGGCCAAACGTAAAATGTCTCACGAGTCCTAGTTGTTCGGTGCCTAGAATGCCGGAGCCTTTCCCAGGCAACAACAGTGCCGCCACTCCAGTACGTTACCCTGCCCCTCCTCCCTCCTCTCTCTCTCTGTCTATAATAAGCTCTTGGATCACCAATTCTGTGATTTTATTCTCCTTGTGTTGTGTGCGTGAAAATCGTGTGACAGCAAAATGTGAGGCGCTAAAAATGTTCTATTTATATTTTGCAGTAAAAGCCTCAAGCGCTGGCCCCCCAGAGGAGATGCAAGTGTATAATATAATGTTTCTGCTTCTGCTGCGACGCCAAATTGCATTTGCTGCGGTCATTACGCCGCAGCTCGATCCTTAGATCGCTCCACAATCTCTTTATTGACTCAAATCCCCCCCGCCGGCGGTGGGCCATCGGTCTGGTCCGCCCCCCATTTCGGAACGCGGCGCCAGCCAGCGTTTTCCAATGATGCAAATCCCATTTATTCACATACTTAAAGTAATTTTCGTGCTCTCAACAATTGTCGCCGTCACAGGTAAGTCCATGTTTCTCTCACTTCCATTCTTATATCAATGATTCCACCTAGCTATAGGGTTGTCAGGTTTTCAAACAGGAACCGATTTTTGGCTATTTCTGGTTAATTAGCGAAGAATTTGAAAAATAAGCAAAGTATTTATTTTCCGATATTTTAAAAATTCAAGAAAAATTAAATTTTTTAATTTATGAACTTGGTATGCAGATTTTTAAATTGAATTAAAGCTAAAAAAACCTTTTTGGCTTAGTTCTGATATTTAAAAATCTTTGAGTTACTTAAAAAAAATTATCATATGAACATATCGAGTTGATGTCCTTAGAATACAAATATTTTAGGTGTTCCGATGATAAATCAAGACCATAAATTTAAATGATTTCGATTCACCATTAAAATTTTAAATAATACAAAATTAAATATTGAAACAAATTCGAAAAAGTACCACAATTTTACGTTTTAAATAATTTGTTAAATTTTTAAAATATCTAAAATTTTTTAAATATCTAAAATTTTGAAATCAATTCGTTAAATTTCCAATATTAAACTTTTAAAAGCAACACAGAAAAGCTTTCCGAACTGAAATTTATGTATTTTAGTTTAGATATAATTAATATCCAATTCGATTCTATGATCTAACTGCAAGATTTAAAAATTCAGCATCCAGAAATTAGATTAATTTCTTGTTTAATAAACCATTTCTTTATCCCAAACCTTTTACAGATTGTTGTTCGAGCCGGATCTTACTCCTTCGTGAGCACACGCTGAAAATTGTGCAGCATCAGCACGATTATCACATGCACGAGCATGCGCACGAGCTGCAGCAGAAGATCGAGGAGACAGCGGTCCAGATGCTCAGCCAGCTGGAGTTGCAGCGTCACCAGCTGGAGGCCTCGGCCCAGGACGCGGCCGAAGAGTTGCGTCAGGATACAGACACAGAAACTAATCCCAATCCGGATCCTGACAAAGACCAGCTGTACGCGGAGCCTGTTGAGGAGGCGACTGAGGCCGGGAATCTGGCACAGGAAGCAGAAATCTTTGGATCCAGTACTGCAACCTGGTTGACTGCATTTTCCGCCTCCTCCTCCTCCTCCTCCGAGACTGCGACCATGTCCACAACTGTTGCTACAACAGACACGGGCGACTCTCCTCCGCCCAATCCGCTTGACCTGAGCACACCCAGACCAGAGGACGACAAGGGAACCAACCGCACCAACGAGACCGAAGTTCAAATGCTGCCCTGCAGCGAAGAGTACAAAGCGAGCTTTTGCCTCAATGGCGGCCACTGCTTCCGGCATCCGATGGTCAACAATACGGTCTTTCACTCCTGCATCTGCGTCAACGACTACGATGGGGAGAGATGCGCCTACAAGAGTTGGAATGGTAAGTATGGCTCTGTCATGGTTCTCTTTATGCTCTCAGTAAAATATTTCCCTGTAAACAACTACAATAAATTCCCTTTCATCCTTGCAGGTGACTATGTCTACACACCGCCAACACTGCACCGAAAAGTCCGGATGGCGCAGATCGTCTTCTCTTTTCCTGTGCTGATCATGCTCTCGTCACTCTACGTCCTCTTTGCGGCCGTGTTCATGCTCCGCAATGTGCCGGATTATAATCGCCGGAAGCAGCAACACTTGCACAATCAACGTTTCTTTGTCAGATGTTAAGAGACAGCTCTCCTTTGGGCTTAGATTTGGAAACAATTTTGGTTTCACACACCTAAATATCGACCTTTTTTCTATTCATTTGTTCCTTTTTGATGGCAAATTCTTTGACCAATTAGTTTGTATTTCTTTACGTTGCGCAGCGTAAATAATGAATGCTTTAATTTATTGAATACATTTAGTGTACTTGGTAGGATTTTTTCTATTTAGTTTTCGCAAAAAGACTCACAATTATATAGTATTTGCTTTTTCTTGATCATTTCATATTATAAGTTTCGTTTTGTTTCGCTTTTGAAGCTTTCGTTGGAGCTGTTGTAGCTTGTTCATCTTTTTGTAGTAACATTTAGTTACGTTAAATTATAGCCATAACGAAATATTAAGATCTTACTTAGAACATAATTACCAGGACAAATGGTTATTATAATTTATTCTTTTTTGTAACACTCGGTTACACACACATCGTGAAACTATACTTTTTTTGTACTTGTATTAAAGATGAGGAATATGGGACTCGAATCGACGGGACTATAAAAAACATTCAAAAAACTGTGTTTCCTTTTGGCATCTCCATCGCTCTCTCTCTGCCTCTCTTTTCCTGGCTGGGTGGATATTATGATGAGTGAAGCACACGCTTGGTTTTGGGTTTTTTATATTTTATAATATATATTTTATCCAATATTTCGTCCAAAAATTCTTTACAAATTTCTTCGAACTTACAGTTAAATGTATAGTAGAAATTATTCAAAAAATTCTCCTCAGTTTTTCATCAGCAGTTCATCGTATATATGATTTGTTGATTTCTCTTTCTTCTTCTTCTTTCTTTTTTGTTTCGTTTCTATCAAAGATCATCAATATGAGAAATGGTATGTAATGCGCATGTATGTTGTGTGGATGTGTGTGTGCGGGAACAGGAACGGGAACGAAGAGAGGATTTCCCAACGTTCTCTGGAATTGAGAAGCTAAACCAATACAAAAAACTCGATATTGGTTGGCTGCGTGGATGGATGGAAGGATGGTGGTGGTGTATTGGTGTTGGTTTTGCTCGCGTGTGTGGTGTGTATATCATCTTGGATTAGGGATATGAAGTTCGTACAAAAATTATTTAAAATATGTAAATGTTAAAAAATGTATTTTTACTTGTTGTTTTTTTGTTTTTCGTTTTGCTTTTTTATATATATATCTCGTTTATCTTGTAATTGTTTTTTTACGTTGCGTTCTTTTGTTTGTTTCTTGTTTCTTGTTGTTGTTGTTGTTTTGTTTTTAATAATATGTAATATTATATATAATAATTATGAGTAGGATTATTCGCATGTAACGGGCAGTTGCTGTTCCTGTGTTGTAACATCTGCCGCGGCATTCTTCTCCTTCAGATCCTTGGCGAGATCCACCTGTGAATGAAGAGTTAAGATATATAAATATATAATAATTCAAATAAGGGAATGGGTTTTGAGTGTGTATTGTATGCAAAAAGGAATGGAGCAACTGAAAGCACAACAACAACAATTAGGTGAAATAATTCAAAAATTAAGAACGCGACAAATAAAACAATCCAAAAAAGGTTATGCCAAAAATAAATGTAAATGGAATTTAATAATATTAAGCGATTTGTGGTGTAGTGAGTGGTGTGTGTGGTAAACATTTAGGTAACAGTTTTTGTGTATTTTTATGGTCTTTAATTGTATTTTTGTTTAGTGAGAGAGCGCAAGAGTTACGGCAGCCATACAGGTATACATTTTTGTTGGTTAGAACAGAGCGGTAAGATGGTTTCGTGTTTGTATTTTGCTTCGTTTTGTGTGTGTGTGTGTGTAAGTGGTGTGTGTCTTGGGATGATTTAGCGTGTTTGTGTTGTTGTTTGTTAATTTACATCAAAATGCAGTCGCTTATCCTCACGGGGAGTTTAGTAGTAGTAGAACGTACATCATTCGCATTATACATCACCAAAATATAGTCTCATGCAATCAATCGATCCCCAACAATCTATCAATCAAGTTCAAATACTATACGAACTACGGAATTAACTACAAAAAGAGAGCGCACAACAACTGATGCAACACACACACACACGCACACACGCACAGTGGAGGAGTTGAGAGAAAAGCAGGAGAGAAGCACACCCCCAGGACAAGACCAAGTCCCATGCCCCCACACCAACAAGTGGAGAGAGAGCGGCAGATGCAATACAATGGCAACAGTTGTGTGTGGTTGTTGGTTGCTTGTCGTGGTGTTTATTGCTGAGAGGATGTGATGATGCAGACTAGACTCACTGCCAGTTGATTTTATTCACCTTGTTGCTGCTCTCGCCTGCCAGCGCTTCCGCGGAACTCTCATCCAAATCGGTCAGCAGCTCTCCTTCTCCGCCCGCCTTGGTGATCAGTTTCGCCACATGTTCGCTTATGATGTTTCCGACTACGTCGTTTTCGGTTTCCTTCTCGTTCTCGCTATGCGAATCCTCGACAATAATTTCCTGTTTCTGCTTCTTCTCCTCCTCCTCTTCTTGCTTGTTTTCTTCCTTATTTTCAACAATGTTCTCTTCTTCTTTCTCTGCTTGCGTCTGCTCTTCGGCAATGTCTTCTTCGGTGGAGCTCTTTGTTTCCTCAGTGACAACTTCCTCTGTGACCGTAATAATTTCCTCATCGACGACAGGAGCAACTGCAATAGCCTCAGCAATGGGAGCAGGGACTATGTCGGATTCCTCCACATCGCTTGTGGATGGAACAACTGCTGGAACTGCCTCTTCAGATTCTTCATTGCCAGCACTGAAGGAAATCTCCTCAACAACTGTAATGGTAGTTGTTTCCTTCACAGGTTCCGGGCTGGACTCTCTCTCGCTCTGAGCTCGCTCTTCTTTCTCTTCTTCCACCAGCTTCTCCTTCTCGGTAACGATTTCAGCCGCTTGCTCTGTAATCTCAGCCACAATACTAATGGCTTGCTGCTCAATCTCTTCGCGTTGCTCCTCATTCTTCGTCTTGACTGGTTCCTGGTCCTCGATAACATCATCTTCTTCGGAGAGAACAAAGGCGGAGACACGGGATGGCGGTGGGGATTTGGGCAATGGAGGTGGACTGCTGCTCCTAATCTCCACGGGAACCTCGGGAACTTCGGCAACAAGCTCGGTTTCAACTTTGGGAGCAACATCTAGATCGGCTACAGACTCGGGCTCGGCTAAAGCAACGCCGGGGACAGTGGAAACAGGGACCTCGACTTCGGCCTCGGACACGGAAGGAACAACCACAAAGCCCTCGGCCTCGGTTTCGGTCTCGGTCTCGGCCTCCGTTTCAGCTTCAACCTCGCTGCTAACCGCTTGGATGATGGCCGCCACAACTTCCTCCTCCGCTTGGCTGCTGCTGGTGATCTCTGGTGCCTGCGTTTGGGAGGTGGGAAGGATCGTGTTTGTTGTTTCGGTTAGGATTGTTTGGGTCTGAACTAACTCTGCTGCGGCTGCTGCAACGGTCGCTTCTGTCTTGGTGCTTGTTGTGCGTGTACTTTCTGTTAATTCTGTTGTTGTTTTTGTTGTTGTTATTGTTCTGTGTTGTGCAGTGTTCTCTGTGATTTCTGTTGTTGTTGTTGTTGTATTTACAGTGTTGTTGTTTTTGCTGGTGCTGTCTGTACTTGTACTTGTGTGCTTTACCTCAATTTGCTGCCCCTTCTCGGCCTCGACGGCGACGGGAGTGGGTGGTGGCGTGGCAGTGCCATTGGTACCATTCTGATGCGGCTGCTCGTCATCGTCAACGTTGCTTGGAATGTTGTCAGCTGCTGCTGGTGGTGCTGTCTCGGCCACTGGGGATTCGGCCAGCCCATTGCTAGATCCATTAGTAAGCGCCTCTCCGTCAGCGGCTCCATGTCCATTGGTCACCACCACTGCCTTCTCCTGCTCTGGCTGTGGCTGGCTCTCCTTAACGGCGGCGGCGGCTTCTTCGGTGGCAGTGGTGACGGTGGCGGCTTCCTCAACGACGGGCTTGGGCTGTGCCGCTTCCTCAACTGGCACAGGCGCCGCCTTCTCGGCCTCCCCATTGGCCTGCTTCTCCTGCTCAGTCGCAGAACCATTCTCAGCTGGTTTAACCTCCTCCTTGGCAGCCGTCGTGCTGGTAGCTGCGCTGGCAGTCTAAGAAAAATATATCCAATTAATTACAAGTCAATTTTATCGATAAATTAAAGCCTTACCTCGGCTGGCTTTTCGGCCTCACCGTTCGTGGTGGCCGCTGGCTCGGCGGAAGCAGCTGCAGCTGCATCTGCAGCCGGAGCAGCGGCTGCCTCGGCCGTCGTGGGCGACGTTGTGGCAGAGGTGGGCGATGCGGCATCCTCTGACTTGGCCGGCTTCTGTTTGTCCTTCTTGCCAAAGGAGATGCTGCGGAAGGACCACTTCTTTTTAACCTTGTCCTTCTTCGACTTGGACTTGATGCTCTCGTCGGCTAGCGGGGTAATGTCCTCGCCAGTCGCCGCCGCCTCCTTGGGGGAACCCTCCTCGCCCTTCGGTGTCTCGGACGCTGCAGCGGCGGCATCGCCGCCACCCTCGCCGGCTGCAGCATTCTTTTCGGTGGTCAGATCTTTGTCGTTTTCAGAGTTTTCTTCGGTTTCCTTTTTCTGTTTTTTGGAATATAAACGATATTAGAATTTGTGAGAAAGATTATCATATTCCTTGGCTTACCTCTCCTGCAGCTGGTGCTGCTACTTCTCCATCTGCACCGCCCTCTTTGGGTGTGGGCGCATCTCCGTTCACCGCCGCTGGTGCATCTGCCTTCTGGTCAACGTCGATCTTCTCCACCTTGCCGGCCACCTCGTCGGTCTCTGCCACCTTCTTGGGGTCGGTGGTGATGTCGATTGAACGCTTGCTCTGAGCTTTACCCATTTTTTTTTTTTATCTGCTGATCCTCTTTTGTTGGTCGCTAGTGTAAACTGCAAGTAGAAGGAAGTGATGCGAATGCTTTGTTTAGTTAAGTGCAACGGCGCAGTAAGTATATTTTTAGCATGCGTATTTCCTATTTTTGCATTTGACATTTTCTTCACTTAGTCACACGATCTTTCGATTCCTAGAAGACCTCATTAGTTAGTTGGCCATCTATTGGGGAAGGTAATTACTATAGTTACTAACTTAATCTTTGTTGATTTTTAGGGATTTTTAAATGAGTTATTTCCTGGTTTAAAATTATATTTCTGACTAATCTTAAGCCAGATTTAGCCAAGAAACCACAAGTAAATCCGCAGAATGAAAGGAAAATCACAACGTTCACACCTGTTTAAATTTATCTCGAATATTTATAGATTTATTCCCGCAAATCTTCGTTTTATTAATTCTAGAAAGTACTAACTAGCGTCTCCGGTTACCCAGTGAGCACTGTGACTAACAAGACTGTGACCATAATCGCTTACGGTTCGGTTCCAGGCGCCTCCCATGAATCATCGACGGCACTTGAACGCCGCTTCTGTTCTGTTCTGTGTTTGTACTGAGAAGTTGTTCATATGAAACAACGAAACAGACACCGCACCATTACTAAGGAGAAATGTTAAAAATGGGGCTGGGCTGGGCTGCCCCTTAGCGTGCATGCAATGCGTCATTTTTGAGGAAAATCGAATTACACACACAAAATTTTTTTTGCAAACCGAATGAAACAGAAACCGTAGCAAAGAGAGTTTCAGTTGAGTTGCATAAAAAGTTTTGCATTTTTTAGGGGTTGTAAACGAAAGGTTTGTGTGTGTGTTTGGGTTTAATTGTAGCTAAAAAATGGCGGCAACACAACACAAGGGCTGAAAAGCAGCTGTTCCGAAATGCTTCATCTGGAGCGAGTGAATCAACAGCCTCCCACAACCCCCAGTATCACCCACACACGTACGCACTATGGGCACGTGGTGCGTGCCTTCGCCATCTGTGCGTACGAGTCTTCTCCGGGAATCCAGCAGTGAGTCATCATTACCTTCAATTTATATTGTAGCTAGCAGGGGGATGAGTCAAAGCCTGGACAGGAAGCAATGCATTGATGAACGGGACATGGGCAATGGGAGGTGGTGAAATTAAAAAAAGCTGCGATATCAACGATTCGTAGAAGTCTTTTGAATCATTGTGTTTACGGGTAAATCTTTTTTAATAATTGAGTAATACGATTCTGTTAAAATTTAATGACATATAACAGGAAAAAGAAAGTGATAGCGGTTTAAAGTTGAATTTTATTAATCAATCTTTTAAATATCATAACAGACCTTTTTTAAAGGGGAATACGTAAAAATCCTTTAGATATCTTCTTAAATCTCTTGTAACTGTTTTTAGAAACCCAAATATATTTCATTGACAACTGTTTAGTCACAAATTCTTGACCTAAATATAAAAAAAAAATGACGCACACTCCCTATAAAATAAATATAAACAAATACTGCCTTTAAATAATAAAATTATCACCTTACAAAATTTTCAAGAAAGAAATTACAAAACCATAAATAAACCCAATATAATATAATTATATCTCGACCTAAAAATGGAGAAAAACGAGCACACACACACTCCCTGTAAATGAAATATAAACAAAACCGCCCTGAAATGATAAGGTTTCCAATTAGAAATAAAAGCTTCAAGTTTTTGCACTGAACTCGCACTCAGAACATACACACACACACAGACGGCTCAAGTAATATCAATTTAAATACGTAACGAGACAAGACATCGGGTTTCAAGACGCTCGAGAGTTCAACGAACTCCTTGCCGGCAATTAATACAACACCATTTCATTCCATTCCATTCCATAAAATACAATACAATACCGGGCCACTGAAGCTCTTCCTCTTCCTCGGTTATGTACTTCGATCGGAGTGATAACGGATGCTTGCCGCCAAAGTAGAAAAGAGACGATTAATTCCTGGCCTATCCGAAACCGAAAAAACTTGATGAGTAATTGCCGAAATATGCCGGCTCAACCCTCGTGAGCGTGTGTAAGTGTGCTGGCAAGCGTAATAACACGTAAAAGCGTAAGTAAACTGGCGCGCATGACGCATCAAGGAAAAAGGACATCGAGAGAGAGGAAGAGAGAGCGTGTGTTAGAGAGAGGAGGGTTGCCCGGCACTCGGCAAAGTACAACTTCAACAACAATAACATTAACGGGGGTCTGGTCAATGCAAGTTGGTAACCATGGCAACCTAGCAACAACAGATGTCGCTCTCGCTCTCGCTCTCGATTATGCTCTCTTCCATTGTCCCACCCTACTCCCCCCACTATTTACCGTTGCTGTGGGGCGTGCGAAAATAATTGAGTGCGGCCCAAAATTGCATGGATGCGGGCACGAACTTCTCCAACTTTAAACTTTATTACTCAAATTTCCATAACGATATAAGCTTTATGGTCTTGGCTTCCCAAAGTCGAAACAGTTTAATTTTAACAGCATTGCATTAAGGAATACAATTAATTATAATTGTAGTATAATTACTGAGGTTGTACTACGAAAGTTATAAGATTTAGTCGTAAATTTGCTTCGAGGGGTGCCATAGAAATCGTTGCAGATTTTATTATATTGGTCTAAAATATGATTCTTATACAAATGTCATATATATTACAGCAAATATTTATAATGTTTTGTGAACCAAAAAAGTCGTTATTCAGTTAAGAGAAAAATATCGTTTGCATTTCTTTGTTTCCCAAATTGAATAAAGGAGGGAAAGAGGGCTCAATGCTGGTCCCTCCCATCTAAATTTGTAATCTATGAAAATTACTTAATGGACGACCAACAACGACGACAGTTTTCGGGGCCTTTGTGTCTTGTCTTTTTATTAGTTTAATTCAATTTGGACACGACTTTTGACATGTGCGCGCCCGCCGCTTTCACACGCATTCCCCTCATTGCCGCCCCTGCTCCCCCCCTGTTGCCCTCGCAATTGGATTGGATGGTTGGTGGACAAAGGAAGGCGCAAAGCGCACAAAACAGCAGCCGCAGTCTATAAATAAAAGCGCATTTATCAACAATGGAGTGTTCGGAAAAAGAAGCAGCAGCAACACCACCAACAATAACAGCAATAACAGCAATAACAGCAACAACAACAACGGTCGCTTCACGACACAAAGAGGCGCTGCCCTGGGAGCGAGCTTCAATTCATTCCCCCCGCCCTGCTGCTGCCGCCCATCAATTTTGACACTTCAAGCTGTTGTGTATCACTTTGCTGCTCCTCCCAGTGCTGTCGAAAAAAAAATAACAACAACAACAAAAAAAAACAAGCTAAATCACTCAAGTTTTGAAGTGCAAGTTGCAAGGAGAAAAGTAACCCAAGTAACCTAAGGCTACCCGAAAAAAAAAGAAAATTTGGAAACGATTGGAAAACAGACTCGTACTCTATTCCAAAAACTATATTTCAAATTTTAATAGTATTAAAAATTCGTGTATCTTTGACAGAATATTCTTTGCAGGATGAAGAGTTTTTATTATCAGTTATTAAGCGTCATGATTTAGATTTTGGCTATTCATATGATCTTTAAAAGTCCGAAAAAATAGCTAAATATAGCATAGAACGCCTTCTATTTCTCGCTGACCCTCTCCCACCTAGCAGCGACCCTCTCTCCTTGTGCTCTGGAAGCGAGAGCCGAGAGATGAGACGCTTTGATACGTAAATTAAATTGATTGTGCTGGAATGTGCCGGCTGAATGACTGTCCGAATGTCTGAATGTCTAGCCGGCCGGCCGGCTGGCTGGCCGGTCAAACATTAATTTCAGTGTGTGCGTCCGTCGCTTGTTAAAGCGCAGGCGCGGAGGAGCATTCCATTCGACTCGTATCCATCTCGATTCCAATGATTCCCATTCCCATTCCAGTCCCACCAAGATCGGTGGCAGTGGCATGTCCATATACATTGTTGTGCAATTAAAATTGAAAAGTTTCACCATTTGTAGTAGGGACAGCAAGAGAGTGGTGAGTGGAGAAGAGAGTGCATGCATGCGCGCGCACCAGTCTCAATTGAACTTTTATAAACTAATCAAGGGGGATCGTTAATGGCATCGCTCACACGTCCATCTGACCAGCCATCCAACCAGCTATCCATCCATCCATCTAGCCAGCCATCATCCTTCTCGCAATTGAGTGGAAAGTTTTCCCCAATCAGGCTCAAGTGTGCGTAAGTACGAGTGGGAGAGAACAATAAGACGACGGACGAGGAATAAGAAAGCAGAGTGCACTTCTCGCTGCTCTGCTGCCGTTGTCCGGCTGATAAGCCACGCCTAACCCGCAATCAGACGCTGCTGCAGTTGGCTTTATTGAGGGTACACATTGTGCAGCCGCAGTCCACATTAATTGTCATCAAGAAACATTCTTTTTATGGAGCCCTCCCACGCAAAAATAAAGCTACTGCATGCATCTTCCTTCTATACAATCGAATGAGAAATCTTAAACCAAAATATAAAGAGAATATGTTTCTCAAAAGCTTGCGATTCAAATGGAGGAAGCTTCAGTTGGCGAAAAACGAACTGACCCTTTTTTTCAATCTAATTTTTTCTAAAATATATTTTTAATAAATCTTCAACAAGTGTAAAGATACCCCTTTTCAAATTATTAATTACTAAACAAATAACAATAAATAACTTACAATTCTTGGAATTTAAGTAATTTTTTTTCAAGAAAGTGTTCTTAAAAAAGAATAATAATCTTGAATATAAAATGATATTCGGAGAAAAAATATGTGTAATGTCAAACTGTTAAGTCATAAAAGTATTCTCCCTTTTAAAGAAACCTCTACGGAACATGCCAGACAGCAGAATCATCATTTTAATCAGCTAATCAGTTCTATACGCAAATCAATCCCATAAAATTCTATAAATAGTATTATAAAATTCAGACGAAATAAATAGCTTTATAAAAGCGTGCTAATCGGATTAACAATCTGTTAAGTCGCAAATCCAAATCACGCTAAAAACAATGCCCAATAGCTTACTTGGCATGAAACAAATTCATGACTAACTCTAGTGGCTTTCCTAATGCCGTTTCAGTTAAGAGAAATCAACCAAAAATCGAAGAGAAAAGAGAGCATAGTGAGGAAAGGAGAGGCATGTCTCAAGTGACCACCGGATATAATTGTTGTTGCTATGTGTGTGTGGAGTTGTGGCAAAATGAAAATGATACGATACGTAAAATGAATGCATTCCATAATTAGTAGTAGCCAGTGTACTGGCACACGCACACTCGACGGTTGACAAGACCCAAAGAAAGAGAAAATATATATTTTTTTCAATTATCATTTCCGGTCAATTCGGTATGTTCTGACCGGACAAGCCAAACAGCCAACCCGAACCATTGTCCGCCTATACAATTCCAATCCCCTTTGATATGGATACACTCACATGGCCAAAAATAAAGAGAGATCCATTGTTAACGGGACAGCCTAATATTTCTCTCCATATCAGAGAGAGTGTTAAAATAACGACAATGATAATACAAACATAGAAGAGGAAATCGTGTTTTTCGTAAAGGAAAGACTGTAGCAGGGGGTGGGGAGGGGGGGCCGGCCGACAGGAACAAGCTTACTCAATTGATAAATGCAATTGTGGGAAACAAAGAACGTATCCGTATCAGCAAGTGATTCAGAGGAACGACGACGGTTCTTCACCCGATCAGCCAGAAATAGTGGGTGCTACTGCTGGCTACGTGATTGTGGAAAGCTAAAATGTATGTTTCAGCCGTATGTTTGGGTCAAAACTATGTATAAGCATGTTTGGGGCGGGAGCTGATCTTCAGATAATCGGGTGATCTTGGCCAAACATTACCTGCCCCACAAAAAGTAGCAGTCTCTGCAGAAATACAGTGTACACAAGACGTGCCTCAGTCTAGTTTTTCTTACTGCTTGACAGGCAGATGTGTGTTGTGTGGATACAACAACAGATACCGGCTTATCTAGCCGGTTTTTATCATATCTTCAAGATACTCGAGTACTCGAGACAAACCAACACACATAGATACGAGCATGTACCGAGAGTGGTGTACGATGGGGCATCGATCGTAAAATTAGACGCTCTTGAAAAGAACTTCTTCCTCTTGGCCTGCCATTCAAAAACTATCAAAACAGACACAAGAAGAACCACACACACACATGTACGAAATATAATGAGGCCCAAAACGCATAAAATCATCAGCAAGAATCGTTAAATTTTATGGGCTCGTTGAGAACGTCCAATATGTCTTTGTATGTGCTTGTGTTCGTATTTACATATGTGTACGAATATCTATGTTATGCCAACTTCTTTTAGCAAGGCGCAAAAACCGAAATGGCAAATGGCTGAATGCCCGCCTGTCTGTGTGTGTGTGTGTGTAGTACTAGCACTCGAAAATATTTCAACAATGTGTAATGCCAAGTTCCATAGGCAACAATTTCGATTCTACCATTCAGTCAGTACAGACATTTGGGAAAATATTTGATTCTTTTCTTAAAGATGAGAAAGATATAAGATTTAGTTTTAAAAAAGCCAACACACGCCTTATCGTGACAGCGTTTAAATTAATAGATAAATGTGTTCCAACTTTAAAGTGAAAGACTTATCTAATCGTGACAATTTTGCTTTTAAGATAACATTGAGAGATCGGTGAAGATGGTCCCAGAATTATGGGCGAGATAAGCAATGTCTAAGTATAAGTTTAACCTGCATTTCCGACTTTCTCTTTGCTTTTAGAAGACCTATTAATGAGGGATATTTTCAAATCATATAATTTATAATTTTCAAATTGCTGACCAACACATCATACCCCAGAAGCACAAAATTCAAGAGGCATCAAAGAGCGCGCGCACTTAAATCAACTCTCCAAGCTGTGGGCCGGCGTTGAAAATAATTACAATAAATATTTAAATATTCAAAGCTTGGGCTTCCTTTTCCCATAAGCCAGAGTGGGACAGAAGGCGAAATAGAATAGAATAGAGCGAATAAGTGCCAATAAATTTGTCGCCAGCCCACGCATGTTCTTCCTTCTCCTCCTCCTCCTCTTCGTCTTTTCATTTCACGTCTTCTTCTTCGTTCAGTTGAAAAAGGATAAACGAACACAAAGTAAAACAGCAAACAACAAGAACAACAAACAGCAGGAGCAAGAAGCAAGAACACTAAACCAGTTCGTTCGCTTCTCTTCTTGTACTCCAACTCTCTATGCAACTCTCTCTCTGACTCTTTGGCTTTGGCTCTCCATCGTTGCGGTTAATTAAAACTGGGAGAGGCGTGCGACAGTTGTAAGTTGTGTATTAAAAAGTAGTAAGAACTACAAGTAAGGTAGCGTGGCCAATTAGTCGGTCGTCTTTGGAATTAGCATTTACTTTCAGCAAACGAGTGTGGAGTAGTGAGGCAATTGAGTGCTATTCTGATTAGAAATTCACAGTGGATACTGTGGAGTGTAGCTGTGGTAGACGCGGCTCTTTTATACATAATTCATTAGACTTCGATGACTCCTCTCTCCTTTCTAACTTTTTCCTCTATTTCCGGTACTTACTCTTTCTGCCAGCCGCGGGTGGTCGTGGTCTCGCTATCTCTCACACTCTATTGTCCTCTCTTAACTGGGTGACACTTAACGAAGTGTGAATATCTAACTAGTGAGAGTAATTTAACTGTTTAGCACTCGCGCCTCGATCGATTATTTTTATTTTTTGTTTTGCCTTCAGCAGGATGGACTGATGAGTGATAATCCCCACGAACCGTTAAAGTGAAGCGAACAACAGTGACTGAGAGAGAGTGGCTCGATCAATTCAATGGCAGCAGAAACTTCTCTCGCAGCTGGCGCAGGCAGAAGCAGTGACTGCGACTGCGACGTCAGCCGGAAGCAGAGGAGTCAGAAGCAGAAGTTGAAGCGGGGAATGGAAGCAAAGAAATGCGGGCGGGCAAAGACATTACACACACAGTCACCGCCATCATCATCATCATCATCATCAGCTACCGATAAAGGCGTGCTCCTGCCTGGCTCTCCTCTACATCTTCTGCTCCATGCCTTAGTCAATAACAAACTAATGAGCCTTGGCGGCGTCGATGCGTATGCTTTATTGCTTTATTTTGCTGCCATTCACACAATGACCCCACATGCAACAGAAACAGAAGCAGAAGCAGCAGGGGAATAAACAATATGCACACATAACGCACATACACACACATCTGCACTCGCGTACGGAGGGACAAAGAAACAAAGAAGGCGTGAAGAATCACCGAAATATTTAGCCCCGCTTTTTATGGTGTAATATCGAACGGATTTCTTGTATTGTTATTTAATTATCGCCCTTGGATGGGAAAGTAATTGTGCACCATATATAGCGGTACTAGCAATCTATGCCACTCCAATTCAAGATAAATCGCTGCTGTGGTCCCGAGGTTAATGGAACTGTGCTGCTCCTCCTAATAGATGCAGTTTCTCATAAAAAAGTGGATTCAACTTGCCCTTCAGTTGGAAAAAAAAAAGTTCTACGGATATACATATAGGCAGTTAATTTCTATAATTAATTGCATTAATTCGGATGATAATTCGTTATTTTAATTAGAGAGAGAGAAGAATAGAGTTTGGGTACCATTTATGGAAATGAAACTATGGATTTCGGTTAGGATTTATACAGATATATAATCCAAAACAGAACCAAAATAAAGCAGGTTACAATATAGAACTCTGACTAAAAGCATCTTTGCTGTATAAAAGTGTTAGAATGCTCTTTTCAAAATGCTATAAAATTATAAAACCAAAAGCATAAAAATAATCCCAAAATAATTTTTAAATTCCCAATCAAATAAATTGATAGCAACATTGCAAGGCCTCTTTGCGTGTGATCACTGTACCTGCTGACGGCTCACAAAGACATGGGAACAAATTGAGGCATTGATAAGCGAGCAGAGCAGCGACAAAGGCAGCGCAGCGGCTGAAAAGAAAAACAGAAAACCGCAACGACGAAATTGAACGCTGCGCCAAGAGCTTTAAATTTAAATAAAGTTCTCCAGCGGGCGACGGGGTGGGGAGGATGTGTTGTTGTTATTGTTATATATTGCATTGTAAGAAGATCGGATCGGATTGGAGATGGCAAATCGGAGATAGGTCCGCCGCTTATCTTCCAGCACTTTGTTTATTTTTGTTGCCGGGCTGCTACTGCGATTGATTTTTTGATTTTGGTTCTGTGGACGATACGATACGATACGATACCATATTCCGCATATTTTTCTATTTACCACATTTCTGTTGATTTGGCATTAATACAATGCCCATTCGGCACGCCAAATGCCTCGTAAAACAATAGCACAAATAATGTGCACACCAGCAATTATGTTTGTGTGTGTTTCTCCTGAACCAAATTCCTGGGCAATAAGTGGCTTCAAGTGGTCGAGGGAATGTGCTCGTCGCTCTCTTCTCCAGCGAGATCCAATTTTGAGAAAGGAAAAACGCGTACAGGGGAAATCTGCTCAATCTGCGGAGCATTTTCCTCAGCAGCAGCATCATCATCGTCTCCAAACGAACATCTTCCGCACAGATGTTTGCATATTAAACGAGAAATTCGCCCGCTTTTCCCCCCGCTGACGTGTTGTATATACATATCATCGGTGACAAGGGGCTTTTCAACACTCTGATTGAGCTTCGGACTTTGAGCCCACATGTGTTCCACCACCACAAATGCACTGCCAGACCTCCTTTTTCGACTTTAAGTCCCGTTACCGCTTCCGTTTCTATCCCCCAAAAGTTACACGATATCTTCAAAGTCATGCGATTTGGTTTCATTCTGGGATATAGGCGAGCATCTATCGGATTTCAAAACAATAACTTTTATAAAGACCTTCATCAAGAGAACACTCTTAAACTTATAAATATATATTAACCTTTCTTTGGATAACGTTTTATCCTTAAAAATGAAAGACTCTTCTAATACGAAAGTTAAAAATAAACTTATTTTTTGTACATTTTCTATAAACGTCAGAATATAAGCGCAAACTTTAAGGCCAATTGTGGGATCGAGAGCTTTGCCTAAGTTAACCGCAATTCGCACTTGACAATAATTCACAACCCTCCGCGCATAATGCAATGTTTATTTGCGTTTAAGCAAACGTTGACGAAATTCACCAACGACAAAAGGCATTATATTCGTCCTCAGTGAGCGGCAAGCAAATATGTACCCGTAATCCGAACCGACTTCAAGGAAAGCCCGCCTTTGCCTTTAAAGAATTCTCAAAGATACATTCAAACTGTCATAACGCAAGTGCTCACCTAAAATAAATAAATAAATTGTTTACCTAATCGCATTGATTGAAAATAAGACATTCCAAATCGTTTAAATATTATTAGCGTACATAAATTAATATTTACAATTTTATGTATTCTCTGTACAAATTATTCTCACTGCTTTAAAAGGTTTTAAAAATCAAATGGTTTGTACCCTTGCCTTTTAAGGACCTTGTACACTAAACCCTTTTCATCACAGGTACACTGTTAATATAATAATAAAATCCCTAAGCAGCGACAATCAAAAATCTTCTCTCTCTCTGCTGCTTCTGCTTCTTGCCTTCCACCCACTCCAGCGGCAAAGGACCCACACACATGCAAGCGCCCCGACATACACACGCACTCGCACAATCACCGATTGGACTGGGCTGCAAGTACATACCCATACAAAGGCATGTAGGCGACGACGCCAGTTAGGGCGGTGGCTGTCTCCCCGTCTGCGATTGAGCGATTGAACGATTGAGTGACTGGCGAACTGGCAAGCGGACGCTGCAAAAAATGCGACGCAATTTTTCGTAACAAAAGTGTAGGGAACAACAACAACAGCAAAAAAGACGATCCTCGACAGCGATAATCTCTCTGCCAGTGAATCGGAGACGCTGGCAGATGCACATAAACAACAGCACTAGTATTTAATTCATATGTGTGTGCGTAGACACAGTGAGCCCTGGCCGCTTTGCACCTTGCCCAAGGATGTTGGGCCGAAAACATGTTGGCAAGTGTATCGGGGCTTACAATGCAAACAAAGAAGAGACAACGACAATGAAGTCAAGGCGAAGCGAAGCGACGGCACAAAGCGCACACAGGACTGACGAAGAACAGGAGGCAGGAGACACGCAAAGACAGACAGAGAGAGAGAAAGAGAGAGTATATGCGAGAGCGGGCGGCTGAGCTGGAGAGAACGAGGCGAGCCAAACGGATACAAAGCCACACCGGCATGGTGTTGTCTCTGCCAGCGGCGCTGCCTGCGCTGCTGCTGCGGACGCCGACGTGGTGGCAACGCCGACGCATTGAAGGCGGCACACCCAAAAAATTGTGAAAAAGGCAACTCAAAAGTGGCGAAATTCGGCAAATACGCCGGCCAAGACGGGGGTTCGGGAGATGCTTAAACAAAGGAATCTTTGAGTTAGTAAATTAAATACACTTTCAAGATCACCCTGTCTCTCTTTTCTTTCTCTGCCCGTCTTTCTCCGCTCACGCACACCAAGCCGACGAGCATGGCGTCCTTTTTCCTGCTTGACTGTGTGCAGCATGCGTGTGCGTTGGCGGCGGCGGCGTCAGCCGCACTTGTACTTAAATCCTGCATTTATCACATTTGTTAAGCCCATCCACTAAACCTTTCCAGCATCCCAGTTCCTTTTTTCGTTTAAGTTTAGGCACAATTCCTTCCTTGAAACAGACGCGAAGTACAGAGCGGGTATAGAGAATTTCAAAAGTAGCACCACTCACGCACACACACACTCACACAGAGGCACAGACACAAGCAGTCTGCCTGGCTTGGCTTCATTTCATTTTAGTTTTTAAATGTACGCCTGCATTGTTCGCCCATCTTATGACATAGAGTGCAATTTACCTGGCTCGATTTGTTCGGTTTGAAAACACACGCACTTGGCTCTTTCTTGCTTTGCGATTCTTTGCTCTTTTGCCTTTCCGTTTCGTTTTCTCGTTCTTGTTGCGCGCAGTGTTGCGAACTTAGCTATTTGCCCGCTATATCTGGTAGAGGTGGAGAACTATCGATGCACTATCGATGATTTGGCACTATCGAGCCAGCATCGATGACAGCAGACGCTTTTGATAGTGTCGACGGTGCCATCGATAGTGCGCTTCTTACATCCCTAAAAATAATTGTTCCGCGCATTTTTCAACTGCAAAACTTGAAGAAACATTAAAAAACATGAAAAAAATGCATTAAATTAAATTGCATTCCGGCTCATCCGTGGAGTCTCAAAGAACATTCAGCAAGGCATTTATTTAACATTCTTTTGTTTTTAAACCGTTACTCTTGGTTGAAATTAAGCATATTTCATTGTATTCGTTTAGTTTAAATACTATATACCTATATACCACTATCGATGGCACTTTCGATGGTTTAAAACAAACTATCGTCGACTATCGATGGCGCCAACTATCGATAGTTTTCCGCCTCTAATATTCTACATTTTGACTGGCAGCATTGGTTGCTGATCGCTATTAAATGGGCAGCACTGGATGCTGAGCGATTTAGTGTGCCCAGATTTCTGTACTGTGCAGTGCTGCCAGACATTGCGAGGGATTTCGCGCGTGGTATTTTGAGTACTTCAGCTCTGGTCACACCCCAGAATAGGAATAATAAGAAAAATAAGAAAACTCCCACAGAAAATGTGTTAAATGTTATGTTCTAAGTAAAGTTACAAAGGTAAAGTTTGTAGAAAAAGCAGCGTCATGGGTGTGCAGTCTCCGAAAGGTAAGTGCTGACCGGGAAAAGCGCGATTAACTAGCTTTTACAGTCGACTGAGAACACTGCGCCTCCAGTTTTAAGCAAACTTATGCTTGTTTTATTATTTTCCAGAGTAAATAACTCTCCAAATCCTTGCTTAAAATAAGAAGACGAACAAGAGCCTATGTCCTGAGGCGAAGGCAGTAAATCTGGATAACGACAGTGCAGGATATAGCGAGAATCAAGTAACATTTGCGTGGATACGCAGCGACTTTTGGGCGCTGCCAGTGGGCGGTGTGTGGGGGCGGTGTGTTCTTATCGGCCTGCTTTGGCTCCTCATGCTCCCCGCTGCGATAAGAGCGAGGCGGATCTGCCCGTCCAGGTAAAAGATATTTTTACACACATTTCTCGATCTAAAGGTACTTCTTTCATTTCAGAGAGCACTCGGACTCCACAACATGGGCTGCATCACTAGCACCAGCAAGCTGAACGAGCTGCGCGGCCACGAGAATGTTTTTCGGGTGCGTGTGGCCCATCTGCAGCCCACACCGGGCACGCCGGTCATTCGCAGCGGCTACCTGGAGCTGACGCCGCGCGAATTGATCTTCCAGACGCCCGGCTGCGAGCCCATTGTGTGGGCTTTGCAGCACCTGCGGCGCTATGGCTTGAACGGCGACCTCTTCTCCTTCGAGGCGGGCCGGAGGTGCATGTCCGGGCCGGGCATCTACACGTTCCGCGTGCACAATGCCGAGGAGCTGTATCCGATGTTCCAGCGCTACATCAACGCCGTCAACACGGACGCCTTTGCGCAGGTGGAGCGCGAAAGAGTAAACTCGGCCCACTCGGTGTCCGTGATGATGGGCGGCGGCGGCGGCCGGTCGGAGGGGAATCAGCAGGGCAACAACTACCTGGAGCCGGCGCCCCTGATGAGCCGCCAGCTGGGCAGCTCGCACAGCGAGTCCTCCAGCGCCAGTGCTTCGATGCCGCTGCCACCGCACGATCCAGCGCTTGACGACTGTCCGCCCAACCTTCTGTCGCCTCTGCTGATGCCCAACTCGTGTGCAGATCAGCCGCTACGCGCTCTGCAGGAGTGCTGCACGGATGCACAGTCGGCGATGGATCTGCTGGCCACCCCGCCGTCGGGCAATCGATTGAGCATGCGAAGGCGCACTCTGGATCTGCCGCCGCAGGAGTCTGCGCCGGCGCCCGCTCCGGTAATGAGTCCTTCCAACAACGAAGCCATTCACATGTACGCCAACGTGGACAGCACACTGCTCTTCGATCTGAGCAACGAGCGCTGCTACGAGAACGTGAGCCGGTTGGAACTGCCGCTGCCGCCGCCAAGGGAATCTGTCTCCACCACTCAAGAGCCAGCCACGCCCACCACCAGTTTGGCCGGGAGCAGTGGCGTTAACTACATTGTCCTGGATCTGGATCAGCCAAAGAGTCCTGCTGCTCCCGCTGGCTCGCCCAAGGCCACGTTCAATGGTTTCGGCAGCGGACTCTCGCTGGTATCTGCGTCTGCACCATCCGTGACAGCACCCGTGACCCCGGAGGCCAGTGCTGTTCTGGAGGTGCCACCACCTCCGCCCATTCAATCCAAGAGCCTGAGCAGCGTGACCGCCGAGGCAGGGGAGTCGCCGGCGAACAAGAAAGTTGAGGCGACAGGAACACAGGGATACTCCACCATCGACTTTATCCGTACGTATGCGTTGAACAAGTCCTCCAACGAGATGCCGGATCTGGTGACGCACCGCCAGCATGCGCCGCACGACGAGGAGCTGCGGATAACCAGGCACAGCAAGTGCATAAGGAAGGCGTACTCGATCAGTGAGTGAAGTTAAGGAGCACATCGAATTTACAGAAAGCAGAAGGGTGTGAACTGTAACTCTTATAAAAAAGAGAAAGTGTAGGTTGTAGTATTTCCTATTCAGAAGCTAAAGGAAGCCTTCAAGTCCGATTTCAGATTCAAAAGAGTCTTGGAAAGGGGAAGGAGTTAAAGTACACTCCTCGCTATCAAATTGTGTATTTAAGATCGGAGAAAGAACTTAAAGAGTAACTGGGTTCAGCCCTTGAAGAGTTAACTTTCCAAACGATCCCTTTTTCAGTTTGATTTCCCGAAAGACTTTCGACAAAGAAACTTAACTTGAACTTATAGATAAATGCAAATCCACCAAAGAAAGGTTTAAATATTTTTACATGTATGGCGATACACTCAGAGAATTTACCATAATGTAAAGGGAGCAAGAAAATGATATATAAAAGTTAAGATATCATTTATATAAAATTTAAACCAACATTTTAAAAGGATTTTTCAAATGCAAAACGAAAGATAAAACGGAAATAAAGGAAATAGGATGGAAAATTGAAATCTGAGGAGTTATAAAGAGGTCCTTTGTAACAACATTTTAAAAGGATTTTCCGAATGCAAAAAAAGATATAACTAAAAAGAAAATACAGAAAATGAAATGGAAAACTGATATCTGAGGAGTCAATAAGAGGTCCCTTGTATTTTTTAGGTAAAACAGGCTCATACTCCCTTAGGAATTCCAATTGAAGGACCGAAGAGTTTTGAAATGTAGTAAAGTTTCTAATGAATGAGATCCTGCAACCTAAAGTTTCTCCTAAAGTTTGAAGAATACTTAATATTTGGAAGGACTTCCAAATGATGTCCTGAGCACAACGAATTTACTGCAATCGAGATGGGATTGTGGTAAAGTGGGAATCGAAGAGTGATTTAAATGCCAAATTTTGTTTTTATATATTTTTCCAAAGGGCCAAACAATAAACACACGAAATAATAACAATAATAAAGTCATGTTGCTTAAGTAGTAACAGCAGAAATCGCACAGCCAAAAAAAAAACAGACATGACATGGAATACGTACTTAATTAGCTGTTAATTTAAGTTGTTAATTTAAGCACATGGACATGTAGTTGTAGTTATACTTTGTATACTTGCCAGCGGCTGTTTAGAGCTAGTCATTTTTGGATTGTTGTGCTTATTAATTAATTAATAATAGTGAGCAAAACGAATGGCTTTTAGGCTTAGCTCCTAAGTACCAATATATACATCACCTGCATATACATTTAAGCATTATTTCTGTAGATTTGTTGTCTTCAAACGGGCTTTGAATTAGTATTTTGTTGCAATTAAAACATAAAAAAAATTAGAAAGAAACAATGTTAGAAAGCATCGCGTGAGGTTCTAATTTTTTATAGCATATATTATATATCCCTGAATTGTTATTAAAGTTGTTGGGAATTTGTATACACAGCGATCGATGGCCACATGGAGCTGTTGTCATTAAAAAACATAAGGTGAGTGAGTAAGTGAAGCGAAGATTTTCGCAGTTTGCTTACATTTACATAAACATAAACGGAATTATTGTTAGTGTCTAAGACGAAATGTGTGCAATAAAGCTCAAAACGACATGGAAAATACTGAGTTTTAATGCGGGAAAATGTGTAATACTTTTATCTGATTCGTGAGATGAGTTTTGTTTGCTTTTAAAAGTTTGGTGGAACATATGGAGTGGATTTTATAGCAAAATTAACGGAAGAAGACAACGATAAAGCTTCGATTAAGCAGAGAATCTCTAGCGATAAAGCTGTAAATACTCTTAAAGAGGGAAGAGATTATGCTCCAGGTAATTTTTATAGATTTTATGGAGTCATACATTATATAGAAACTCAAGAGATATTATTTTCTATTAGAAAAATACATTTTTTGAACAGATTTCTAATGAATTTATATTTAAATATGTTTCGTAATTAGAAAAATATATTTTTTTGAACAGATTTCTAATGAATTTATATTTAAATATATTCCATAATTAATCAAGAATGTAGAGTTCTTTAATAATAAACCACCTCCTCTCAACTTCCGATTTAAATCAAGAGCACATTACCCCGGAATACAAAAGAATGCACGTTAATTATAGAAATGCACCCCGCAAAGATGATGATCTTCTGCGTCATTGTCATCAGTGGCGATAAGAGGGAATGTAATCGGCGAAATCCAGCAACGGACTTTTCCATTGTCCGCTCATTCGGCTCACTTAGTGATCCTCCCTCCACTCTCTCTCTCTCTCTCTCTGTCTCTCTCTATCTGTTAATCTGCGAGAGCGACTTAATTGGGAGATGAGATGAGAGAGGATGTGCTGTCAGTCGTCCGTCAGTCAGTCACTTAGTTTCGTTGACATTGACAGATGGCAGAGGCAGTGCCGCTACGAAGCGAAGACGATGCAGCTGACACTCACTTTGGCCTTGGCCTTGCTAGCGGTTCTTTGTCCGCTGAATGCCCATGATGGTCCTGACCTGGGACCTCAGCTGGCTTTCCACCTGGCGCCCAGTACTCCTGCGAAGGTTCAGGAAGCTTCCGCAAAGGCAGTAATCACAAGGCTGATCGGAATGCGTTCCTATTCGCAGCATTTCCAGGTGGCAGTCAGCAAGGAAATGGCGCCAAGAAGTTTTAAGGTTGGTTTTTATGATTTTATCCTGCAATTAATTAATATACACAAGTACTTCTTCCGCAGATCACCATGCTGGACAATGGAAAGATCCTTCTAGCAGGCTGGGATGGGGTCTGCGTTTGCAAGGCCTTTCATTACTACCTCAAGAATGCACTCAACAAGGACGTGGACTGGTTCAAGATGCGCATCGAGCTGCCCGCCAACCTGCAGCTACCGAATGTGACCATCGAGTCCACCTCCGGGAGTCCCATAATGTATCACCAGAACGTGTGCACCTGGAGCTACAGCTTTGCGTGGTGGGGCTTCGAGCAGTGGCGCCGTCACATCGATTGGATGGCCCTGATGGGCATCAGTCTGACCATTGCCCCCGTCCAGGAGGAAATATGGACGGAAGTCTACACGGAGATGGGACTCACGCAAGACGAAATCGATGGCCACTTGGCGGGGCCTGGCTTTCAGGCCTGGCAGCGCATGGGCAACATCCGCGGCTGGGCTGGACCCCTGAAGCCCAAGTGGATGCACTTCCAGCTGTTGCTGCAACAGGAGATTCTGGCGGCGCAACGCAACCTGGGCATGAGCGTGGCCCTGCCCGCCTTTGCGGGTCATGTGCCGCGTGCCCTGAAGCGTCTGCATCCGAACTCTACGTTTGCGGAGGTGCAGCGATGGAACTCGTTCCCGGATCGCTACTGCTGCGGCCTGTTTGTGGAGCCCACGGAGCCGCTTTTCCAGCAGATAGCCAGGAGCTTTCTGAGTCGCGTGGTGGCGACCTACGGATCCAATCACATCTTCTTCTGCGACCCCTTCAATGAGCTGGAGCCACCGGTGGCTAAGCCCGAATACATGCGTTCCACGGCGGCGGCGATCCACGAGTCGATGAGGGAAGTCGATCCGCAGGCCATTTGGCTGCTCCAGGGCTGGATGTTCGTGAAGAATCCGTTCTGGACAGAAGATATGGCGAAGGCATTTCTCACGGCCGTGCCTCGCGGCAGGATCCTGGTGCTCGATCTCCAGAGCGAACAGTTCCCGCAGTACGAGCTGACCCGCTCCTACTTCGGGCAGCCCTTCCTCTGGTGCATGCTGCACAACTTTGGCGGGACTCTGGGCATGTTCGGATCCGCCAAGCTGATCAATTCCGGGATCGAGAACGCCCGTCGGATGCCCAACAGCAGCTGGGTGGGAACTGGCATCACACCCGAGGGCATTAACCAGAATTATGTGATGTACTCGCTGACCTTGGAGCGCGGCTGGAGCTCTGCTTCCTTGGACTTGGATAGTTGGTTCAGGAATTTTGCCCTCACTCGCTATGGCGTCCAAGATGAGCGACTGGAGCAGGCTTGGCTGTTGCTCAAGAACAGTGTTTACTCCTTCCGCGGCCTGCAGAAGATGCGGGGTCAGTATGTGGTGACACGAAGGCCTTCCTTCAACCAGGATCCCTTCACCTGGTACAACGCGAGCGATATATTGGAGGCCTGGCACCTGCTGCTCTCTGCTAAAGCTATAATACCTCTAGAGGACGACAGATATGACCTGTATGAGCACGATCTGGTGGACATATCCAGGCAGTATCTTCAGATCAGCGCTGATCAGTTGTACGTAAACCTAAAGTCGGCTTACAGGAAGCGACAGGTCACGCGCTTCGAGTATCTTAGCTCCAAGCTGCTGCAGTTGTTCGATGACATGGAGCTAATCCTGGCCAGCGGCAGGAACTTCTTGCTCGGCAACTGGCTGGAGCAGGCCAAGCGGGTGGCTCCTGATCCTGAAGACCTGAGCAACTTTGAATTCAATGCCAGGAATCAGATCACCGCATGGGGTCCCGATGGCCAGATCTTGGACTATGCCTGCAAACAGTGGTCGGGTCTGGTGAGGGATTACTACAGGCCTCGCTGGAGGCTCTTCTTGGAGGACGTGACCGTGGCCCTGCACTCCCAGCGACCCTTCAATGGCACCGCCTTCAAAGAGAAGGTTTCACAGCAAATTGAGCTGCCATTCAGTGAGAAAAGAGATATTTATCCTGTGGAACCGGAAGGTCAGACTTGGTTTATTTCACAAAATCTGTTTGAGACTTGGAAAGGTCTTATGAAGGACTCGCAATTTCTTCACAACAATCGACTGTTGGTGCCGAAAAAGATGGGCGCTCATTGATTAACATTTAAGGATGAAATGTTTTACTTTGTGTCAAAATTCTAACCTTATTTTAATTTTGTGAGCTTGCAAGCCAAGTTTGACTTTGATTGTATTAAATAAATTGATTATTGGACGTATATAAACATAAATATGTATAAATTCTTCTCAAGTTAAACAGGAAAATATATTAGAAAGAGATTTATGTCTTGTAATTGGGTTGATAGTTCCTAAAGTTTTGTTTTTAACTTTCAGTAAAACGAAAAGGAATCTTGAATCTTTAAACTTTCCTTAAAACGAAAAGGAATCTTGAGACTAATAAATTTGTAATGATTTCTCGAAATTGCGACGATTAAGTCGTTATTTCCACAATAAGATCCTTAAATAAGATTACCCTTAAAAAATAATATCAAGATAACCAATAACATAAAGACTTGCACACAGTTAATTCGCATCATACATCAATGTAGTTTTAATTGATTTTTATTTAAATTATTGTACAAACTAATTATGTAAAAATTTAAACACATCATTAATACGCATTTCTATGGTTATTTTGTGGTGTGTTGTTGCTTTTTCTTGATGTATTTTGTTTTGTTTTGAATATTTGCGTTTTAGTTCTATTACTTCACACATTGCATGAATTTGTTGCTGCTGCTGTTCTGTTGTTGTTGTTTCTGGTTATATGATGCGGCGTGTGTTGCTTGTTCATTGTCTCCTTAATCTGCACATCTCACATCATAATCATCGAGCTAATGCTAACTTTATGCAAAACGATTGCATATATATTTATATATATATATGTATAATTTTGTTACTTCTGCCTGCTCCAGATCGCTGTTTAAGTCTACTACAATTTAATTTTACTTTAAGTTTTCTTTTTTACTTTTTCTTTCTTTCTTTTGTTTATATATATGTTTCTGTTGCTCTGTTTGTGTGGGTGATTTTGTTTGTGTCAAATATTCATTCATACTTGATATTTCTACACAAATACTCGTTTTAAAAAATTGCAAACAAACATTATTATTATTAGTACGATTAAGTTTGAATCTTTCGCATCTGCTGAGTCGCATTTTTTAGTGTAGAAAATGACGGGGGGAGTTTACAACTATATAATCTGGATGGTAGGGAATTGGGGAGGAAATTGGTTCGGGGGCTTTCTCCAGGACACTGCGCAATAATATGTTAATCTTATTAATGTATGTAATTGCGCAAGAATAACCATATATACTCATCATTCACCATTCATTGATCGCAACTCCATCGCTGTGTGTGGGGTATGTGGGGGTCGTGTGTGGGTGTGGGTGTATTTATATATATATAACGTACTTATATGCATTCAATCAAACAAACATTTATACTCTTTCGCGCTCGAGAGACACTCATTCATCATCATCCTCATCTCATCCTCATACCATAAACATCTCTTCTCATTCTCAAGCATCAACTAAAACACATTCTACTCGTCCTGCATATCCTCGGGCAGCTCGTGCGGATTTAGCATGCCTGGAATATTACGCTGCATCTGATGCTTGTTGGACTGCTCCTCGGCCAGGGCCGCCTCGCGTTCCTCCAGATATAAATCGGAATCGTCCTCGCCGGTGGCCTCCTTTAAAAGCACAAAAAATTAATAACAATAGAAGAGCAAAATAAGTGTCAAATACTTACGCGAATTTGTATGAGAAAGTCTCTCAAATGCTCCTTAAATGCTTGCACATTCTCGTCCAAATTGAAGAGCCCCGTGACAAAGACCTTGATCTGGTTATCGGACAAGTGATTGAAGGCCGATTTCAGCAGAGAGGCCACATACTCCTGAATGAATATCATGTTATCCGGTATCGGGCCCAGGTCCACGGTTATCTTTCTGTTCTCAACCAGGGAGAACATGTACGCCAGAATGGTGGCATGATTGGGCAGACCGGCCGTGTGTGAGGTGTCGGTGACCACCGAGAAGATCTGCATCAGAATGTCCGTAAAGTAGGCCTGATAGAAGCTCTGCGCCGCAGCCGGATGTTGTTCCAGGTTTTGCAGCATCTATGTAATTTAAGATAGATATTAGCACTTCCCGAAATTCGTAAATCCAAGTAAATATCTCACCTTGAAAAGGATATTCAGGCCCATGTCGGCCACATTGCGCATGGTGTGCTTGAAGGCCCACACGACCGAGTCAAAGACAAGGCGGAACTGGGCCGGCGGTATATTGAGGAACGCCTTGAAACAGTGCGCATTGACCGCCTGCAGCAGCTCGTAGAAGCTGAGCCTGTGCTGGGGGAAGTCCTCGAAGTTCTTGTTGATCATGTCCAGTGTGCACTCGAAGACGTTGTCAAATATTTTTGGTACTTCATTGGTGATATGCTGGCGCAGTTTATTCACAATGGTTGCCATCGCACTGAGGACCTTTGGCTCCCGCGCCGATGGAACTTTGCAACGCTACAAAGGGAGACTAATTAATATCAGCATCTCAGAAATTTCTGTAAGAGATCCCACCTGATAGTCTAGTAGAATGGCGTCCAGCAAAGGCGGTATAAAGTTGTCCATCACCAACTGATTGTCGTTGGAGCGCGACACCCATTCGGATATCAGGTTGAGCGTCTCCTTCTTCACCACATGCATGGTCTTGATCAGCGGCTGATTGTTCACATTGACGCCATTCACCTCGATGGCCTGGATGATGTTCTCCGAGGTGATCTTGTACACGTTCAGCATGTCCAGGTAGATGCGTCCCAGCTGAATGACATAGGCATGCCCCAGGGCTTTGCAGGCCGCAACATTCGTCTTCAGAATGCTTCCCAGCTGCTTGACGGCGGTCATGTTCTTCAAGAAGTCAACGTTCTTGGAGGCGCGCGATATGATGTCATCCCACACCTGATTCGGCAGTTGCATGTAGCGCTCGATAAGTGCATCCTGCTGCACCTGATCGACCTGAGCGGAGATCATGTAGCCGACAGCTTCATAGAAGGTGTGAACCTGTGTGGATCGTAATATTAGCAATTAATTAATAATATAATTCTTGGTTTTTCTATAATTTTTTATCAAATAACTAACCTGCTGCGGCTGCAGATCGCAAATGATGCTGCTCATTGTGCTGAGAATCTCGTCGATGAAGGTGCATGCCTCATTCGGCTGAATGGTGACAAAGTAGCGGCGGCACTTGATCGCGATCTTGATGAACGTGTCGCAGGCCATGTCCTGGACGCCATCGTGCGTCTCGTGCATAAATTCGAACAGTTTGTTGACCACCGTCTTGAGGAACTTCCAGTGGGCGCGCAGGAAGCGCGGATACTGGCCCACCACATACATGATATTCGATGCGATGATCGCCTTGTTGTCCTTACCCTTCTTCTGCTCGCACAGCCCCAGCAGATCCTTGATGACGGTCACCAAGAACCGCTTCTCATCCTCTTCACAAAAAGCACCTAAAGAAAGGGAAAAGCAACAAGAAAGAAAGATGACAATTAGCAAATTATGCAAATAAAAATCAATTCATTTATAAACATCTTTTACCCGATATGGAGCCAATGGCCCAGCACAGCGTGTTCAGGTTCTTCCAGGAGAACTCGGAGCCGTTGACCTGGTTAAGCAGCTTCAGCGTCATGATGCGGTCCGTGTCAACAGAGTCCAAGTGGGTGAGAAAGACGAGCGTCTCGCGCATGTTCTTGTACAGATTTATCGAGTTGGTGTCCTTCATGAACTCGCGCACCACCTCTCCGTTCTCGTTCTCCACCACCAGCACCTCCTCGGGCTTGGCCATGCGCGAGATCATTATGAAGCGCACCTTGGACAGGATGGGGGCGTAGAACCGGCGCCGCGGGTACACCTGCTGCCTCTTCGAGGACTCGAGGTTGGGGTGGAAGAACTCCGAGTTGTACAGGTCCTCCACCAGGCTGTTCCAGTACTCCAGACAGATCTTGAAGACCTCAACGTCCTCCACTTCGCTGATCATCACCAGATACATGAGCGCCTGGTTCAGATAGTCCACATACTTGGCGTCCTCCACCAGCTTGCCGTGCTCCTTGAGGAAGGTGCAGAGGAACATGGCCAGGTTGAGGACCAGCTCCTGCTCCGTGTCGCTGCCGTGCTTGAAGACATGGTTCATGTTCATGTTCTGGCCAACGATCTGCTCCAGCTGCACCATCGTGTCCTTGAAGAGCGTCGCGAAATTCTCGTCGTAGTTGGTCGCCGACAACCCGGCGATCTCGGACAGGCACTTCAGGGTCACGTTCCTGAACATGGGCACGCTGAGGAACTTGAAGATCAGCGTCTCAATCTGCGGCGTCTCGAAGATGTACCCCAACGGGATCCAGTTGAGGAAGCGCAGCAGTGTCTCCAGCGTAACGTGAATGAGCGCCGCATTCATCGAGTTCTCCAAAACGAACGAGCAGAGCGTGAAGATCTGCGAGAACTCCGAGCACATGGTGTCCTTCAGATGCTTGGCCTTGGTCTGCGTGATCTGGCCCTGGGAGAAGTCGAAGACCTCCTCGCTGAGGTTCTTCAGTATAACCATGTTGTTCATGCACAGGCTCTCGTTCGTCTTGGACGCACCGACAATGTCGCTGATGAACGTCTCCCAGTTGCGCGGCCACTCGCGCTTCAGGATCTGCACCAGGATGATGTTCAGCTTGTTGAGATACACCTTGTTCTGCTCCATGATGATGGGATCGGAGGACGTCTTGATGATCAGACTGACCACGTACTTCTTGATGCCCTCGCACTGGTTGCGCGGCAGCACCTTCCAGCGGGTCTTGATCACCTCCTCGAGGATCTGCAGGGCATAGAACTTGGTCTGCTGGTTCTGTGAATACTCCAGGATGCTGTCCACCCGCGTCCATGCCTCCGGATGCTCCTTGAGCGTGGTGAGTATGTCCTGGGCGAGGCGCAGCTGCTCGCCCTGCGATGTGTACACCACCTCGACGATCTTGTCCAGCAGATTGATGTCCAGCTTCTGCGAGAAGTCGAGCAGCTTGCCCGCCTCGTCCGACGTCAACATCGTCGCCATCGCCTTGTAGTAGAAGCGGCGTTCGCGTCTGCGTCGCTCGTTCGCAGCTGTGTCCGCGTTAATCTTGATAGCTTCTTCGCTTCCTCCTCCGGCTGGGCTGAGCTGGACTAAGCTAAGCTAACCTGAGCTGAGCTGCGCTGAGGTTGTGTGTGGCAACTTTCCGGACTCAACTGTGCTGTGCTGTGGCTGTGGGGCAGCGGCTAGTTGCGACTTCTTCGTCTTCCTCTTCCTCTTCTCTCCTTCTTCTTCTTCTTCTTCTGCGTGCTGTGACGGTGACGGTGAGGAGCGGCAACTCTTGATCTGGATCTGGATCGGGATCTGGATCTCGTGCCGGGAGCTGGGCCTGGAGCTGGAAAAGATAGAGCGAGCATAAGCTCGAGCGTTAGTTTTATTGCGCTTTTAGGCAGGCATCCATATTTCTTTTTTTTTTTATTTTCTTATTTTCTTTTTTGGAACACACTCTTACAACTACAAGCGCACGCTTACTGCCTGCGCGCGCTTACACTTTTTCGCACACTCACACACACACGCGTGCGACACATGCACGCACACAGCCACAGGGGGAGCGCATCGCCGCCGCCGCTGCTATTGCGACGACGAGCGGACTGCGGCGGCATTTCGGGAGCGTCGCAATTGTTTGCACGCGTTCGCGGCGCCACGCCGCCCCAATTGCCGCCCCCATGGCGCTTTTCACTTATCTAGCTCACCTTTTTACCAATTCCAGAAAAAGAGCAGAAATCGACGACACGGACAATGCGAAATGCAATCAGTGTTGCCGCTTCGCCACGATTTAAAAATACCAAAGTGTAAATACACTAAAAAAACCTAATTATCGAAATTAAATAGTAATTGTAAATTAAGAAATTTGTATTTTAACAAAGGTAGGCAGAAGATTATACTTCTTCGATGGCGGATATGAGCGGTAAATATGGAAAATTGTAAGTAATTATTTAAATGTAGAGTTCCCTGATCAGGGGTTTAACCCGAAGATTTGGGGATTCCTAGGGGAATTTTAGGAAGAACAATTTTTAAGTTGAAGGGACTTAGAATAAATCCTTTTTAAATATTTTTTATTTAAGAAGTCTTTCATTAGTAGGAAAAAATATCACCAAACTAGCCAAAAATTATAACATTTCAATAATATTCGATATATCGGGAATTTCGAAGGGAAATTTAAGTCTTTTTAGGGGAAATTTACACATTTTGAGATTTTTGTAGGAGGAAAGCCAAATTTGCATCTGGCAACACTGTTCCTATGTTCTAAGTCCAACGTTGCAGATTTTGGGAAAGAAGAAGAGCGTAATGTCTATTTATTTGTTATGTTTGACAACAAATGGCGGCCTGCCGGTGTTTACACGCAAGAAGGGGGAATGCGAAAATGTAAGTGAAGAATGTTCGTAGGCATTTATATGCCCTCTCATTCAATAACCGCCTTGAATTGTCATGTTTCAGCTGCCCTTCTCCACGGTGGCTTCGCTTAACGGCTTTCACATGTTTTTCAAATCGCTGGGAATTCAACTGGAGTCCACCACGACCAGCAAGCAGCCTGTACAGTACCAGAGCTCGGTGGACGCGGAGGAGTGGACGTACATCTGGCGGGATCAGAACGCAATCACGCTGATTGTCTGCGCCTGCGGCTTGGGATCGGTGCAGTTGCTCCAGACGCTGGCGGATCTTGTTTTTGGGGCGATTGCCATGTTCATCACTCGCACGGCCGAGATGGCGCACGCCACGCTGCTGGAACGGCTGAAGAAGGATGCAAAGAAGTATGTGCCCATTGTGGACGCCATTCTGGAGGCGGCCTGCGCTGGTACGCAGCTCTTGGGTTACACCGACTGCCTGCTGGCCTCGGAGAACGGTCAGCTGCTGCAGTGCCTCAATGAGTTCAGTGGCCACTGCGGCTCGCTGTTCTGCTGCCTGGTTGTGGGCCATCGCATCGCGGTGGCCACCGAGGGCTGGTGGGACCTGGACACTAGGGACCGGGAGCTCTTGCTCTTCCTGCTCAACTCATCCAGCACCCTGCAGCACGATGTGCCCGTCCACCTGCCCGTAAAGAGTCCCAATATAGCTTACAGATTCGTCAGCATTCCCGTGGCGCCAAACAGCGCCCTGTGTGTGCTGTGCGGGGCTGAGAACGCTTCCTTCCGCGAGCTGCATGCCCATGCGATGAGTGCGTACCGAAACGAGGGCAATCTTCTGGCCGCCGCGGAGCGCTGTATGCCACGCAGCCTGCCGGAGCACCTGGACATTGATGGCAACGTACTGGCTATCATCCTGCTGAACAGGCATACGCGTAAGAGTTTGTTTACTAGGAATCTCAACCAGTCGGCGAGCGTCAAACGCATCATTGCTGGCGACCTGCAGCGTTTGGACATACTCAAAAGGTTCTTCGACCAGACCATGGATGCCGTGCATCAGTTCGAGGCGGAGACATCGTCGGGCAACAAAACGATGCTGCTGGATCAGTACAGCTGCTCGGACTACCACAAGTGCTATGCCCATGCCGATGATCTGGGCAACGTACTGTTTCTGCTCTTCGTGGCCGCCGTGCCCACACATGCAATGAGGTTTGTTTTTAGAAAAGTGATTTTGCGTGGGAATTTTTGTTGAAAACTTTTATTTATTCACAGATTTTTGGCACAACGCATTCATGGAAACATACTGCAGGAGAAGTCTGTCTGCTGGTGAAAGCATCCTTAACTTTTCGAATTCTTCAAGACTGATTTACTGATATGTTTACAAGTTATTAATGGGTTTAAGGGAATATATGAATAATTCATAATTATTAAGTACTTTTAACAAACTTTGCCTTATTTAAAACAAAACTAAATGAACAAAAAATGAGTATACTTCATTAAAGACAGTATTTTTAAACATTTTATATATACAACTAAAGCCTTTCTTTATAATATAGTAACATTATGTGGCTGACAATAAACCAATTGCTTGTTTGACAGCTCTAATGGCTTGATGTTCGGATTCAGGTAGAACTGCAGTCTAGAGCCTACCTCAAGGTTTTTTGATTGATTCGATTGTAACAGAATATTAAATCTAGATCTAGAATTGCCTTGCTCGACCTCCACTAGAGCCATTGATACATTAAACTCCTCGGTTATACCCAGCACATGACCTTTATGGGTGGCTTCCCTGCTGCTCAGATGGCGCTGATCCATTCGCACGCTCTTAAGCAACCGCTGGAAACGGTCGGCGTAGCCTCCTTTAACGGCGCGTATTTGTGACTTTGGAGCTCTCTTCTGGCTGCTGCTGCTGCTGCTGGGTAGGTACTGTGAGGGTTGATCCGGCACCAGACAAATGGCAGGCGAGGATTCCACATGGCTATCGTCCGCGCAACTTTGATCATTCAGCAAATGATCGCTCATCAAGTCGTTCCAACGCTGAGATGTCCTGAAGGAGGAGGATAACCTGCGAGGACTCCTGTTTGGGTTTTCAATTAACGGGGAAGTCTTTGGTGAATTATCGGAACTCTTCTGGCAGAGTTCTTCGCTTAAAAGCTCGTTCCATAGCCGCGAAGTCTTGAAGGAAGACGACAGCATTCGTGGACTTTTAACCGGCATCAAAGGAGAAGTTTGCGGTGAAGTATTTAGCAATTGAGAGGATTCTTCGCTTAATAACATGTTCCATCTGCGAGATGTCTGTAAAGAGGAACATAATCTCGACTGGAACATGGCGGTAGGAGTCCTCGGAGAATTTTGATTAAAGGAGATGGGCAACGCTTTTGCTCGACGCTTTGTTGCCGGGGAACTTGTCGCAAAGATATCCTCGGAAGCATCAATCAGGCACGACTTATTGAGATTTAGCCAGGATTCCTCAAACTTGGAAACATTATTCCTGTGCTGTGTGGACAAGGAGTCGCCCAAAACATTTCTCAGGTTGGTTTTCGGTGAGCCGGCGAATTGTGTTGATGTATTTTGGCACAACGACTTTGTGCTGACCTTTGGCTGGTTCTCCTGTTGATCCTTGGGGTCCGCAAGGACACTCAAGCTACGTTTCGCGCACATTGCACAAATATTTTAAATGCTACAACATTTTATTTGCTTATTCTTTCGTTTGTTATTCAGCTGAGAGAAACATTATAGAGCTGGAAAAAACATTGATATCGATAAGCCACAGTTTGATCCATGACATCGATGCTTTCCGATATGCGATCTTTTAAATTATTTTATGATAGTTCCGCCTCTATGACCGGAAACGAACTTAAATTACAGAAATTCAAATTAAAAATATATGAAGAAAAACGCTTTTCTTTTTGTTTATAAAATACACTTTTACTCTACATAAATAATAAGTATAATATAATAAAAACAATGTTTCCATGCACAAGTGTGCGTAAAAAAATTATTAATCCCAAAATCATTACCGAAACCCCATGGTATGCGGCTATAAAGATTTGCTTAAGTATACCTATTAAACATTTATTAAACAGTAAAAACCCCCAAAATGATTTACCACTTTGTGAATTTTACTGCCTGATAACTCCTTCCTTCGCCTTCGTGGGGATACGCATTTTTTAAAGAATGTTTGGGTTCCAAGTTCAATTCGCAAACTTTGTTTACCATTCTTAGACAAAATCTTATCAGGTATTGCTACTTATCGATAAAAATTCATTGAATAGTGACGTTTTTTTTTTCCATTTTTCCTTCTTTTGTGAATGGCATATTAATAACACGTGTTTATTGGCTCAACTTGTTACCAGATTTCGGCGATGACGAGAGCCTGCGGCCCGGCGTTTACGCTTTCCGACAAACGGGGCCCCGAGTCCGGAAACAGTGCCCAGCTGGAGGAGCAGGGGATTGCTTATTAAGGCGGCTGCAATCCCCAGAACTGCTGCACTGGCCAGAGGGATGAGAAAACTCTTTGCCAGCAGGGCTTTCGAGGATCCTTCTCCGTATCCCGGCCCCTTGTGAGTGGCCACTTCATGGTGATCCAAGTGAAAGGGATACGCATATTCCGCCGTGGAATAATGGCTGTGACCATAGCCATGACCCGGACGCGATCCGTACACATCAAATGGTATCCCGGCCTCCACACTAGAACTGCCCACGTAAGCCCCCGATGCACCTGCAGCTGCTAGTCCAGGTCCAACTGCTGCATTGCTGTGAGAGTACTCATAGGGATATGGATGGGAGTTAGTCTCAAAACTGCCTACAGGCGCAGCATGCGGAGTAACAGCTCCTGCGCCGCCATGGTGATGTCCTGTTGAAGGAGAAAGTGGGAAGAATATTAGAAAATGGGATTAATTTAGTGGTTTTCTTTATTAGCTGCTTTATTTTTCGGTAAGCTGTGTTTTGACTCAGAAGTCCTCGATAAAAACTACATAAAAAAGCATATAAACTAAACTTCCAAGCCTACCCACACTGATGCGCTCCTGGAGACCTCCTTGACTGTTACCTAAGCCTTGCCACTTGTTGTAAGCTTCACTGAGACTTTCGCCCACGCTTCCCAATGAATAATGATTGTTGGGACTCGATCCTGGACCTCTGTAGAATTCTGGCGGTGGCTCAAAACTCTTGCCAGCCACCGAGCTGGACAGATCAAGCTGGTTCTCCGAGCGTCCGGTGGCTAGCTCTTGGCTGGAGTTCTGCGTCAGTCCAAAGCCCAGACAAAGGCTCAGCAGGAGCAGGAGCTGCAGGGCAACCTGAAGCTTCCGTTTGAAGGCGAACATATTGACTAAGCTCGCCGGCGCGATGACATCAAGTCTTTATAATAAAAAACCGGAGGAATTGCAAGCGACTGGCGACAAATTGTGCTGTGCAATTTGAGTCTGGAATTGTCTGCTTGGCTGCGTCCATCAGTTGCGCCAGTCGTCGCGTGGGGAATTATTTCACTTTCCTTGGCAAAAAGTTTCGTCAAAACGAGACCCCGTCATTCCCTTGTCTGGGATTTGGCAAGTTAAGTTAAGTTAACCGAACGATAAATGAATGAGCATAATTCGTATAAAAATGAATGGGCATTAAAGTAACACATTTTTAATGTTTAAGTTTAATATTTATAACTTACTTTGCGTTAATCGTCCCTAAGTGAAGCGTTTGTTTTATTATGTAGTAATGATAACCTTTAATTTTTAATAAACAATATATCTTTCAATAACAAAATAATATTGATTGATTTAAATAAGACAAAAGTCAAGCTATCTATGTATATTTCAACTCCAGTAAATGGGCTTAAGTTTATATAATTTAAATTTTGCACACATATCATTTAGCCAATGCCAGAAGCTACTCAACTCACAAAGATTGCAAAAAGAATTGTTAAAAAATTATCATCAGTGCAACCGACAAAACGGCAGCAGCAAACATTACTCTCGAAACACGACCAATTTCTTAGATGTTATTATTAGATGGCCAAAGTGCGAGGAAGCGAAGATGCAAAACTACCATAAAAATGTCAGCGAAATGATGTGTCTTGTGTTTCCGGTATTCGCGACTCGATTGCAAGAATGTCGAGGGGTATGTCTTGCGAAAACGTGTCGCCTTATCAGCTTATTGGAATCGTTCCGGTATTTCTTGGAATTTTGTTATCACCACAAAACACGGCAAGCTTAAATATGAAACATTTCACCGAGCTTATCACTTGCGGCTTTTAATCTAAGCCAATCGTGGAAGCTACTGGTGTTTAAAAAGGCTTTCCTTGCTGATTGCTTACTGCAGACAGGGGTTATCTTTATTATTAGGAGGATTAACGTATCTAATCAGGATGTGTTTTGGTTCTGTACATATGTAAACATTGCAAAAATCGTTACATCTAGTGACTATTGCAAATATTATAAGCTCCTTTAACGACAATCAAATAAATTAGTAAACTTATATGTGAAATAACTTATGTCTTTGTAGTTTTATCCAAACTTTCTCATAAATTATAAGCTCCTCTAATGACAATCAAATAAATTAGTTAACTTATATTCGAGTTAACTTATGTCTTTGTAGTTTTATTAAAACTTTCTCATAAATTAAAGAAAAACCTTCATCACATAATTAAATAAAAAACATGACTGTTCCACGGGTCGGCTACGCAATTTCGACTTTGATTTAAGACTTCTACTCAATGGAAAGTTACTCATACTAAACGAAACTATTTGGTCATGCTAGTTATATATATGATTTTTAGTTCTTAGATCATTGCTATATTTTCTATAAATTTTTGATGACTGCACCGTATTTTTTACCTTGTCTTTACTTTAGTTAAGATTATATTCCTACATCATTGCTTAATTGAAAATACATTTTTGATTTGTTCTCTTTCTAAAGCTAGTTCTAGATATATATTTTACAATTATATTTAAGGGTTAGTATTATATGTATTTCTGTTATTTTAAATACATATTTTTCTTTGATTTTTTCAACTAGAAGTATTGCTCGAATAAGTTTAAATTTTGTCAGTTGAAGAAGGATCGTCTGTTTGAGAATAGCTGGATAGATCTGGATCTGGAGGCAATGTGACTACGGCTGGAACTGGCGGCGAAGGATCTAGGACCTCCGGTTGTGTTATCATCTGCCATGCAGCGCTCGGGGATGTGGGGCCAGATTGCAGCGCCTGTTTCAGTGGCAGTAACCCTTCGGTGGGAAGCCGCCGCCTAACCACAGGACCTTTCCGACCCTTGACACTAGCATTGGGTAAGCTGGCAAATACCGTTGGGAGTTTCCCGGCGATGGCAGGTCTGTTACTAATCTGACTGCTTCTCATATAGACCCTTGGCGAAGAGCCGGACTCCATGCGGTCATCGGAGTTGTCTGGCAGTGGGAGCCCCAAAGGAGTATCAATCGGTGTTTTTGGATATACCACTGCTGTTGTGCCAGAAGTTCGCAGATGCTCTATTAAGGGAGCCGATCCCGTTGGGCCGAGCAGCTCTACGGAGCTCAGGAATCCGGTCTTCAAGGAGGACACCTGTTCTTTGACTGTTTCGATCTTTGAGCCCTTTGGCTTGGCTATCATCTGGGCCATACCGTGGGCCAGCAAGCTTCTCTGCTCGGCTGACGAATCGCTGGGCGAGTACAACGTATTGGCAGCCTCAATGGCTGCTATGGCTGATGCCACAATGGCTTGGCCCAAGGTCTCGCAGATCGCCTTCAAGGAATCCATCTGCTGCTGTTGGCCATCGGTATTGGTTGACTGATCGCGTCGGCCCTCCGTGTTCGCTGGTCCTGGGCGCGATTGCTGGGAATCAGTTACTCGTGGCGATTGCTGGGAGTCAGTTACTCGTGGCGATTGCTGGGAATCAGTTACTCGTGGCGACTGATTCTGATTCTCCATGAAGTTATCCGTTTCTGGGCTTGATCTCTGGAAACTGCGACAGTTACAGCAGCTACAATGGCCACTTGAACCCTTCATATCAGCAAGAGGCGGTTGACTGTAGATGGGAGCCATCTTCTCTCCCGGATGATAGACATACTCCATCCACACGTTCCTTCCCTGACTGAAAGGTTGGTTAGCACAGTCACATTTGTTGCAAATGCCTTGAGGAGGGAAATATCCAAACTCCTTGGTCGGTGCTCTGCTCCTGAACTGGGGACTTATTGCGGGTTGCACGCGGAGCTGGCCGCGGGGTGGCCCAGAACCTGTCGGGCTCTTCCCTCGGAAAGGGACCGGAGGCGCTAGTCGTCGTTGCTGCTCCACCGTCGGCTTGGATCCGGAGAGCAATGGCATCGCGTGCACGGAGAGGGGCATGACTTGGGGCTGCGGTGACACCAGCTGGATGACAATGGTGTTCGGCAGGCTGTTTTCCGGCAGACGCGGGCCACGCTTGCCCTTCGATTCCATTTTTCAGGATTCAAATCACAGGTAATTTCGAAGCATTACTGTGCAGCTGATCAATTTTGCGAGACCTACTGAGTTCTAAAATTATGGCCTCGTTTGGAGTATTGCCCATCGCTAAAAATAGTTATAGCCTCGGAGGGACTGACCTTTCCAAGACCCCATCTTATCTAGCGCTTGCGTCAGTTCAATTTTGAAACGGGAGATATCGACGGCCGACACACGGTTTGATAATAGCATTTCATGTTTGTGCCAAAATGGAATTTTGCACAGGTTCCCCCGGCGGCGGAGAGATAACCATTATTGCCAAAGGAGGCTCGTATCAGGCATCGGTATATATTGTTGCCAATTCACACCATAAAACATACATACAAATTAACCATGAAAACCGGTAAGTCAACAGCCGGACTCCGTCGAGATAGCACCTTCTGGCGAATCCTAAGAACCATTCTGGAATCCTAAGAGCTGCGGGTGTGCCATGTGAGATCAAGGTTCCCAATGGAACCGTACTTCCAAGAGGTTTCTATGTGATTGGAAGTAATCTGCGAATTCCCCCAAAATTAATGCAATTAATGAAAATTAAAAATGATTGCAAGCTAAATGGTTAATTTGCTATTATTTAAAAATGAGAATTAAGCATGTTTAAATATAGTGATTTTCAAGAAAGAAGATATCATTGTTAAACATATATTAAGAATTAAGAATAAGAGTATCGTTAGATTCTAAAAAACTTGCCTTCTTTTTATTTATTTTTCATTGTTTATATGTGTTTTTTAATGGCTAGAAGGAATTGTATATAATGTTCACTATAAATGTAATGTTCGAAAGAAGGACCTCCTGAAATTCTCTTTGTTTCTTATTGTTGCGATTTAATTTAATTTAATTTCTTTTGTCAATGCATTCCCAACACAACAAGTTTAAAAAACTTATAAATCAGTGCGCTAGTCACAAGGGGTCGATTCTATAATTGCTCTTTTTACCCTTCATATTTGACTTTTATTGGAAGTAGCTTCTCTGTTATTTGCTTTCGCTTTATATGGACTCTAATAAGAAATACAATAATATATATTTCAATAATTTTGCTATCAAGCTTCAAACGGATATCTAAGATTCCCCTGAAGTCCCAGAAATTTTAAAAACATTGAATTTTTAAACAAACCTCTTTTAAAGTCGAGAAGCAAAACATAGTGCTAATATCTTTTAATTATACTTTGACCCCGCAAAAGGTGAAGTAAGAAACTAAAGATTTGCACTCCTGTTGTGTCTTTACAAATTATGACAACTAAATATATGTGTATATAGATATAGTACTATGTCTTTGCAGAATAAAATAATATTCGCAACTCCCTCAGCACTTCCACATACTATCACCTTGGCTTTCCTTTTTAATATAATAAAAAGGAACGCACTCGCAATACTAATCCAAGTTGGAAATAAAAGAAATAACATATTCTTCGATCAGCACAATTTATTGCTTAAGCAGTGGTTTCGAGGCAGGGAAAAGTCCATTCCCATTCAGCAAAGGGAACGCATTCTCCGGTCTTGGAATTGAATCCTTGTGAGATGTCGCACTGCACCGACACAGGCTCGGCGGCGCCGTTGCACAGCCAGTAGTGGGTTGGGTCCCAGAAGTTACGGAACCTCTGATTGGTAATGCCAGTGCAGTCCGGCTTGCCATTGCCATCGGGATCGCAGGCCTGGTCAGCGTAGACGGCGGCGAAGAGGGCCAGGAAAAGCAGGACGATAGCTGGCGAGAGGACCCTTTCGGAGTAAGATATATATTTCCAAGGAGTGTGTCCACAGCCCGACTTACCGGTCTTCATGGTGCTGGTGTTCAGTTGAATTGTACTTTGTGGAGCCCAAACCCAGCCTTTTATAGCACTCTCGTATCTAAGGCGCAATTATCTCACATCCTACGTTCGTCTACTACTACACATTGACTTGATAAATTCTATTTTCGAGCGAACATGGAATCGTTTAAAAATAATCGTGTGTGTATCGCTGACGGTATCTCGACATACTGCTTCTACTGCTTAGTTGACGCCAACCTGGGACTACATTTAATACTCAATCTAAAAGTTTAAGGGTAGCATTAAAAAAATATAGTTCAAGATAAGTTAACCAAGGCGAAAGTCTTGCAAATTATATTAAAGGTTAGATAATGGTTACCTAAACTGAGCGGATTATATATTATATATATTATGTACAGTGAAAGTCCAAGTTTTCAAGGGTTTGCAAGAAGATCCTGTCGGAAGTATGGATTGTTCAGTCTTTACATTTCACTCTTAATCTTTGTAAAAATGGTAAAGGTCTTTACGTACAGAGCTTTATAAATCAGTCAGCAGCCCCAAGTTAACCTACAAAATTCTCCCATCTATGTAAATTTTTTGTGTTTCTTAAATATTTAGAGACTTGAAAAACAAGGCCAGAATCAGCATGGGAAAGTTATTAAGAATTAAGTCGGAAGAAGACGAGTTGCCCGTGGCAAAGTGGTATCGTCACCTTTCTCCTGACCAGATCCAGGCGGTCGATGACCTGGCAAGTGCCTTGAGCATTGACCGCCCCAGCCTGCGGGACTGCCTGATTCGGCTGGGAGTGCGACCGCTGGTTAACAACCGAAAGTTGCTACGAATAGTCCAGGTAAGCCGCGCCCAGAACCTGGCCTTCCTGTTCTTTCTGTTCCAGGAGCACTACAGACCCAAGGCTCCGTGCGATAGGTACAGCCTCAACGGACAGCTTCTGCTCTCGGCCATCGCTCATCTGGATTTGCCGGCCACTTTCCAAGCGCTGGATAAGGTTCTTCCTTTGAATGGAAAAAGGAAGAGTAGGTCTCAAAGGAACAAAGCTGATACTCAGCTTCCTCACTGTTTGAACAGACGCTTAATTAAAACGAAGGAGAGTCCTCTTCAGGATGATATGCAAGCTGCTTTCCGGGCACTGGATAAAGTTCTTCGAACAAGAAACCTCAGAGGTTCAGCAACTCCGGCAAGAGGCCCATGCAGACGAACCGTAAAAGGTTCACCCTATTTCCAGAAGCAGCCTCGGCCAAAGTCGGATCGTCAGTCCACACGTTATGTGGCACATCCTCCTCTGTTCAAAGTGCAGATCCCAGAGATGGAATCCTCGAGCAAAGTTGATAACCGGTGGTTTGCGGACTTTCAGTTTCATCCCATCGAGCGGACTGTCAAGGCGGTTATTAACTACGAGCTCTCCCATCTCTTTGACGCCATAGATGAGGCGCCCAGTGAACCTGGCCAGGACCGTAGGGAGCTATGTGAATTCCACCAGGAAAAGCGATACAAGGAGAGGCAGAAATTCTTGCAAAAGCAGCGCCAGCGGTATCTGGATATGATAGACATAGAGGCAGCTGAAAAGCGGGTAAGTCGAGTCATTGCAAATCATGTTAATTTTGCTCTGCAAAAAATCAACTAAAATATAGCCTTTATTTGTATATATCCTTTCGATTCCTTTAGCTAACAAAGGCACGCATTATTCATCACCTTAATCGTGACGTGGACGAGTATCTTCGAAAGTTTGGCGACAAAGACCGGAGTTTTGGGGTCCCGGTGCTGCGAAAGGCCGGCTGTGCCGCCTGCAGCGAACTGATCCACGTGCACCTGGAGACTCCGCCACAGGTGCTCCTCCTGGAGGGTCAATGGGGACGTCTTTACGATAGAAGTGGACCCATGATGCGGCTCTGTGGCGGACAGGACAAACGACTTTCCCTTGACAAAAAGCAACCGCCGTCCCAGGACAGTCCAGTGACCAAGTACTTTAAGGCTCCCAAGCTCCACAGACCGTACATCTTGAACTATGACCGCATCTTTGGAATGGAAAGACGGGAATCTTTGGACAACAATGAGATAATTACCAGTGCCATCAAAAAGGCACTTAGTGATGACGAAAATAATGAATCAGAGTCGGAGGTCAGGTATTCAAGGAGAACAAGAAAAAGAAGTCACATCAACGCGTCGATCTCCCGTTGTGTACGAAAAATCTTTGAAAAGAGTGTTCTAGTGGCCGAAATGCAGAGGACACCGAGGTCCAACGATCGCCTCTCTTATGGCAACCGCACTCGTTTTGATCCCGACGATGAAAAGCTAATGGACAAGATGCTGAGGGACGCCTTCAAGGTATTGCAAAAGGATCGTAAGCTGGTGCTGGTCACCCTTCCCGATGGCCACCAGCTGCCGGAATTGCGCGAATGGATTCGACTCCGCTACGGCAAACGATACGGTCCGCAGACGAAGAAAGAGGTCAACGGGATATCGGCCAGGATAAGGAAGCTACCGGATATTGAGAAGAAGCTAGACCCGCTTTTGGCCGACATAGATCCCTGTTTGATCAACAAACATACGATCTCGTTCGCCTTGTTTAAGGGGATCACTGCAAAGGCAGATCGATACAAGAAGTCGTTCCGAGACAAATTCTTCCTCGAGATCCTCGAACAAACCCGACAGTGCTGGAACACCCAGCACATCCTGCGCACCTACAACAGCCGCGGACTTAACCAGACCTTCTTCACATATCTGCCAAACAGGATGCGCGACGTAGGTCCCACCATAAGTCCATTTTTTAGTCGAGAAACGGGGTTAAAGTAATATTTAATATTGCTAAATAAGGTAGCATCCTTGAAAAGGATATGTCTTGAGTCTGATGTGAGCTTTTTGAAAGGAAAACTAAGGGCTAATAGATTGTATTTTAGCTGGTAGTTTTTTACTTGAAATGTCTACCCAATAGATAGTTAAGTGCTTTAAGAATAAGCTCACATAAAGGCTCAATTCATTTCCTGTGAGGCGAAGTTTTTTTAAATCCTGACAAAAGATAGTTTCCAGTTGTTCATTAAGTTTTCAATTGTTTTTTTTTATTTCCAAGCTTTGTTTTATAATTTAGTGACATAGAAATGTTAAGAATAATTTAGATATTGAATAAGAAATACTATATGGTTTAGAAAACTTATAGTTTTTCTTATTCAAAATCTTAATTATTGTTCTTCTGTTTGGTTTCTTTCATAATAAAAAATAAATTTAATCTATGGCTTGCGTCATTTTACCTTCAATGCTATTACTGCATTTGTGCAAGCGGTTATCTCAGGTAAATATGTATATATAAGTATATATTTTACAAGGCACAACAAGAAAAACAAAACCATAAAAAAAATTTGTGGACGGCTTTGTCTTGTGCCTAGCCGCCCGTTTGTGTGTTCCATCCTTGTCTAGGGGAGTGCTAACTGGCTCTCCTTCCAAACAACACAAATTCGTGGCCTGCTTGCCGCCTTTTATATGCACGCTAAGCGGAATAATGACTTGGGAATTTTAAGCGCACAGCTAAAAATAGATTTAGGTACGTCATAAAGAAAGGATTTAAGTATTCAAATATCTTTTAGATGTTTAATTTCTCTGTCAATTTTTATTCTCTTTAAAAACTAAAAATAATTTTAATTTAAATATATTTTTTTATTACTCGACATTGACACTGAAAATAATGGTTTTGGCTACCTTTTTTTTGGGCAACTGCAACGTGACACCACTGACAGACAACTCTAAAAGTGCCCTCAAGGGTCAGTCGTTAGCCGTATGACCATGTCCCATGTCTTAACACCATAAATTAATCAATCCAATCACGTAGCCACCCGTCAAGCGTATAAAAAGTCATGTTTCGTGGCGGACAGTTATCAATTATCATCGATTCCACCAGCTGTTTGGTTATCTTTAATACTCAATTAATCATGTCCAGCTTCGCTAAGGCTTCCTGCTCATTGCTGGTACTGATCCTGGCTCTTGGTATGACTAAAGCTCTGCCAGCTAGGTCAGCCAGGCAGCAGGCAGTCGCGCCCTATCCCTCAGCCGAGGAACTGAAGCCTGAGGTACCCTTCGAGGAAGGCGTGCCCGATCAGACCTATGGCCCACCCGACCTGACCTACGGACCACCACCCACCGATGCCGTTGAGCAGCTGCCCAGCGACGAGGAGCCGCAGGATTTCACACCCGTTCCGGATGCAGAAGAGGTTCAGCCACTCGCTCGTCTGACCAACCTCAGCAGACTGCCAAGTGCCCGAGGATTGGTATTCCTTTCGAGAAGCCCGCTGAGAGTTCTGGGACCCAGCGCAGCCCGTCTGCCATTAGCCATTCTTGGCTAAAAAAAACAAAGCCTTGATTTTTATAAATATTATGTTTAATTATTGTCGATTGTTACTCGTTAAACCATTAAAGAACATTTGCTGATACACCGAATGGATGTAATCGGAGGTCGAGTATGCTGAGTAGTATATATATGCATGTATAACTATATATATATAATAATTAGAAAATACGAACGATAAAACTTCGGTTTTGTTGGGTAAATTCTTCGTGGGCGTTGCTTTGGAATGATCGCGCTGCACCGACCTAGACTAACATACATAGTAAGATCTAAACAATAATTTATTTAAGAATACTACGCGAAAATCACTTGGCATTGTGCGGATCTCGAGTTGACGTAGGTAAATTCATAAGCTACTGCCATACTGAACTGAACAGAAGAGTATTGCAAACACTGTCTACTTAAAATGCTAGTTATTGTCTCTGGTATAAAATTGCAGCTAAAGATTTACAAGAGAAAAAAAAAATACAACTAATAAATTAAACACACAAATATAGAGCACCGAAAGAGTTCCATCCTTCGAAACAGGATAAACAACTAAGGGTATAAACTACATAAAGCCTTCGTCATAAATTCGCACACAAATTCTAACTCGCTCCTGATTTCTCCTAAACTTTAATCTCAATGCGTCCGGTCGTTTAGGATCTGCGCCAAGCTGGCCCAGGTGCCAAAGACAAAGCCACCGAGTCCGAATATCAGGATGAGAAAGTCCTTCCACAGCATCCAATTGTAGCGTCCATAGCCGACATTATAGAACGTAATCATTTCGATTATGGGCGGCGCTATGAGAGCCAACGCTGAGCTACTGACGGCACCCACAAGGGAGATAATCGAGCCCAAATTCGGAATGCAAGTAGCCAGCAGGACTGCGGTGGGGAGAAGAAGGATTAAGTCGAAATCTTTTAATGGAGAAACAAAAGCACTTACAAGTGAAGGTGACTAGAACGATTCGAAGCACAGTGGCTGACAAATCCTTGGCTCGCGTGGTATCAAAGTGGCTGCGCACAAACGGCTCCACAATATTTACGGGCACATAGAACTGCAGGGTATAGGAGAGGAAGATGGCCACAGCCATGGTGATGCGCACCAGCTGGGATAAACTGAAAAATATAAACAGAAACATTTTAAAACTCCCAAAACAGATTAAGAGTGGAAAATTTTCTCAACAAACTTACGTATCGCCCTGCGGCAGATTCAGGGTTATGCTGCCCTTCACATCCTCCCCGTACTTCAGGTAGCCAAAGAACCCGACCGAGGTGTACAAACAGGCCACAATCACCATGCCCGTGTTGAGAACGCCCGTGGTGCCGCCAAAGTCCTCGGGCGTCCGCATGTTGTTCTCCAGAGGCAGGACCACGCCAATGCCCTCGAACGCATAGATGGCGGTGCCAAAGTAGAGAGGAAGCGTGGCCCAGGTGGCGATCGGCTTGACCGTATGCACGTCCGGCAGATCGTGCAGCATGTACGAGAAGCTAATGGCCAGCCCGGCCACAGTGAGTATGGCGGCGATGAGAGAAACGGGCGTCAGGTACTTTAGGTTCCGCACCAGATTCAGCAGAATCATGGGCACCAGCATCAGCAGCAGGTAGATGTGCACATTGATCTTGTAGTAGTGGTCCATCACGTCCTTGATGTTCAGGGCCACGAACAGGAAGTACACGCAGCAGAAGCCAATCTGAGTGATGAACAGGAACGTGGTCACGATCCGCCTGGCCAGCTGCGAGTATCGCCGCAGGCCCAGCGGTCCCGTCTCGAAGCTGCAGTACGCCACCTCGGAGAAGTCCAGTGCCGGCTGCTGCAGCCGTCGGCACAGCTCGTGGGAGCAGTTCACCAGCATGTGCATGCAGTGGGTGCAAATAGCACCCATGATCATGGTGCCAAACAGGCCCACATACAGGCCGGCGTTCTTGAAGGCGTCCGGCATGGCCAGGATGCCGGTGCCAATGTTGCCCTTCAGCAGATGGATCAGTGTGTCAAAGTTCGACGTCGGGTGCTCCAGTGTGCGATGAAGGGTGGGGTTATAGCTGGCCTTGTCCGCTGCCGATCCGTGTTCGTAGTCTCCCGATCCCGAGGCTGCTGCGTGCACTCACAGAGGAGAATTTTTAAGTTCATTTCTCATATTTAGTTACTATATTTTGCATTGAAATACAAATTAAAACCATTTAACCGCCTGATGAGACGGCCACTAACTCACCTGCTAGGCTGTCCTCGCTGTGGACATTTACCAGCGTATTGTCCGGCGGGGAGCTGCGAACGGGTCGCGCTGCCGCTCCCCGGCTGCCCTCATAGTCGGAGGCATCGCTCTGCAGCAGCAATGGCTGGCGTTCCGACATCTTCTTGCGCGGCGCACCCTCGGGAATCTGGAACAGGTTGGTGTAGCGTTGTTAAATCAATCAATTTGGAATGCAATGCTCTAGATGTGATGTGCCCTTCCCGGCGGCACGAAACGCACTGAACCTCCAGCCACTTGCGACGCCCGCTTCTCGCCTCGAAAATTTTCCGCTGACTCAGTTTTCCCCGCTCAAACAACAATAGGGGTTTCAGATAGTGCGGCGAACACAGACAACGGACGCGTGCCGGGGTGGAGTGGAAAATTTTCGGACCATGCTGAAGATAGACCGAACTTAGCCTTGGACTTGATTTGAAGTTCAAGCGAATAGAAGGCATCTATATGGCACCTAATTACACATTACACGCTTGCATCGGAAGTCGATATCAAATTTGCGAGTCCAGTCACTCAGTAGAGTATAGCTTGAAGTCCGAAATCGAAGCTGGCAAGTCGCAAAAACAAGCTATACGAGTAAGTCGGCGATAAGAACCGCATTTCGCCTGGAAAGCCACCGATGTTTGTACCATAAATCACAATTATATAATATGTATCCAGACGTCGTATCAAATATCCACCCATTATTATTATTATTCTCAATATTGACTCAGCAGTGGCGAGCGCAGCGTTTCGCAAATATCATATCTCATTTCTGAGTTCTGAGTGGTTAGATTTTCATTACATCCGACGGTTCAGAATGGAAGTAGATTAACATAACACCTACATAACATATATAAGGTAAGTAGGAGTGTCGGTCAGAAATGTAAATATTTAATTTAAATAATGTAAAAGAAGAAGAATCAGAGTGTACTATTAAATTGAAAACTAATAATCACAGAACAAGGGGCTAATGCTAGCCCCTATTTAGTAAATTATTAAATAAATAGGAAACTTTCACTCTACTTTCTGCTTGGCAATGATTGAACTGAGGATTATTTATTATTTTTTTTAAGAGCTTAACTCACTATTTAGTCATGTCTTTAATCAAAAACTATTCTGAAATGGATTTAAACCTCAGATTTTATTTATTAAATACAACATCTCTAAACAAAAGCATATTTTCGATGAAAATTAAGTAATAAAATAAGATAAAGGACCTAGAACTTGTTGTAGTATCTTTTAAAGTTTAATTTACATTTTTAATATTGATAAAATATGAATAAACTTTCTTTAGAATGGACATATGAATGTCAGTAACAATTAATTACTAAAGAAGTTGTAATTTTGTAGTTTTTGAAATAGTTTGCAGCAATCTAAGCGAATACCTTGTTTTGGTTCTATTATTAAAATATTAAACGTTTATTATTTCTTCCTGCTTTTCCCCTCAACCGTTTAAATAACGATATTTAAATAGTAGAACCCGTGAGGAGTAGACCCAGACAAACAGCAGACAAACATGTGCCAGCATCCGACCTGATTTCAGGAAATCTTTGTCTAAAAACCACAAAGAAAGCAAACAGGCACTTTGCTCCGACTTATTTCTTTCTTATCTGACTTCTCACACCAACTTGCACAACGAAGTGCGACGATATTAAATAGATCTAAAAGTAAATATCACTTACGGAGAATATCACAAATTAGAGGAGGAATGTCAAGTTGGATTGTTGTTTTTGCTGTTTTTCGATGAACTTGGCAGTTGTATAAGGCAGTTGGCGGGCAGTTGGGCAAATAATAATCTTGGAACTAAAACTGTAAGAAACCATAATTAACAGATGGACGAAAACTGAATCAAAATAAACACATTTGGCATGCGCATAAATCGATGACCAACAATTGTATCTGTATGAAGGTTTCTACCTGTTGAAGGTTAGTTAACGGCGTCAGGTCCTCCATTGATTATTCCCGCTTGTCACTGGGGATGCTCCTGCGAAGGTCACAGCGCTGACGCGCAATATTTCAGTGCGGGAATAGGGAAATCACATAAAATCCGCAATGGTTCGCCACTCCATGGGCTGCAGCAGAGGCGGGGGGCGGATGGGGCAGGACAGGAGCGGATGCCAATTATCTTTGACAAGAGTGTCGCGAAGCACTGCGAATCGAACGGAGAAAACATCAACAATGAATCATGTTGTATTCATTCATTAAAGACGTCTGTTTGATAACACGCGACAGTCGGCCGACCGATAGCAAACATTTTTTTTTGTCCAGTCGCAATCCACTTTAACGATTGCATTGTTGTGTTTTGTTGTTAATACATATTTGTGTTCAAATACATACGTTATAATTTTTCTCGGAATTAACTCGCAATAACAACTGCCTGGAAACCTGCACTGAGCCAGCGAAATACAACGGCTGAGGTTTTTCTTCCGAATTTATCGATAATTTGGCGGTACAGTGTAAGTCCGATAAAATGGAAAATTGTATGTTAAAAACAAAGAATATCTGCAAATTAAAAAAAATCTAATTTTTTAAACTAAATAGAGTAAAATTAAATTCTAAAATCAAATTAACTACAAGTCAAGTTTATTAAACAACCCACAAAATACATCATTTTCATCAAGAAAACTATGCTTTATACGTGATCCCAACTACCAAGTAATTCCTGTACCTATTCGCTAATCGCCAAAGTTGTCAGTATTATTTTCACATTCCAGCAACGGTCCTACTTTTGTGTTCTCTCCCAATTCGTGACGTGTCTGCGGTAAATTTGTAAAAAATCTCCGTTTTATACCCAAATTACCGGAGAAACCGCATTAAGCAGAGCAACATGGTCGAGCTGGCGAGCGTGATATCAAAGTTCTACAACGACTACGTGCAGAACACCCCCAAGAAGCTGAAGCTGGTGGACATCTACCTGGGCTACATTCTGCTGACCGGCATCATCCAGTTTGTTTACTGCTGCCTGGTCGGCACCTTCCCGTTCAACTCCTTCCTCTCGGGCTTCATCAGCACCGTCAGCTGCTTCGTCCTGGCCGTGTGCCTGCGCCTGCAGGCCAACCCCCAGAACAAGGCCGTCTTTTCCGGCATCTCACCGGAGCGCGGATTCGCCGACTTCATTTTCGCCCATGTGATCCTGCACCTGGTGGTGATGAACTTCATTGGCTAACAGACTTGTACAACTGGATTCGCATGTATTTAAAATAAAATGTAAACTAATTATAGTAGATCTTCCTGTAGGCGCCGTAGAAATCGAACGGCTCCCGATTGAACTCCAGTCTCAGCTCGGGTTCCGGAACGTACATGTCAATAAGTCGAATGTTTTCCAAATAGTCGGCCAGCTTGAGCTCCGGCTGCCTGGCCTTGCTGTTGGCTGGCCGCGAGCTCGTCTTCTGCTGCACTATCACCGAGTCGTTGACGTTCAGGGATTCCAGATTTTTGAAGATAGTATCTCCCGGCTGGAAGTTCAGCTTCTGCGTGATCTTTTGGGAATTTTAAATGAAGTTTAATTGACTCTGGATATAAGATCTAGGACTTACCTTTGGAGCTATGGCAGCCATTGATTTCGGCGACACGGCCACCGGTGGCTGGACCTTTTTCAGGGTGTCAATCTCGCTTTTCTGGCGCACACAGGTGTTGTACTCGGGCGCGGCCAGTTGCTGCAGCACAGGTCTGGGCAGCGTCGAGCCTCCCTTAGATCGGGCGCTGTCCGGTGGCGGTGGTAACTCGGCATTCAGGCCGCTGGAGGACTCAACGACGACATTGGGCGGTGCCGACGGTGGGCAATGGAGGCGGCGTATTGCCGAGTTCTTTGGCTTTAGATTAGCACGGGCTTGACGCTTGTACGGCATTTTAAACACAGACCGGGACGCCCCAAGCAACTACTTTAAAATGCAACTCTGCAATTAAGCAGCACGCCACACTGAACGAAAGGAACAGCTGTTCTTTACTGAGGCTACACAAAAAGTATTCGCGGAGAAATGTTTCAACAAATGAAAAACGCGCCAAAACGTATAAATTTTGTTAAATTTTTTTAGAAGCTTGACAAACAACTGACAAAAAAGCGACGTGAAAGGAATATCGTAGATGTTTGCGTACGCCGGTTATGACGCTTTCCAACACTACCCTCCTCTACAGCTGTTGGCCGAACGCTCGGCAAACTCAAAAATAATTCGGTTTCTTCAATAAAATGGCCTTATCCCGCGCCAAACCCGACGAGCTGCCCAAGGATGCCGTCGTGATAACAGAGGATCAGGCCTTGAAATACCAATGGAAGATTATAACAGCCTGGGACAAAGTGGGCGACGTGTGAGTGAAATGCATGCCAAATACACTTGTCGCTTACCTAATAACTGAAACCCATTGTTTTTGTGCAGATGGGCCCTGCGCTACGCACCTGGAGTCCTGAGTGCCATGGCGGCGGCCACGGGCGCCTACATAAATAACCACTATCGCACCAAACTGCGGCTGGGCGGGCACGGGAGGCTATCCAGCTACTTGCCCATTGTCGCCGTGCCCGCCATATTCACAATGCTGTCGCACAAGTTCTTCATCCAGCGGCCAATCCTCCTGAATCCGCTGGGCCAGTGCCCCGCGTGCCTCCAGGTGCGAAGTGCCGCCTTCCAGACGGGCATGGGAATTGTGTATCCCACGATTTTGGCGCCCTTTGCCGCGTTTATGTTCGCCACCCGCTGCTACACATACCGCATGCCCTCGGTGACGGAAAACCCGCGAGAGGTCTTCATGCTGTGGCGAAAGCTTACGCGACCTATTGTGCCGGCCCTAGGGACCATTATCTGCGTTCAGGCTTTAATTACCATGTTCCTTACGGGCCTGGAGGATAAGCAGAACTTCCAAATGATGCTGCGAATGAAGGAAATCGAACACGAGCTGGAGGAAAACCACATGCCGCAGAGATTTGACTTTTAATTGTTTTTATTTTGTTACCTAGCTGAAATAGAGGCGCATTTTTAGGAGAGAACCTTGCGTTTTTTTATAATTATTGTTTAAAATTGAAAAAAAATAAGCTTTTCGTTCAATTTTACGGTTTTAGTGTGTGGCCGTATAGCGGGAATTTCGAAAACGAAAGTATGTTTGGCAAGCCCACCAACGGTCATACCCCGCACACACATCGGCTGCAAGTCGGCTGACGAAATTGTTTGAATTTGCATTTACTGTTGAAAACGTGAGTAATACATAACAAATATTTATCAAAGGGGGAGAGCCGCAGTACCGCCAACTGGAAAATTCAAGAAGCGGACTCTTTTTCTCTCTTAAATCGCTTTGAAATTGGGTAATACAGTCACGTATAGCGGGCGGCGTGCACTTTCACTGCTCCGATTTTGTGGCCAATTGAGGGGTTAGGGGAATCAATTGTCGCGTGGCAACCTCTCAGTGTGCGCTTTTTCTCACCTGCAGCTGCAGCACCAGCAAGATGAAGTTCCTGACCGCCAAGGAGGTGCGCGACGAGTATCTGGGCTTCTTCAAGGAGCAGAAGCACATCTACGTGCACTCGTCCAGCACGATTCCGCTGGACGATCCGACGCTGCTGTTCGCCAACGCCGGCATGAACCAGTTCAAGCCCATCTTCCTGGGCACCGCCGATCCCAACAGCGAGATGTCCAAGTGGGTGCGCGTGGCCAACACGCAGAAGTGCATCCGCGCCGGCGGCAAGCACAACGACCTGGACGACGTGGGCAAGGACGTGTATCATCATACCTTCTTTGAGATGCTGGGCAACTGGTCCTTTGGCGACTACTTCAAGAAGGAGATCTGCTCCTGGGCCTGGCAATTCCTCACCGAGCGCCTGGGCCTCCCCAAGGATCGCCTGTACGTCACCTACTTTGGCGGCGACGAGGCCAGCGGCCTGGAACCCGATCTGGAGTGCAAGCAGTTGTGGCTTGACTTGGGCCTCAAGCCGGAGCACATCCTGCCGGGCAGCATGAAGGACAACTTCTGGGAGATGGGCGAGACGGGACCGTGTGGCCCCTGCTCCGAGCTGCACTTTGACCGCATCGGCGGACGCAGTGTCCCGGAGCTGGTGAACATGGACGATCCCGACGTGTTGGAGATCTGGAATCTCGTGTTCATCCAGTACAACCGCGAGTCGGACGGCAGTCTCAAGCAGCTGCCCAAGAAGCACATTGACTGCGGCATGGGATTCGAGCGGCTGGTGTCCGTCATCCAGAACAAGCGCTCCAACTACGACACGGACCTGTTCGTGCCGCTCTTCGATGCCATCCAGGCGGGCACTGGAGCACCGGCTTACCAGGGACGCGTCGGCGCCGACGACAGCGACGGCATTGACATGGCGTACCGCGTGCTGGCCGACCACGCCCGCACCATCACCATTGCCCTGGCCGATGGCGGCACTCCCGACAACACCGGCCGTGGCTATGTCCTGCGTCGCATCCTCCGTCGCGCTGTGCGGTAAGCATTCTTCATCTACGTGGTAAAAGAAGTCTAAAATATCTTTACTTCCCCTGTAGCTATGCAACTGAGAAACTGAACGCCAAGCCCGGATTCTTTGCCACACTGGTGAACACTGTGGTGGACCTGCTGGGCGATGCCTTCCCCGAGGTGAAGAAGGATCCGCAGCACATCATCGATATCATCAACGAGGAGGAGCTGCAGTTCCTCAAGACCCTGACGAGGGGTCGCAATTTGCTGAATCGCACCATCGAAAAGCTGGGCAACGCCACCATCATTCCCGGCGATGTGGCCTGGCGATTGTACGACACCTACGGCTTCCCCGTCGATCTTACCCAGCTGATGGCCGAGGAGAAGTCCCTGCAGATCGATATGGAAGGCTACGAGGCAGCTAAGCAGAATTCTTACGTACTCTCTCAGGGCAAGGGCGCCAGCAAGATCGAGGAGATCAACCTGGACGTGCACGCCATCTCTCAGTTGCAGGAGCAGAATGTGCCACCCACCGACGACTCCTACAAGTACAAGTACGAAGCCGTTTCGGCGGAACGTGACTCGGCCTACAACTACAGCGAGTGCAGCAGCAAGATCGTTGCTCTGCGCTTTGAGAATCAGTTTGTGAACGAGATTAGCAACGGCCAGAAGGCGGGCATTGTCCTCGACAAGACCAACTTCTATGCGGAAAGCGGCGGTCAGATTTACGATCAAGGAGCACTGGTTAAGGTCAACGACGAGGCCAACGAGTTCCTGGTGGACCGTGTTTACAACCGCGGCGGCTACATCCTGCACATTGGCGTCGTCGAGGGCACACTGAAGGTCGGCGATGAGCTGCAGCTGCACATCGACGTGGAGCGCCGTTGGCTGACCATGAAGAATCACTCGGCCACGCATGCACTCAACCACTGCCTTCTCCAGGTCCTTGGCAAGGACACCGAGCAGAAGGGCTCGTTGGTGGTGCCCGAGAAGCTGCGCTTCGATTTCAACAGCAAGGCTGCCATGACCATCCAGCAGGTGGCCAAGACCGAGCAGCTAACGAAGGACATGGTGTACAAGAACGTTCCGATCTACGCCAAGGAATCGAAACTCGCCGTGGCCAAGCAGATTCGTGGCCTGCGCTCGGTGTTCGACGAAGTCTATCCAGATCCCGTGAGGGTAATATCCTTCGGCGTGCCCGTGGACGAGCTCGAGCAGAATCCCGATTCGGAGGCCGGCGAACAGACCTCTGTTGAGTTCTGCGGCGGCACCCATCTCCGGCGATCTGGCCATATCATGGACTTTGTAATCAGCAGCGAGGAGGCCATTGCCAAAGGCATCCGCCGCATTGTGGCTCTGACAGGCCCCGAAGCCCTGAAGGCGCTGAAGAAATCGGAGGCCTTCGAGCAGGAAATCGTCCGCCTCAAGGCCACCATCGATGCCGATCAGTCGGGTAAGGACTCCAAGTCGCATGTCAAGGAAATTGTCGAGCTCACCGAACAGATCTCGCATGCCACGATCCCCTATGTGAAGAAGGATGACATGCGCAACCTGTTGAAGGGCCTGAAGAAGGCTCTGGACGACAAGGAGCGTGCCCTGCGCGCCGCCGTCTCCGTGACTGTCGTGGAGCGTGCCAAGGCGCTGTGCGAGGCGAATCCCAAGGCCACCGTGCTGGTCGAGCAGCTGGAGGCGTTCAACAACACCAAGGCGCTGGATGCCGCTCTCAAGCAGGTGCGCACTCAGCTTCCGGAGGCCGCTGCCATGTTCTTCTCCGTCGATGTGGACTCGAAGAAGATCTTCTGCCTCAGCTCAGTGCCCAAGAGTGCTGTGGAGAAGGGTCTGAAGGCCAACGAGTGGGTGCAGCACGTCTCCGCCACGCTGGGTGGCAAGGGAGGCGGCAAGCCGGAGTCCGCCCAGGCTTCGGGCACCAACTACGAGAAGGTGGACGAGATCGTTCAGATGGCTAACAAGTTTGCACAGGCGAAATTGGCTTAAACGGAAGACTTATAAAACCTTCAATTACTCAAAACTTTGATAAATCCTTGATGCTTACAAATGGTAATCCATTAATCTGTTCCAAACAGCATTTCAGATGAATTTTTTCGCTTATTTATAAAATAAATACATTTGTACACTTATAAATTGAGGGAATTTTGTTTTATTAAAAAGGATAATGAGGAAGAAAGTCGAAAGACTTTCAAGTTTAAACTAACTTTATATTTCTTAGAGAAAAAAACAATGGTAACAATAATTTACAAATTACGCACAATCAACTACATACAATTTAGAAAAGTCATTCAGTCTCTATTGAAAGCAAACTAAAAATCATTAGCTAAGCAGACTTCTGCAGTTTGTTTTTCTCTATAATCCAATCGACGGCCTCGGAAAAGTTCTCCACCAGCGCTGTTGGAGGTGGCGAAGGGTTAACATCCGGTAAATATTTTCCCGTCTTGACCAGAATTCCCTGCATGCCAACGCTCATGGCGCCCACAATGTCATCATTGGCATCCTGAAAGCATGAAACATGAATGCTATCTTCCAATGAAACACCTAAAAACCACTTACATCTCCTATCATAACGCAGGAGGAAGGATCTAAGCCATCTAAAGCTCCTTCGAAGAAGTAAGGATTTGGTTTGCCAATCAATTTGGCGCTGCGTCCAGTGGCAAATTCCAGGCCCTTGACAAAGCAGCCTGGACCCAAGGCAAGTCCATCATTCCGTTTATAGTATTTGCCTTGGTGTATGGCCACCAGTTGGTGATTCTTGTTTTCCAGGAGAACTCTATTTGGCAAAAGGATTATCAGTAGGATCAATATAATGCTGTTAGCGATTCTCACTTGAAGGCCTTGTTCAGGCAGTCATAGTTGAACGCATTCGGAGCCAGTCCAATTACAACCGAGTCCTGGTATCGTTTCGTATCCTCGGGGGGAAAGTCCTTACGAGCATCCTCTGACAGGAGATAAAATGGATTGAGCTTGCTCTTCTCCACATACGTGACGGCGGCACTCAAGGAGCTGTAGATCTCCGAGGGATCCAACTGGAAGCCAATCTTGCAGAGTCGTTCGTGGAGCGTTGCCTTCGAGTCCTTGGTTGTATTTGTAACGAATTTGACAGCTACACCGGAGCCACGCAACCTGTCAGGAGTATATGTTAATAAATGGTTTTTTGCATTTTGTCAGGCGTACCTTTTCAGAGCCTCAACGGCATTGGGAGTGGGTTCATCTTCCACGTGTAGAGTGCCGCTGAGATCTATTAGGGCGGCTTGGAGGGACATCCTGTTGAGTTTTGCAAAGCTTCTTCTCCCAATCAGAAACATTTAGTAATTCCAGCTGGTTCGATATGTGTTCCTAAAGCTATCGATAGTCGATATGTTGTGTCAAGCAGCTGATGTAGCATGGGCGCAAAAGGGATTTATTTAATAATACAATTTTATGAGTAGTTTTGTTTGTATATAATTTTAGTGGGTTTAATTTAGTTGATTTTATAAAATTTAAACAAAATCATTTTTGTAAATAATTCATAACCCTTTACGAGTGTTTAAGACTACTCCCCTGCTCGCAGGCGCTGTTAGCAATGTTGTTTTCTACCGGCAAATCTGTTTTAGCGCGAGCTCTGTCCGATATATCCAAGATTTGCTTCCAAAACGGATTAATAGCAACATACTGCCAATCGGCCACAGCTCTGCGCCCCAAAAAGGCCAAGTCCCAGCGAAAGGAGGCAAGGAGAAGCAAAGATCGCATGGAATTTACATAACTAACTGCTTCCCCTTGCAGGCACAATACTTCTCCGATGCCAAGAGGGTCCGGACGATTGGCGGCAAGGGCGGCGACGGTTGCGTGTCCTTCCTGCAGCTTTGGTGCAATGAGCGGGCCGGTCCCGATGGCGGCGACGGTGGCCATGGCGGGCACGTAGTTTTTCAGGCCTCCAACGATGTGCGTAACTTTAACCACGTGGGCAGCGTTCTAAAAGCGGACGAAGGAGAGCGTGGCAATGCCAAGGACTGCCATGGAAAGAATGCAAAGCACACAGTGATCAAGGTGCCCATTGGCACCATCATTAGGAACGCTCAGGGCATCATTGTCGGGGATCTGGCGCAGGCGGATCTGATGTTTGTGGCCGCTCGCGGAGGAGCCGGTGGCAAGGGCAACCGTTTCTTTACCACCGACAAGGAGACCAGTCCCAAGGTCTGCGAGTACGGGCCGAATGGCGAGGACTTCTCGTACATCCTGGAGCTGCGCAGCATGGCAGACGTGGGCCTGATAGGCTATCCAAATGCCGGCAAAAGCACCTTACTGAATGCTTTAACTCGCGCCAAGCCGAAGGTGGCCCCGTATGCCTTCACCACTCTGCGTCCCCATCTGGGCACCGTCCAGTACGATGATCATGTTCAGCTGACCATCGCCGATCTGCCGGGCCTCGTGCCCGATGCACATCTCAACAAGGGTCTGGGCATACAGTTCCTAAAGCACGCAGAACGGTGCACTCTTCTGCTGTTTGTACTGGATGCCAGCGCCTCGGAGCCGTGGACGCACTACGGCCAGCTCATGCACGAGCTGCGACAGTTTGGCGGACGACTGGCCAGTCGCCCGCAGCTGGTGGTGGCCAACAAACTGGACGTGGACGATGGCCGGGCGAACTTTGAGGAGCTGCAGCGGCGTATCGAGAAGCCAGTGCTTGGTATCAGTGCAAAGATGGGTCACAACCTGGAGCAGCTCCTCAAAACCATTCGAAGAGAGTACGACAGGCACAAATTTCAAGAAAGAGCTTAAAAGTTGAGATTGTTTTCGTTGTTATTTATAAATAAAACTTTATTCTTACGATCTACACAAAGATAATGGAACGACGATTCATTACAAGCCCTCCTCGGATGTCGGCAGCCAAAAGGCCATGTTTGTGCAGGCGGAGGCCAGCATCATGTACTTGGGATTGAACTGGACGCATTGCACCGGCCCCGGATGGTCGCCGTTGAGCACGGACACCTTGTTGCCCGTGTCCGCGTTCCAGATGTGCACGCGTCCGTCCGTGCTGCCCGAGAAGATGAACTGCGAGTCCGGGCTGAAGCTGGCCTCGATGGCGATCCCCTTGTTGTTCGGATAGCCGGTGAACGTTTGCAGCGGAGTGCCATGAAAGGCGTCCACCAGCCGAATGACCGATCCGTTGGTGCTGATCAGGATGGTCTTGCCGTCCCTGGAGAACTTCAGGCCCGTCCAGTCGCACTCCTTCTCCTGGTTCAGCTTGAAGGTGACGAAGGGACCCTTGTCGAACGACCGCAGGTCGTACAGCTTGATGCTCTCCGAGTTGACGCCGGCGGCGAAGATCAGTCCCTCCGGATCGTAGGCTGCAATAGGTCGTCCGGAGAGATGCATTAGTCCCTGGCAGTTCGGCGAACGGAGGTCCCAGAGGCGCAGTGTCTTGTCCAGGGAGCCGGACAGGAAGGTGTCCTCCACCGGCGAGATGCACAGCGATATAACCTTCTTGGTGTGGCCGGGGAAGTAGCGCAGGTATTTGTTGTCGTGCAGGCTCAGATACCGGATGGTGTCGTCCACCTTTGTCGAGCTGTGGATGGCCGTGTTGTTGGCGTGCGTGAAGTGGATGAGATCCACGCCGTACTTCTTCGAGTTCACCGTGCGCGACTGCGTCCCCTTTTCGCAGTCGTATATCACGATCTGGTCGTCCTCGCTGCACGAGATTAGGTGCTCGCCATTGGGCGCAAAGTCGATGGCGTTGATCTTATCGGTGTTCTCCCGGAAGATCTTGGCCACTTTGAAGCTCCGGACCACAGAATCGATGAGTTTTATTTTCATTGTGCACAGCGCCGGGGTTCTATTTTGTTTATAATTTTATTATTCGATGCGAGGCAACGTTAGAGATGACAATTGGCTCGATAATAGGTTCGGTGTTTATTATCGAACTAGCATGTCGGAACTAGTTCCGGGAGTAAACATTTTGAAATTTATTTCTGGTTTGAAATCTGACATTTTAAATAATTTTATATTTTTAAGTTCCCAGTAAAGCAGTTAATCTTTCTTAAGTTTTTATAAAACTTATAAGAAAGTAACCTGGAATTCCTGCAATATTAACCTGGTTGTAGTTTTAGATTTTCTCCCAAATACTTCGATTAATATTAAAAAGTAAAGACACTTTCGTCGGGTCAACAACAAACAAACTTTAAGTATATATTTCTCGTAAAGCGAATGTGAAGCGTGATGTGAAGCGTATTAAAAGCTACAATTATTTATTTATAAATACACTTGAAATGTACACAATTCGATCGTTTGCAAATGTAAGCAATTTTATCTGTTTTTATTGTGTACATTAAAAATGTACTTCTTAGCTCTGCTGGTGGCAGTCACAAATGCTGGGAGTGTTGCCCAGCAGATCCTTGGGATCCACGTACGCCGTACCCTCCTTTCCTCGAGCAAAAGGTGTTTGTCCATTGGTTTGTAAGTAAAAGTCGCCTTGTATCCTGGAAATTTAATATATAAATTTAAATTCTTTGCCAAATAACTTAAACAACTTACGAAGTGGGGCAGTGATGACCCATCACCACCGGTCCGGACGTCTCTATAGTTTTCTTTTGCTTAAAGTCCGACCAGTTCTTGGCCGCCACCGCATCGAATCGGATGGGATAACGATCCGAGACGCTCTCGGCCCAGAACCACCAGCTGCGCCGATGGCTGGACAGATCGTTGTCACTGAGCAGCTTGTAGTTGCGCTTGGGACAGCCGGGCTGCAGACTGCCCCCGCCATTGGGCCAGAAGTCTGCTGTTCCTGTGCTCGTTGGCGCGCCATACAGCCAGGCATCCGTGTGTATGACGTCCACGAACTCGGCGTCCTTTCTGGACAGATGTGTGCCGGGGTAGTAAAGCGGAAAGGCGGGATCTAAAGCGGAAATTCTTTTAAAAAAAAGGGTTTAATATAACAGGAAACAATGTTTTATAGAGTTCCCTCACCTTTTCAATTTTTTATCACCGTTTGTGCGCTTGATTATCTCGCGTCCCAGGACTCCGGCCAGCTGACCGCCCATCGAGTGTCCAACAACGTGGAATTTCTCAATATCCAGACCGTTCTTGAACATTTGGATGAGTACTTTGGCCAATTCCGGGCCCAGCTGCTTGATATTGGGAAAGGCATCGAACATATAGTTGCCATCGGCGAGTTCTCCCCAATCCAGGACAATCAGGTTGGTATCCTTGCGCTCCAAATAGGCCTCGGCGATGACATGTATGCTCTCCACATCGGGGTCCTCCAGGTAGCCATGCAAGTAGAGCACTGTGTTCTTGTCCAAGTCCAAGTGCTCATCCTCCAGTAGGCTCTGAAAGTCCCCCAAATCGTAGATATCGCTATCAGCTACACTGGGTCTATGTGATAAGTTTGGAATAAAATATAATAAAAACTGGTTAGTTAAAAAAAAATGTATAAATTTATTAGAAATGTTTGTATTTTTATATTTGAAAGTGAATTTCGCTTGGAAAAACGTTCTAAAAACATGATAATTTAGTATTCTAAAAGTAACTCTTCAATAAATAAATGTAAGGCAAGTTTATTAAAGGAAAGTTTTCCCTTAATAATAATAATATATATCTAAATTATCTTACCCATAATATAGTATAAATTTGGCCGTTGATAGATCCGCTTTCGAGTTCTTGAGACCGAAGAGCAACCCTGGTTAATTGCATGAGACACAAAATTGTTTTACGCGGAATTTTCCATATTTGCTTATTCACTTACTGGATTTGTTTTTAATGGCTTTGTGCATATTGTCTTGGGGTTGCTTGGTTGGTTGGCGCCGAGCTGCTATTAGTCCATAAAATGATTGATTACGTGGTGGCCGGCAGCTGGTTTCCGGATATCCTCTGCTCCCATGCGGCGGTTGACAAAGACTGGGGCCGGCGGCGGACACTCGATTAGTTGCGGATCAGTGAGGTGGTGGCGTGGCCTGGCCTAAAATCCATTCAAATTGATAAGTCTAATTAAATTTGAATCTATCCCGGATAAGATAGCACACATAACCGGCCGACGCGACCATTGTGAATCACAGGAGTCGAGTCGGTGGTGGCACCAACGGCGGCAAAGTCCGGCCTGATGGGAGTCCAAACTTTTGCCATGCATCATTCATGTGCACAGTGGAGAAATCTAATTTTGGGCCATTGCTGTGATATTTTTATATGACCACTTTTGTGGGCTCGAAAGCGTTTAATCGAACATTAATCGAACATTAATCCCATTATGCACTTGACGGGTAATCTACGAGTAATCGATCCGAAGCTATATACATTTAACAAAATGAAAGCCATAAAGGCTGTGTCGCCACTTGGTCTACTTTGACTGCTGAGCTATTAAAATCACATATAGCTAGCAGTTGGGAGTTTCAGTTGCAAATTGCGTTTAGGAAATTGCATCACGGCAAATAACTCGAAAATATTAAATAATAATTTATTATTATTTGTATTGTAATATATTGTAGAAATTATTATCTATCATACCATAAGTTAGAAAGTAAAGAGCAGTAAAAAAGAAACTTAAGCATGACGTAAATCATAATTATTTCTTATGAAACGTGTCATTGAACTTTGTTTGATCTCTTGCCAAACTATGTTTAATGGACACAATTAAACTATAAAAAATGTTTCTATATTGTTCGGGGTCGATTTAACATGCCACGAACACCACTGTCTTTTGCGGCACAGATTACCTTAACCCCGAATGGGCAAACTACAAATGCTTAAATATGCAGACTTGAAATTACAGCGCGTGGAACTACAGTCAAGCTTACCTAACATGGAACATTTAGAGGATTCACATAATCCGAATAACAATTTTGTTGTATTATAATTTTGACAGTTTTAGGGAGGCATATCTGATTCTATAGCTCAGCGCTTAAGCGCAATTTTCTTTTTGACTTGGAATCGGGAGCTTTATTGTAATTATTATTGTAATTACTCCAAAATCGAGAAACCTTAAACATTTAACTTAATGCTAGCTTTTAAGCGCTACATTTAGGTATTTCGGAAGCCTAGTTATTTGTGTTTAAATATAATGTTAATGCTTCAAATTTTATAGTTACGAAGTTTGGACAGGATAAAACTTGGAGAAGTTGGCTAGATCTATTCGGCTGATGTCAATCAAACATATACTCTATCCGTTCAAAGTTCTTGTTTTGTATTTTGCCAAAGGGTTCTAAAACTTTAACACCTCAAATTTCTGAGAGGGGTTTGAGTAGTTTCTAACTTCCACTTTGAACAAACTAAAAGTTCGTCTTAGCCAGGTTAGTCTATACCTGAATACTTTTGTTGTTTTGTGTTTGATGAAATCGCAGGTACTCATGACCCTCTCTCTGCCGCCTATCCCCGAATCTCTGCCGGGCACCCCAACGCGTGCAAATGTAATTTAAGTACCGGCGGCGTCGGCGGCCTTTCTGCCTCAATTTCAGCGCTATACTACGGACATAAATAAAGAGCACTTCAATTTATATTATATTCCGGCTTATCGGGGGGAAATTAGCAGTCAGATAATGGCTTTGAGGGGTCGCTCGGCGCCACCAAAGCTCTCAGGCGGAAGGCAGAGAAATCGCTTAGCAAAAGCAACCGAAAATAATGCAACAATAATAGCAACTCAGCATACTTGACATAGCCGTCTGTAATTAACGCGGACACTAGACTGGACACCTGTTGCGCACGGAGGGAAACGGAGGAGGGCACCAGGTCAGTGGACGGAAAACGGACGCTTGCGACACACTAAGGCGGAAAAACTGATAATGACCAAAGTCTGCCAGTATAGAGACAAAACTAAGGAATTCACTTGTATAATTGATTGATTCCATTGGGTTCGTTTGCCTCGGCTGCGCCCAATCAAATTTGCATCTGATTGACTCTCACAGATCATTTCACGGTGCTTTTGGGTGCGATCGCCCGCGGTTTCCAAACGACACTTACAATCGAGGGGAGCGGGTTCGGGAACGGGAACGGGAACGGTAGCGTGCGTGGGGGCAATAGCGAGTGTTAGGCAAACATTTACATTTACCCGCAGAGCGCACGTCGTCGTCGGATCGTTACGGTCGCGAAAGTCCAACTGATCTCTCGCTCAAAAAAAGCTTGCTCGCTGCTTGGCGAAACCAAGGCAAAACAAAACCATAAATCATCACTAAATCTATCGAATCCGGCAACAGGTGACTATCGATATCCAAAGTTTGAAGATCTGAGATTTCTGTTTTTCAAGTAATTAATGTGCTTAAAGGATTTCAAATACAGGTTTCGCCTTAAAAAAAGACAGGTTCAGGATTTTAAGTCGAAGATTGTATATCCTTGCAGCTTGCAATGGAATCAGGGGAATCCGAATTACAAAACGATCATAACAAAGCCAACAATTTATCAATTTCAATTGAAACATATTTTTTGTGTTGGTTTCGATTGTACTAACAAATCAGCATTTAAAGTTTAAAATAAAAAAAATAAATCGAATTTTTTACAATTTATGGAACCTTTTTCAAAATGTTGAACGTTTTCATAAAAATGCCAGATTTTGTATTAGAATTTAAAAGTTTAAGAACTATAAGAACCAAATTACCATGAAAAAGCAATCCAAAATAATAAGATAAACTTATGTAGGTTTTCTCATTATTTTTTTATTGTTTTACTACAACTTTTGTTTTTATTTTTATCTTGTTTGTGTGTTGCATTCAGATGCTATCAAAGTTTCCAAACTCTACAAATGTTTTAATGATCTTTATGCTTATGTGGTAGTTTTTTATTTATAATATAAGTATGTAAGTAATAATGTTTAGCTGTGTGTCGCGCTTAGTGGCTCTCGCTTGCATATGATGGCATAGTAGTTGGTTCCTCTCCTCTCCTCCGACGACGACTCCCATCCTTTAGCAGTGGCTCTCTGTGGCGTCAAACACCTTCATCTTCCGGGTATCCAATCCACTACAGTTTTCCATTCTTAAGTGTTGTTGCTACATATGTTTTGCCGGGCGTTAAATACATACAGTTTAAAAATAGAATAAAAAAGATGCAATAAGGTTGATTACGCTGTAAACAACAAGTACACAAATATTTTATTGCACACACACAGAGAGAGAGATCGACACAGCCACGTGGTGATGAGGGGGTGATACCGGGAAAGATACAAAAAATATAGGAAAACATTAGCATCGGTTATTAGTGGGTTGTCATTTGCACTTGATTTTAGTCGCGAGAATCTCTTTTTTTATTATCTTAGACAAACAGATGATTACAGATGATGGCCAGATGGATTAAATACAATTGTTAGCTTGGCAGCTGGAGAGACACAGCGGGAGTCGGGCACACCACACAGGTCTCATGGTTGGGCTACTCATCCTCTAACATTCCGTATCAACCCTGGCCGGCGGCTGATTGTCAGCGGCCGCCTCCGCTGCTGCCTTGGCGTTCATCTCCTGCAGAATATCATTATCAGATGCTGGCGGCGGCATCGGAGGTGCCTCCGTTATCAGTTTGGAGTCCAAGGCCGCCTCAATCTTGGCACCCATGCACGGCGGCACCGCCGTTCTAAACACATTCAATTCCATTTCTAAGGCAGGAATAGCGATGTTAATAAGCAAATTTTATATTCCTCTCAATCCTAAGTTTATAATCTCCTAATGTTTCCTATTTTCATAAAGAATCCCCACATTGTTATATGACGACGCTTACCTGCTGCTATACCGGCAATGGCCTGTGCAGCAAAATGCTTGACGTCCACATCCGTGTCCGCGTTGAGTTTGTCGAGCGTGGGCTTAACTTGGGCATCAATGACGCTGGCCTCGAGGAAGGGGGAAATCTTCTGCAGGGTTTTGGCCACATTGAAGCGAACATTGGCGACGGGATCGGCGGCGAGTAGGAGAACTGTGGGCAGCAGCAACTTGGTGGTGATATCCGTGCCGCAGACCTCGGCCAAAACGTTCAGGCAGAACAAGCAGGTCATTCCTAATGGATACATATTAAAGTTTAAATGGAAATAGTCTCTATTATCATTAAACTTACTGTGCAAATAGTTCTTGTTGCGCGACATGACCAGGATCATGGGAATGATGGCCTGCTCGGCCCAGGGAGCTCCGAACTGCTCGACTAGCTTCTTCATGTTGAGGGTGGCGGCCTCGCGGATGGCATACACATGATCGTTGAGCCAGCCCATGCAGAGACCGCGCAGCTTCTGGTCGAAGAACTCCTGTCCCAGCTGACCGGCCAGAGCGGGCATATACTCAATGATGGCCAGGCGCACCCGCCACTTGGAGTCCTCGGCCAGCTCAACGATGGCGGGCAGCAGGGACTGCGACAGCTGCTGGATGCCAATGACATCGTTCACACAATCCAAGTTGGAAATGATGTTGAGGCGCACTTCCGGGCACTCGTCCTTCAGTTGAATGAGGAACAGGGGAAGCAGCTGCTCCACGGTTTGATACGCGCCCAACATGGGACTCAGGCCCATGATGACAGAGGCCAGAGCCGACTTGACATGTGGATTCGGATCCGAGACCAGATCGCGAACATAGGGCAAAATGGAACTGAGGATGATCTGCACCTGGTTGGCCTTGTCCAGATTGGCACAGAAATCCTTGACCTTGGTGGCCACCGCAGCGCGTACCTCGGCCTCGGCGTCCTTGAGCAAATACTGGAAGGCTGGCACCAGGTCAACTCGTGTTATCTCCGGGCCCACAGCCTTCTGCAAGTCCACAAACTTCTCGGCCACCATATAGCGCACTCGCCACGACGAGTCGCTAGCGCACTGACGCAGTGTGGGCAGAACCAGCTACGAATACGAAGGAGTTTCATTAGCAAAACATGAGATTATAACAAACTTAACCAGCTTACGTGTTCCACGTCGTCCTGGGGCAGCAGCTGGGCGATGCTAACGCAAGCCTCCACGGCCAGAAGACGAACAGAGTCCTAAATAGGGAAATTAATACAATATTTAAAGTTCTTTCCATAGATTACAGGACTTTAGCTTACCTGATCATCCTGAGCCAACTGGACAAAGTTGGGGATCAAGTCCGACTTGAGGTACTCGGTCTCCACAACCTTGGCGAACTCGCCCAGCTTATTGGCCGCCGCACGTCGCACCATTGGGGTCTCGTCCTGGCACAGCTTACGGAAGTTGGCGCGCAGCTCTGCCTTCACGGGCTGCGTGACACGCGGGTAGCAGACCGAGAAAAGGCCGCAGGCCGAAGTGCGGGAGGTGAACCAGTCGCCCGAAACGAGACGCTGCAGCGTCGGAACCACATGGATCTCCAGATCCTGGGCACTGTGCTCAGCGGCCACGGTGCGCAGGGATTCAACGGCCTTGTCGCGCACCACGGTCTCCTCGACGGTGGCCAGACTCTCGAGTGGTGGAATCAAATACATGGCAAACTCGGGGCCGCCCACGAGACCTGACAAGGAGAGGAAAAAGGATTATTCGTTAAAGAAATCTAACAAATTATTGCGTTAACCAAATGCTTACTCGTAAAGTTGCCGAGTTGATCGGCCAAAGCCAGCAACACCTCGTCCTCATCGTATATGGTCTCGGTGAGGAAGGGGATCAACTCAGACCGAGTGCGCTCCTCGCCCAAAGCCAAGGCAATGGTGGAAAGCTTCTTGATGGAGTTTAAACGCAGCTAAGAAATAATATAAGAATAAAGAAATTGGATAATGTATGAAGAGGTATTTGTTATTATTCAAAGTTGTGCAATGAAACTAGCAAACATTTCAATTTGCTTTTTAAATTAACACTTGAAAGCTGTAACCTATAAGTTCATCTCTAGTTCATGCAAAAATGCAGTTTCTCCACTGGAATGTTACTATGGGAAACGATTATCCTGCATATCGATATCAACAACTGGTATTTCTGAAGGTTTTTTGTTCTACTTCGTATGCAAAATTAACTGAAAACTAATCGATGGTTTATTGCCTATGAAAAAAAAAATAATATACTTTTTCCGCAGCAGTGTGCATACACACGAGCTCACACACCCATACAAACGAAAATAGCCATGCACACAATGACGCATTTTTTTGCACAAATACACACAGGCCGACGGATGGAAGGGGTGAGGGCACGGGCACGCTTCCCCATTTAGAATCAATTATTTCGCCAGTTCGGGCGCCGCCCGGCCATAGGCACTAACTAACCTGCACATCCTCGTTTTTCAACTCATCGATGAGCACCGCGATGGGATATAGGGAGTCATCCACAGATTTGTCGCTCGCTGCCATCTTTTCTGCTGCTTCTCACACAAACACACACGCACTGAAAATCGGTTTTTCTATTCTGCGTAAAATCAGATCGGTTTGGCCCTCCGGCGGTTTGCAGTGCGTTTTTATAAGACAACAAATAATTTCACAGGCTTATCCGTTCCGTCTGCTGCAATTTGCCAGTATTCAACAAAATATTCTCGGATTAGATTTTCAACGAAAATCAGACGAGAGAGATGGTGCAAATTATATATTTTTTCACTTCAAGTGACACAACGGAAAGTGTGCCCAACGTGGAACAAAATATTCTGAGCAATACCTCTAGAGGTGGGAAACTTGGAAGCAACAGAAGACCTTTTGCAGCTGTAGCTCAGACCCAAACCCGACTCATTTCTTTGAGAATTTGTTTTTATTGACTGATATTCCGTTTAAATGAAGCTTAATTTTCTAGGAAAGTTACAAATTCGGTCAGCTTGAGCAACTGATCATCGTTGCCGCGACTGGGCGGCATCTCCTTGACCTTGGGCTTCAGTATCACACGGTCGCCGTAGAGTTCCTCGGTCCAATTTAAGGCCGCACAGGTCTTTTTCAGCTCATCCTCCGAGAGCAGGGACAATTCCAGCAGGTCCTGCTGGTAGATAGACACATAGGCGCTGCCCACCAGAGTGAACAGTTCCTCGCGCTGCTTGACTGGGAGTGGGGATCTATTAGTCACTGTTTAATCGACTTTCCTGGGCCACTTACGTAGTAGGTCCTCCAAAGGCGCCTTTACCTTATCGGACCACTCATACTTGATGTGTTTGAAGAAGTCGGCGTAGTTGTTGTGCTGCAGCGCCAGGTTCAGCAGATTTAACTGGCTCAGTTCCTTGTCCTCCTTCAATCGGTCGGGTACTCGCATCCACAGTAACTTGGCATCGGCCCTGCATAGTATTCAATTATCAAAGTATGAATCGTCAGCTAAACTTGCAGTACTTACAGTTTGTTTTCGTATAGATAAATTGCAAGTAATTGCTGGAAGGCCTCAGTTCCCAATTCGACTTGCTGCGGAAACGGGGAAAATAAGCAAAGGAACATGTTTGAGGCCCACTCACCTCTAGTTCTTCGTTCTCCAGGCTATCCAAGAGTTCGGCGTATTTATTTAAATGCATTTTGTTTTGCTAATCTTTGCTGCGCTGCTAATAATAATGTGACCGTTCGCCCAAAGTAACTCTGAATTTTTCTAGAGATAAGCTGTCAACGGCGGTAAGCTATCGAAACATCGTAAATTTGTTTTCAATGATCATTGCTTCTAACAGTCCAAGAATAAATAACTAGCAACGTAATTAACTTGCTTATTTAACTGCAAACAAAAACTTTTCGCTAATTTCGGAACCATTTGAGATATCGTTCGGTTACTTATCGATAGCTGCTGACAGGTCTCAACTATCGCGAGCTGTCAACCAGCCAAAAGTCTCACCCCTCTTTTCGCTGTCAAAAACTAGACTATCAAGATGGGTCGTATGCACGCTCCTGGGTAAAAATGCGTTTATTTAATAATTGCAAGCATCTGCGCGAAGCGTTACGTTAGCAAAATGTGTCTGCCGTGTGAATTTAACTCCTAGTCATGATTTTAGGCCGCCCACAGGCTGACCGGCTATTGAAAATGGCTAGCAGTGGCAAGCACATGGCGCAAACGTTTCACTTGCGACAGTCGCCGCCGCCGAAACGCACACTAAATTTTTGATTTTCCGCAGCAAGGGTATTTCCCAGTCCGCGCTCCCCTACCGCCGTACCGTCCCATCGTGGCTGAAACTGAACGCCGATGATGTTAAGGACCAGATCAAGAAGCTGGGCAAGAAGGGTCTGACGCCCTCCAAGATCGGTATGTGTATTGTGTACGAGTGTTGTTGTTTGAGGTTATGTTGACCAATGGCTCGGTATTGTTTTACAGGCATCATCTTGCGTGACTCGCACGGAGTCGCCCAGGTGCGTTTCGTGAATGGAAACAAGATCCTGCGCATCATGAAGTCGGTGGGCCTGAAGCCCGACATTCCCGAGGATCTGTACCACATGATCAAGAAGGCTGTGGCCATCCGCAAGCATTTGGAGCGCAACCGCAAGGACAAGGACGGCAAGTTCCGTCTGATTCTGGTCGAGTCCAGGATTCACCGTCTGGCCCGCTACTACAAGACTAAGAGCGTCCTGCCGCCCAACTGGAAATACGAGTCGAGCACCGCCTCCGCCCTGGTCGCCTAAGTCGTAGTCCTTGATTCGCAACTGCTTTCCGCGTTTGTTAGTTGGTAGTTTGTTTTGAAATCTTGCGGGGCCTACATTTCTAGCAATGTACAACCAATAAACCCAACAAAAATAAAAGTGGAAATCGTAACTATTTTATAGTATCTAAATGCAGTGTATATATTTTGCTTGGAGGAGAAAAAGTGCGGTTAAATGTATCCTAGATATGATTATCTGGAATATATTTTGCCAAGAAGTGAGCAGCGTTTGCATAATTTATGAAATCTCAATGATAAAAAAATGCAAATTTTCTTTTTGTTTTATGATAAATTTTCGGAAAAGTGTATAGATATATTTACGGACTTTTAGGCCTTAAGGATTAATAGGAAGGATCATTTTGGTTATTTTTATCAGCACTTAATATGTTTATTAGCATAAAGTGAGGAAAACTGATAACCAGACTAATAAAGTTTATCTTAATTGAGGTCTTCCAAAATCATAATTCGGCAATTATATCCTTATGATATTAGATTTTTATCATGAAAAGGGGATTAGTTACACAGAAAAATAAATTAGTGCCACGGTCTTTTAATTTCTTTTGAATCCCATCCTCTTACTTTAGAGACGCCCATTCGTTTTGTGTATGTTTCGCAATTATATTAATTATTTACACAATTATATGTCTGCATGCAAATGTGCAATGAAATATTTAATTGTACTTGTTGATTCCGTCTTCAGCAGGAAAGTAAAATGTGCAATATACCCCACGCACACATGCATACTGTTGGTACGGTATAACATCATTAACAGGAATAGTTTATTAAACAAGGGAAATTTGAACAAATTATGGCGATAAAAATAGACATTGGAAAATTTAAAAGTTTTGTGGCTACACAAAATTAAAAATCATATAATTAAAACTCAGTTGGATGGTAAGACTATGAAGGTGTATTTATGAAAACGTTTAAAAACAGCGATTTATAAATTTGAATTTATTTATTTAAAATTTAAATTTTGCGCTTTCGCTGTAAAAAAACAAAATAAATTTTTTATTTAACTATTATCTTTAAGTGCAAATTTTAACTACATTGTCAATAGTTAATCTTGCAGTTGTAAATTTTAATATTCTTAAATATTTATTGTCTGTTAAGAAATAGTTATTTCCAATCAGAACAGCAATAGAATATTTCAAGCAAGATAGCAAACATGGCGAAGCTTGACTGTAGCCTAGGGCGAAATTCGCATTAAGAGCCGATAGCCGCCGACGCCACAACAGCCAGCGCCAGTATTCGGCTGCCCTTTCAGGCACTCGGACGAAGTTTGTTTTATTATTTGTTACATTATTTTTCGTTCCCAAACAGCTGCGACGACGGCCGGCCTTCTATCGCAGCACTTCTCACGTTCGCGGAGAACAATTCGCCAGTTTGGTGATTGTTGAATGTAAACAATATTGAAACAAAATGTACGTACTGTGGTTTCGCAAGCAGGAGCAATTATTTTAATTGTGCTCAACCGCCGATTGTCTAGCAATTTATTTGTGTGTGCCGGAAAAAATCCATGTGATTAGATAATTTACAGGCAAACGAAAAACCATCGATGATGCGGCATTTTATCTTTGCGCGATTATTGCTTGTTTGCCTGATAAATGTAATGGATTTGCATACATTTTGGAGAAATTTCCCTTTTCGTACAGCAACAACGTGGTACGGTTCTTCGTGAGCGTGGGTGTGGGTGTGGGTGTGCGTGTGTACCCACACCAGTGCACTCCCAGAACGGGGAAACGGTAAATGGCTGACACGGCCCGGCTGCCTCCCGAATTGGTTATTCTCAGCCGTGCGAGTGAATGAAACAGACAGACAAGAAGGAGCAGACAAATACAGTGAAGACCGATTACTCGAAACTTATTTTTGGAAACTTTTTCGTGTTAAATTCGGGAGCTGCTAAAAAAGTGCAAAAAAATTTATTTATTTTTGCTTGCATTTGCAGAATTGTCTTAAAATGAACCAATACTTAAATTAATAAACGAAGACATTTTACTTTTTCCATCCATAAATATTTGTGAAACCGGTTTTTATGCGTTTTTTTATGCTAATTAAGTGCGTTGTCTACTCCCACGCATCTTCACTGTAATGGCGAAATGGCCAGCCGCGTGTTTTGTTTTTTAAGAACTAACTGTTCTCGAATGTTGTTCGCTCACAGGGCGGCTTGTCGTTAAAGTGAACCTCATTATGATGAATTACAAAACTTATGAGCAGCAGTGACACATCCAGTGGCTCCCCCTCCTTTTGATTGTTTTGCCTTGCCCCCTGGTTTCGCGTATAAATAAATAAAATATACACAGACTTCTCCCAGTCGCCAAGCCAACGAGAATTCAATTCGCAGATAAATAAAACAGAAATGTTTGTTTGATTAAGACATGCCGCGTGTTTGTGCTCATATCGCCCTTTGTTTTCGACAAGAAGCACTCAATTGAATTACTTTTACCGTTATCCTCTATTGGTTATTACAGTCACAAGTAATTATAGCTTATTGCTTCATTTAATTCAGATTCCTCAGCGGCCTTACCACAAAATGCAGTCTGTGAAGACGGCAGATCTGCCGGAAAATCCCCGAGAGCGATCAAATTTTATTTCGGCAGCATGTTTCTGGTGAGTTTTTGTATATTGATTAATATTAAATGTTTATATAATAATTATTTGTATGTGTAGGTATACCATGCCCACTTTTTTCAAGGGGCGCAAGGCCACCCTGGACACCAAGGATCTGTATAGGGCTCTGAAGGAGCACAAGTCGGGTATGGTGACATAGGAAGTATTTTACCTAATGATGAAATACACCAAAATTATGAATTGATTTAAGGATTCATCAGTTTGTAATCAGTTTGCAAGTCATGTTATTACACAGCAATTATCATTCAAATTGTATCATGTCAAGATAATGAAACGAATATGAATACTTTCCAGAAGCACTGTAGTTATCACGAGAACAATTAATTTGACTGATCGATCCGAATACATAGTATGTTCGTTGACCGTCTTAATTGATTTGCTTCTTTTTTCTGTTGTGTTCAATTGCTCCCCAAGATTCTGTGTGTTTTTATGTACTTTGTCTTGCAAATTGATAACCGTAATCCGAATTTATTGGGTTCCGCCGTATCTGCGATTAATTCGCTTTCATTTGTTGTTTAAACTTTTTGCAGAGACTCTCGGCAACAAGCTATGCGCCTCCTGGGAACGCGAGCTCGAGAAGACCAAGGGAAACCCCAATTTGCTCAGGGCTCTCCTGCGGGTGTTTGGCTGGTACTTTGGTCTGCTCGGACTGGTGCTGTTCCTCCTGGAGCTAGGACTGCGAACCCTACAACCGCTTTTCCTGCTGAAACTCATCTCCTACTACACCCATGGCTCGGAGTCAATTGAAGCTGCTTACTACTATGCCGCAGGGGTGATCCTGTGCAGTGCACTGAACGTGGCTATCATGCATCCCTATATGCTGGGCACAATGCATGTGGGTAAGTCTGATGGTCCCGTATTATAATAACACTGGAATAATGCTTTTCGATCTGTTTTAGGTCTCAAGATGCGCGTGGGCATGTGCAGCATGATATACCGCAAGGCGCTGCGACTGAGCAAGGCGGCTTTAGGAGATACCACCGCCGGTCATGTGGTCAACCTGATGTCCAACGATGTGGGCAGGCTGGACTTGGCTACCATTTTCGTGCACTATCTCTGGGTGGGACCGCTAGAGACTATGTTTATCACTTACTTGATGTACCGGGAGGTGAGAATCCTGTTAATCCAATAATTTCCAGTTTACTAACAATTTTCTCTGTGCAGATTGGAATCGCCGCCGTCTTTGGCGTTGCCTTTATGCTCCTCTTCATCCCCCTGCAGGCGTATTTGGGCAAGAAGACTTCGGTTTTACGACTAAGGACCGCTCTGCGAACGGACGAGAGAGTGCGGATGATGAACGAGATCATCTCGGGCATTCAGGTGATCAAGATGTACGCCTGGGAGCTACCTTTTGAGCAGATGGTGGCCTATGCTCGCAGGAAGGAGATCAACGCCATCCGTCACGTATCCTACATAAGGGGCATTCTGCTCTCCTTCATCATCTTTCTCACCCGTGTCTCCATATTTCTGAGTCTTGTGGGCTATGTGCTGCTCGGCACGTTCCTCACCCCGGAGGTGGCCTTCTTGATCACTGCCTACTACAATATCCTGCGAACCACCATGACTGTGTTCTTCCCACAAGGCATATCCCAGATGGCGGAGACCCTAGTGTCCATTAAGCGCGTGCAGAAGTACATGCAATCGGATGAAACAGATGTCTCGGACAGGAGTGTGGCCTTGCCGGAGGATCCCGTGGGCAGCAATCAGGCCACGGTGCATGCTGACGGAGAGGAGGACGCCGATGAGGCCGAGGACAAGCTGTTGGGGCCGCCTCTCTCCACCATTAATGAGAACGCCGTATTGTCTGAGGCGGGCATCTCCATCACCGGACTTCGAGCTAAATGGGACGTCAACTCGCCCGACTACACCCTGAATGGTGTTAACCTCCGCGTCCAGCCTGGCACTATGCTGGGCATTGTCGGACGCACTGGCTCTGGCAAATCCAGCCTCATTCAGGCCATCCTCGGAGAACTGCGCGCTGAGTTTGGCGAGATCAAGGTCAATGGAACGATGTCCTATGCGTCACAAGAGCCATGGCTATTCTCGGGCACCGTGCGCCAGAACATTCTCTTTGGCCAGCCCATGGATCGTCGACGCTACGCCAAGGTGGTGAAGAAGTGCGCTCTGGAACGTGACTTTGAACTGCTACCGTTTAAGGATAAAACTATTGTCGGAGAGCGTGGCGCCTCCTTGTCCGGCGGACAGAAGGCGAGAATCAGTTTGGCGAGAGCTGTTTACCGCGAGACCTCTATCTACCTGCTGGATGATCCACTGAGTGCTGTGGACACCCATGTGGCACGCCATCTTTTCGAACAGTGCATGCGCGGCTATTTGCGCGAGCGCATCGTCATTCTGGCTACTCATCAGCTGCAATTCCTGCAGCACGCCGACCAGATTGTAATCATGGACAAGGGTCAAGTCAGTGCCGTGGGCACCTACGAGTCTCTACGAGAGTCTGGACTCGACTTTGCCAGCATGCTGGCCGATCCGGAGAGAGATGAGCAGTCTGAGGAGAAATCGCGGTCACGTTCGGGCAGCTACACTCAAAGCCATGGCCATGGCGACCAACGGCGCAACAGCGAGCAATCCCTGCTGTCTATTGCAGACTCGTGCCTGGAGGACGCTGAGGCGGAGGCGGGGCAAATGATCAATCAGGAACGCCAGGAAGCGGGCCGTATTGGCCTCGGCCTGTACAGCAAGTATTTCAAGGCTGGCGGCGGTTTCTTCGCCTTCTTCGTGATGATGGGATTCTGTGTGCTGTCGCAAGCAATGGCATCGTTGGGCGACTACTTTCTCTCTTACTGGTAAGGCTTGACATATTTATAATTTCCTCCTAACTTCTCTTAATTATTCCCATTTTCAGGGTCACCAAGAAGGGAAACGTGGCTGCCCAAGCAGTGAATGACACTCTCAGCTCTGAGGCTCTGGAGTCGCAACTCTCGCTTTGGATGCGAGATTTGGGCTGGTCCGTCGACGCTGAAATGCTGGACACCTATATATTCACGTTGATTACGGTCTTAACCATTGTGGTAACCGTGGCGCGTTCATTTCTCTTCTTCAACCTGGCCATGAAGGCATCCATCCGACTGCACAACTCCATGTTCCGCGGCATCACCCGGGCAGCCATGTACTTCTTCAACACGAATCCATCGGGTCGCATCCTTAATCGCTTCTCCAAAGACATGGGACAGGTGGATGAGATACTGCCTGCCGTAATGATGGACGTCATTCAGATCTTCCTGTCGCTGGCTGGCATTGTCATCGTTATAGCCCTGGTCAATCCGCTATTTCTTATCCCAACGGTCGTTCTGGGTATCATTTTCTATCAGCTGCGAACCTTTTATCTTAATACCTCGCGGGATGTCAAACGTTTGGAAGCAATAAGTAAGTGCACAATGCTTCTCTGTGTTGGAAATTGTGATTCTGAACTAATTTTAACTCTTTTGTTCAAAGCTCGCTCCCCCGTGTATTCGCATTTGGCTGCATCACTCACAGGTCTCTCCACAATTCGTGCTTTTGGAGCCCAACGGGTATTGGAGGCGGAGTTCGATAACTACCAGGATATGCACAGCTCCGCTTTTTACATGTTTATAAGTACATCGAGGGCCTTTGGCTATTGGCTGGACTGCTTTTGTGTGATTTACATAGCCATTATCACGCTCAGCTTCTTCGTCTTTCCGCCAGCAAATGGCGGCGATGTTGGTCTGGCAATAACGCAGGTGAGTAAACATTACTTTAGCATTACGAGCATTATTTTTATTATTATAATTTATTTTTCAGGCCATGGGCATGACCGGCATGGTACAGTGGGGAATGCGCCAATCCGCCGAGCTGGAGAACACCATGACTGCCGTGGAGCGTGTGGTTGAGTACGAGGACATCGAACCAGAGGGAGAATTGGAAGCGCCGCTGGATAAGAAGCCACCCAAGTCGTGGCCCGAGCAGGGAAAAGTAGTGTTCGATGAGCTAAGCTTGCGCTACATTCCAAACCCGAAGGCGGACTACGTGCTCAAATCACTGAACTTTGTCATAAAGCCAAGGGAAAAAGTCGGAATTGTTGGACGTACAGGAGCAGGAAAATCTTCGCTAATCAATGCCCTCTTCCGACTGTCCTACAACGATGGATCCATTCTCATTGATAAGCGGGATACGAACGATATGGGTCTCCACGATCTGCGCAGCAAGATATCGATCATTCCCCAGGAACCTGTGCTCTTCTCCGGCACAATGCGATATAATCTTGATCCATTCGATGAGTACAGTGATGACAAGCTATGGCGCAGCCTGGAGGAAGTGAAGCTGAAGGATGTGGTAGCAGATCTGCCAAATGGTTTGCAGAGCAAAATCACAGAGGGCGGAACCAACTTTAGCGTGGGTCAACGGCAGTTGGTGTGCTTAGCCCGAGCCATTCTGCGCGAGAATCGCATCCTCGTAATGGACGAGGCCACTGCCAATGTGGATCCACAGACGGATGGCCTCATCCAGGCCACCATTCGGAACAAGTTCAAAGAGTGCACTGTGCTTACGATAGCCCATCGCCTTCATACGATCATGGACTCCGACAAGGTGCTGGTCATGGACGCTGGACGAGCAGTGGAGTTCGGTACGCCGTATGAACTGTTAACAAAGGCAGATACCAAGGTGTTCCACGGCATGGTGAAGCAGACGGGCCAAGTTACTTATGAAGGGCTCTTAAAAATTGCACAAAAGGTAGACTATTGTTTAATCAGTAAATAATCAAATTAACTAACAATACTATTCTTTTTTTAAGGCCTTTGAGGACACCCAAGGTCAGAGTCTGCGCCGATCCTCATAAGACTCAGGGCATATGGAACAAAATATGTGGAAACGGAACCGAGGTGCTTAACACCAAGGAATTAGCCGGTTATATGTAGTTAGCTTAACTAATGTTAGTTTGCTTTGAATGTGTGTTATTTCGTGTGACTGTAAATATGTTTGAACGTGCGTATGTTAACTGGTTTATGTAACTAAAAAACTCTGTATAGTTATCCGTTGCTTAATTTTCTATTTGTATTTAAATCTCACTAAGTGCAAAGAAGTGCCTTTGAAAATAAAAGAAATATTTCTACTTAGACGTTTTAATTAATTAATGGGAAGATTCATACTTGGCTGGTATACAGTAAGCTATAGTTTTAACTGTGGATGCATATCAATCTTTATCTTTTACTCTGTTCTGCACTTTACTGCATACTTTTTGACATCTTATAAATTGATCTGAATCTCTAAGCACTTGTAATAGTTCTAGATCTTCCCGCTTTTAATAAAAAGGGTCTATAGTTACTGTAGAAAAGAAAGGATATCAATCCAAGTTTGTAAATATTCATACATAAAAAGCGTACCTCAACTTTTTGTTTACTACTTTCCAGCGCCAGCTCTCAATGACTTTGTATATTTAATCTTACTAGCGCCGATCCGCGACCTATCTTTATAACGATGCAACTTGATATTTAGCCATTAAACAAATCTTATCTTATTTACTTTCTGGCTGATTAAAACGTTAATAGCCGATGTCTGAGCCTTGACGATCGCAGTTGCACCAAACCTCCTTAACGGAGCGGACGGATCGTGGGTTAAAATATATATTTTTTAATTGTGAATATCGTAATTATAATATACACCTTGCTTGCATAAAAAAAGATCGCAAATGAGCTGCGTTTTGAAATGTGATTAGATAACTTTGTTCAAAAATATTGCGGATACCCAAACAGCTATTGTGATAACATTCTTATAAGCATAGGAAAAAGTATAACAAACCAAGAAAAATACGTGAAATTTTAAACTTTATATTAATTATTAAGTTAATAAAATGGAGTCCAGAGAGTCTGAAGATTTGCCGGAAAATCCTAGAATGCGGGCGAATTTCGTTTCGATTTTAACATTCTGGTAAGTAAGGAATGTTGCTTTTGGCAAAACCTTTTTAATCACATAGAAAAAATATTAGGTACACCATGCCCACTTTCATGAGGGGTCTACGACACACTTTGGACTCAAAAGACCTTTACAAAACAATGATGGAGCACAAGTCAGGTATGAGATGATAAATAAAAAAGAAAACTTTCTGTGAGTAATTTTCTCAGCAAGATAAGATATTCTTTTTGCAAAAAGAATTAGGATTTTTATCTCACGTGAATGATAAAATTACTTATAAGTCGTCACTCTTCCAGAACCACTGGGCAACAGGTTGTATGCTTCATGGGAGCGAGAACTTCAAAGTTCGGGAGGGAATCCCAGCTTGATGAGGTCACTCCTGCGGGTATTCGGATGGCAATTTGGTTTCTTCGGACTGGTGCTCTTCCTAGCGGAGGGAGGACTGCGCACACTCCAGCCGCTGCTCCTGCTGAAGCTCATCTCCCACTTCTCACAGGGCTCGGAGTCCGCAAAAAAGGCCTTTTTCTATGCGGCTGCTTTGATCGTATCAGTTGCCCTCAACGTGATATGCAAACATCCCTGTATGTGTGGCATTTGGAATTTGTGTAAGATTCTTCCTGCTTTTATGTCTTATATAATCTAAGCTGTATGCTTCTATATAATTCGTATGGATTGTCAGGCTTTAAGGCGCGGGTTAGCTTGAGCAGCATGATCTACCGGAAGTCGCTGCGACTTAGCAGAACGGCTCTGGGCACTGCTACTTCCGGCCATGTGGTCAACCTGATCTCCAACGACGTCAGCCGCCTAGACAGTAACATCTTTCATGCGCACTTCCTGTGGATAGGTCCGCTTCAAACGGTCCTGGTCACTTACCTGATGTACCTTCAGGTAATTGGATAATACAATGATTCCCCAGAAGTAAGACATTGTAACTAAGTACAAAATATTTCAGATAGGAGTCTCTGCTGTGCTTGGCGTGGCCTTCATGCTGATCTTCATTCCCCTTCAGATGTATCTGGGCAAGAAGACCTCAGAGCTGCGCCTCAAGACAGCTCTAAGGACGGACAAACGGATGCGAATGATGAACGAGATCATCTCGGGCATTCAGGTGATAAAGATGTACGCCTGGGAGCTGCCCTTCGAGCGATTAATAGCTTATGCCCGCCTGAAGGAGGTGAACGCCATTTGCCATGGAAGCTATATTAAGGGAATCCTTTCATCCTTCACTACCTTTCTCTCGCGCGCCTCCATCTTCCTAAGTTTGGTTGGTTACGTTCTTCTGGGTCAACTTCTTACGCCTGAAGTGGCTTTTATGGTCACTGCTTACTACAACGTCCTGCAAACCACAATGATGGTGTTCTTTCCCCAAGCCATCACTCAGACGGCTGAGATTCTGGCTACCATTGGTCGTGTTCAGAAGTTTATGCTGTCCGAGGAGGTGAAGGAGGCTACTAAGAGCTATGATCTCCTGGATACATTCAGTGACCAGCGAAAGGAAGTGTGCGATGAGGAAGGGTATAGGTTATTGAATTCCCCAATCTACACCATTAATAACACAGTCATCTCAGAGTCAAGTATATCAATTTCCGGACTAAAAGCCAAATGGGACTCCAACTGCCCTGACTATTCCCTTGATGGAGTTGATCTGAACGTGCAGCCTGGGACAATGATTGCTGTTCTAGGCTCCACCGGTTCCGGCAAATCCAGTCTCATTCAGGCTATTCTAGGCGAGCTGCGTGCGGAGTCTGGCGACATCAGAATCAATGGAACGATCTCCTACGCATCCCAGGAGCCGTGGCTCTTCTCGGGCACTATACGAGAGAATATTCTCTTTAACCAGCCAATGGATCGCAAGCGCTACGACAAGGTGGTAAGGCAATGCGCTCTGGACCGAGACTTCGAGTTAATGCGCCTAAATGACAAAACACTCGTCGGAGAGCGTGGAGCTTCCTTGTCCGGGGGTCAAAGGATGAGGATCAGCTTAGCGAGGGCTGTTTACCGAGAGGCCTCCATCTACCTTCTCGATGATCCTCTGAGTGCTGTGGACACCAATGTGGCCAAACATCTCTTCGAGCAATGTATGCGTGGTTACCTCAGAGATCGCATCGTAGTCCTGATTACCCACCAAAGGCAGTTCCTGCAACGCGTTGATCAGATTGTGATCATGGACAAGGGACAAGTGCGGGCCGTGGGTAGCAACGAGTCACTCCTTAAGGCGGGCGTGGACTTTCGCGACATTCTGGGTGAACCAGAGGAAAAGGAACAAATGGAAGAGCAGAGTGAACAGGAGGAGGATCGATCGCAATTGGGTAGCCTCAGTCACACTCACAGCGAGGAACGGTGCAACAGTGAGAAATCCTTGCTATCTATAATGGAGTCGTGTATGGACAAGATCAATGTCGAGCGCCAAGAGTCGGGGAACATTGGCTTCGGTTTGTACAAGAAGTACTTCAAGTCTGGCGGCGGGCTTCTTGCTTTCCTGGTGATGATAAGCTTCTTCGTAGTTTCCCGGAGCTTAATTGCTTTAGGAGACTATTTTCTTGTTTACTGGTATATTTTCGATTAATTAACGATTGGTTTTAATTCATTATTAAACAGGAAACAACTTTATAAATATGAATTTATTCCTTTTTAGGGTCGCCAAGAACAGGAGTGGTGCGGTACAAGAAGGAAAAAATACACTTAACTCAGATCCAACAATGCAAAATACGGGGCCATTGAGCTCTGAACAAAATGACATTTGGCTTTTTACGCTGATAACTGTGTTGTCCATTATAACGACAGTGTCAGCCTCGTTTCTAATATTCAACCTGGCCAGGAAGTGCTCCATTGGACTCCACAACTCCATCTTTAATGCGATATCGCGTGCTTCCATGTACTTCTTTAACACGAATCCACCAGGGCGGATTCTCAACCGCTTCTCGAAGGACTTGGGACAGGTGGACGAGATGCTTCCTGTCGTGATGATGGACGTTATCCAAACCTTCCTCTGTCTTACTGGAATTGTCATCATTATAGCCGTTGTCAATCCGCTGCTCCTAACTCCTACTTTCCTGATCAGCATAATTTTTTATAAGCTTCGCACATTTTATCTGAAAACCTCCCGGGATGTGAAGCGGATCGATGCAATTGGTAGGTACTTATCCATTCATTATCTATGAAATACTATCTTTTATAATATCTTGACTTACTTCTTATGCCATTAATTTTTTTTACAGCAAGATCTCCAGTTTATTCGCACTTGGCTTCTTCACTGAACGGTCTGTCTACCATTCGCGCTTTTCAAGCTCAGCGAATCCTCGAGGCGGAGTTCGACAGCTACCAGGATACGCACAGCTCCGCATTTTATACTTTCCTCACCACATCCCGAGCTTATGCATATTGGCTGGACTTTCTATGTGTGATTTACATAACGATCACCACGCTCAGCTTCTTTGCCTTTCCTCCACCTAATGCAGCGAATGTGGGCTTGGTCATAACTCAGGTAGGCTTCAATGAGAACATATCGGATTTATATGCAGATATATGATTATTTCACAGGCCTTGGGCTTGACTGGCCTGGTGCAATTCGCAATGCGACAATCCGCCGAGCTGGAGAATCTCATGACCGCCGTGGAGCGAGTGGTTGAGTACGAGGACATCGAACCAGAGGGAGAATTGGAGTCACCAATGGACAAGAAGCCACCTAAATTATGGCCAGAGCAAGGGGGAATAGTATTTGATGAGCTAAGCCTGCGCTACATTCCAAATCCGAAGACAAAGTGTGTGCTTAAATCGCTCAATTTTGTCATAAAACCAAAAGAAAAAGTCGGAATCGTTGGACGCACAGGAGCAGGAAAATCATCGCTGATCAATGCCCTTTTCCGACTGTCCTACAACGATGGATCCATTCTCATTGATAAGCGGGATACGAACGATATGGGTCTCCACGATCTGCGCAGCAAGATATCGATCATTCCCCAGGAACCTGTGCTCTTCTCCGGCACAATGCGATACAATTTGGATCCATTCGACGAGTATTCTGATGACAAGCTATGGCGCAGCCTGGAGGAGGTGAAGCTCAAGGATGTGGTGGCCAAAATGTCCACTGGCTTGCAGACCAAGATCACAGAAGGCGGAACCAACTTTAGCGTGGGTCAGCGACAGTTGGTGTGCTTGGCAAGAGCTATTCTTCGTGAGAACCGCATTCTGGTAATGGATGAGGCTACTGCCAATGTGGATCCCCAGACGGATGGCCTCATCCAGGCCACCATCCGGAACAAGTTCAAGGAGTGCACTGTGCTGACGATAGCCCATCGCCTTCATACGATCATGGACTCGGACAAGGTGCTGGTCATGGACGCTGGACGAGCAGTGGAGTTTGGGACACCGTATGAACTGCTAACAAAGGCAGATACCAAGGTGTTTCATGGCATGGCGCAGCAGACAGGCCAAGCCACCTATGACGAACTGTTTAAAATGGCAGAAAAGGTTATAGTTCATTATTAATTGGTAAAATATAAATGTTCACTTAACTGTTCTTAAACTATAATTACAGTGCTTCCGAGATCCCCACACCTAATGCTCAGAAAAAGCTTACAATGTGAAACTGTAACGATCAACACCGAATCTTCAAACACTGCAATGGATATTTTATCATTCATGATTTTTTTTGTTTTTTTTTTTTAATTAAATAATTAATCTATTAAAATATCTATATATCAATCCTCCTTTTAAGCTTGTTAGAGCTGAGGAGCTGGTAATTTAAGCAGCTAAGTCATTATCTATTCTAGAAGTTTGCAATTTGGGGAAAGACATTTGCTATCCAATTAAATATATATCTTGATCTCCGTCTGTCTGTCCTTTCGCATAAAACCCGATATCAGAGGCAATAAAAGATAGAGCTACCAAATTTGGTAGCTTGTTATCGTATCAAGTTGGTTTTAAATCAGAAAACATTTAACTTGGTTTAATCGACTCGGTTATCAAAGAACATAATTCATATTGTGAGATTGTCAAAACTTGTTCTTATTGTATAAAACCCTGTACCTATCTTTATAGCAATTCTTCTTGATTTTTATGTTTGGGCCATTAAATAACTCTTATCTTTTCTACTTTTGGGGGGTGTAAGGTGATGTATGAACCTCTTTGCTCTCAGTAGCATAAAGGTCTCTCTGACGCGCGGACGGATAGCGGACTGGTCTAAAATCTTAATTTTACCAAAAGGTCAACTTTGTAGTTAGTTGCACGTGTTTTATAGAGAAGCAAATAATCCAATTACATATTGTGCTTTTGTATACAAAATAAATGTGATTAGATAACACTTTTAAAAAAGCGTCCAGATTAACAGCTGTTTTGTTAATCAGAACAAAAGAGTTTTGATAATCAAAAGAAAAGAGAACGAAGACTATTTAATTAGTAAACTAAAAGGCATAAGAAGATTTTCAGAAGCAGTTAGAAAACGAATAGATATATTTTCAATTAGATTAGGATTCTATAAATACTTCATAGCACAGTCCTGATTCATTATAATCAAAATGGATTCAAAGGAGGTGAAAGATTTGCCAGAAAATCCTAGAACACGAGCGAATTTTGTTTCCGTCTTAACATTCTGGCAAGTAAAGAAATTATTTTTAATAAACTGAAATTATTTTTAATAAAATTATATATTTATTAGGTACACCATGCCCACCTTTATCAAAGGCCTTAGGCAAACTTTGGGCATAAAAGATCTCTACAGAACTATGAAGGAGCACAAGTCAGGTATGAACCATAGAAATAAGAATATAAAAAAAATTAAAACTTATAGAAGTAGTTTCCTAATAATAAATTGAGATCACATTTATATTATTAATATTCAAAATATATTATTTTAGAGCCTTTGGGCAACAAGTTGTACGAGTCATGGGAGCGAGAACTTAAAAACTCAGGAGAAAAGCCAAGTCTTATGAGAGCTCTTTTTCGGGTGTTTGGATGGCAGTTCGGTTTCTTTGGTCTGTGGCTTTTCTTATCAGAAGGTGGACTGCGAATACTCCAGCCGCTGCTCCTGTTAAAGCTCATCTCCCACTTCTCAAAGGGCTCGGAGTCCACTAACAAGGCCTATATCTACGCTGCCGGCTTGATCCTATCAGTTGGTCTCAACGTGATAATCAAACATCCGTGTCTGTGTGGCGTCTGGAATTTATGTAAGTTAAATAGGAAATAGAAAGAAATTAGGTTTTTATTCTAATCCTCATTCGGACTTGTAGACTTTAAGGCGCGGGTAAGCTTGAGCAGCATGATCTACCGGAAGTCCCTGCGACTAAGCAGGACAGCTCTGGGCGCTGCTACTTCCGGCCATGTGGTTAACCTGATCTCCAACGACGTCAGCCGCATGGACAATAACGTCCACTTGGCGCACTTCCTGTGGATAGGACCCCTGCAAACTGCCTTAGTCACATATCTCATGTATCTTCAGGTAATTAGAAAACTTTGATTCTTCAGAACTTTAAGTCAAAGGAATCTTCTTTCTTGCAGATTGGAATCTCAGCCATATTTGGCGTGGCCTTTGTCCTTCTCTTCATTCCCCTGCAGCTGTATCTCGGCAAGAAGACCTCCAAGCTACGTCTAAAGACCGCTCTTCGGACAGACAACCGCATGCGAATGATGAACGAGATCATCTCGGGCATCCAGGTGATTAAGATGTACGCCTGGGAGCGACCCTTCGAGCGATTAATAGCTCATGCGCGTCTGAAGGAGGCGAACACCATTTGCCACGTAAACTATATCAAGGGAACCCTTTCATCCTTCACTGCCTTTCTCTCGCGTGCTTCCATCTTTCTAAGTTTGGTTGGATATGTACTTTTAGGCCAGCTTCTAACGCCTGAAGTGGCCTTTATGGTTACTGCTTTTTACAACGTTCTACAAACCACAATGATGCTGTTCTTTCCTCAAGCCATCACCCAGACGGCTGAAGTTATAGCTACCATTGGTCGTGTCCAGAAGTTTATGCTGTCCGAGGAGGTGAAGGAGGCTACCAAGAGTTATGATCTCCTGGATCCATTCAGTGACCAGCGAAAGGAAGTTTGCGATGAGACGGAGGAGAGGTTGTTGACTCCATTGCTCTACGACATTAATAAGCCAGTCGTCTCAGAGTCGAAAATATCAATAACTGGACTAAAGGCCAAATGGGACCCTAACTGTCCATACTATACCCTTGATGGGGTTGATCTGATGGTCCAACCTGGGACGATGCTTGCCGTTCTGGGACCAACTGGATCCGGCAAATCCAGTCTCATTCAGGCTATTCTGGGCGAGTTGCCTGCGGAGTCTGGCGAGATTGAAGTCAATGGAACGATGTCTTATGCCTCCCAGGAGCCGTGGCTCTTCTCCGGCACCATTCGAGAGAACATCCTCTTTGGTCAGCCAATGGATCGCCAGCGCTACGCCGAGGTTGTGAGGCAGTGCGCTTTGGAACGGGACTTCGAGCTACTACCCCTCAAGGATAAAACGCTGGTGGGAGAGCGAGGAGCTTCCATGTCCGGTGGCCAAAAAGCGAGGATCAGCTTAGCGAGAGCTGTTTACCGAGAAGCTTCAATATACCTTCTGGATGATCCCCTGAGTGCGGTGGACTCCAATGTAGGCAAACATCTCTTCGAGCAATGCATGCGAGGTTACCTGAGAGATCGCATCGTGGTCCTGATTACCCACCAAAGGCAGTTCTTGCAACACGTTGATCAGATTGTGATCATGGACAAGGGACAAGTGCGTGCCGTCGGTAACTATGATTCGCTCCTTAAGGCGGGCGTAGACTTTCACGACGTTCTGGGGGAGCCAGAAAGAAAAGAACACATGGCGGAGAATGATGAACAGGAGGAGGAACACTTACGGTGTAGTTCCGGTACTGCAAATGAAGAGAAACCATGCAATAGTGAGGAATCTTTGCTATCTATCATGGATTCGTGTCTTGAGAAGATCAGTGTTGAGCGTCAAGAGTCAGGAAACGTTGGCTTCGGTTTGTACAAGAAGTACTTCAAGTCTGGCGGCGGGCTTCTTGCTTTCCTGGTGATGATAAGCTTCTTCGTAGTTTCCCGGAGCTTAATCGCTTTAGGAGACTATTTTCTTGTTTACTGGTATGTTTTCGATTAATTAACGAATATTTTTAATTAATTATAAAACAGGAAAACACTTTATTTATATCAAATTATTCTTTTCTAGGGTCGCCAAGAACAAAAGTGGTGTCGTACAAAAAGGAAATAATACGCTTAGCTCAGGTCCTACGATGCAGATGCAAAATTTAAGCGGATCATTGAGCTCCAAGCAAAAGGACATTTTGCTGTTTTCGCTAATCACAGTCTTTTCAATTATAACGACAGTGACGGCCTCGTTTCTACTCTTCAAGCTGACAAGGAAGTGCTCCATCGGACTCCACAACTCAATCTTTAATGCGATATCGCGTGCTTCCATGTACTTCTTCAACACGAATCCACCAGGACGCATCTTGAATCGCTTCTCGAAGGACTTGGGACAGGTGGACGAGATGCTTCCTGTCGTGATGATGGAAGTCACCCAAACCTTCCTTTGCCTTATCGGCATCGTCATTATCTTAGCCGTTGTCAATCCGTTGCTCCTAACTCCTACGCTTCTGATCACAATAATTTTCTATAAGCTTCGTATTTTCTATCTGAAAACATCCCAGGATGTGAAGCGGATCGATGCAATTGGTAAGTGTTATCCTTTGATTCACGAAACGTAATCTTTGACGTTAAAATACTATCTTTACAGCTCGATCTCCGGTTTATTCCCACGTGGCTTCTTCACTGAACGGGCTCTCCACTATTCGCGCCTTTCAAGCTCAGCGAATCCTGGAGTCGGAGTTCGACAGCTACCAGGACACGCACAGCTCCGCATTTTACACTTTCCTCACCACATCCCGTGCCTTTGGATATTGGCTGGACATCCTGTGTGTTATTTACATGGCGATAGCCACGCTCAGCTTCTTTGTCTTTCCGCCCGCTAACGCCGCAGCTGTGGGATTGGTCATAACACAGGTAAGTTATAAGAGTTAACGAGACATTCTTGGATTAAAATTTAAATATATGTTTTATTTTTAGGTCCTGGGCTTGACGGGCCTGGTGCAGTTTGCCATACGACAATCCGCCGATCTAGAGAATCTCATGATTGCCGTAGAACGAGTGGTTGAGTACGAGGACATCGAACCGGAGGGAGAATTGGAGTCACCAATGGATAAGAAGCCACCCAAGTCGTGGCCAGAGCAAGGGAAAATAGTGTTCGATGAGCTAAGCATGCGCTACATTCCAAATCCGAAGGCGAAATGTATTCTAAAGTCACTGAACTTTGTTATAAAGCCAAGGGAAAAAGTTGGAATCGTTGGACGTACAGGAGCAGGAAAATCTTCGCTAATTAACGCTCTCTTCCGACTGTCCTACAACGATGGATCCATTCTCATTGATGAGCGGGATACGAACGATATGGGTCTCCACGATCTGCGCAGCAAGATATCGATCATTCCCCAGGAACCTGTGCTCTTCTCCGGCACAATGCGATACAATCTTGATCCATTCGACGAGTATTCTGATGACAAGCTATGGCGCAGCCTGGAGGAGGTCAAGCTCAAGGATGTGGTGGCAGATCTGCCCAATGGTTTGCTAAGTACAATCACAGAGGGTGGCGCTAACTTTAGTGTAGGTCAACGCCAGTTGGTGTGCTTAGCCCGAGCCATTCTGCGCGAGAATCGCATCCTGGTTATGGATGAGGCCACGGCCAATGTGGATCCACAGACCGATGGCCTCATCCAGGCCACCATCCGGAACAAGTTCAAGGAGTGCACTGTGCTGACGATAGCCCATCGTCTTCATACGATCATGGACTCCGACAAAGTGCTGGTCATGGATGCTGGAAGAGTTGTGGAGTTTGGAACGCCTTATGAGCTGCTTACCGTGGCAGAGACTAAGGTGTTCCGCCGCATGGTAAAGCAGACGGGCCAAGCTACTTATGAAGGACTTTTAAAAATCGCTCAGAAGGTTATTATTTATCATTTTATTAACTAAAGTGAATTGACTTAATAATCATTGTTTAATTACAGGCCTTTAAATCCTCTCATCGCACTTAACCTCAGCGATTGTGAACAAACTGGAGTTGTGTCGTTTAATCAACAAACTTTTATTAAGGATTATGAAGTGCTTTTGATGCTTTTATCGTATTTTAGGATAAATACTATATAAGGCCCACCTTACTAAATGTGGTTGAATAAATTAATTGCCATTATTTATTAGCTTAAACAAACAAAAACTAAGCTAAGATTCAACATTTTTTATGCATATATAAAAATTTTGTATTCACGAAACTAAATATAATTTTTTGTACTAATTTGTTTCAACAATCTCCTGCATATTTTTAGCAGAGTGTTTATAACAAAACTAATTCATATAAACTAAAACTTTATACAAACATAAAAAATAAAGTACTTTAAGCGCCAGTCCGTTCTGATAGCAGAACACGTGCCACACAATAAAACAAGAGTTAAAATAAAAACAATTATGTTCATTAAAGTACAAGCTTTGCTCTAATTTTTAAAACCCTTTTTTCCTATCTTTATAACTATGCTTTGTGGATATATGGTAAAAGTAATTAAATAACTCTTATCTCGGTTACTTTTTGGCATTATGAGCACATGTATGAAGAGCACTGCCCTCAGTAGCATAAAGGTCTCTTTGGAGCGCGGACGGATCGCGGACTGGCCTAAGGCATTGATTTTGAGAGAGAGAGTGCCCCTTGTGCGAAATTGTTAAGTACATTAACAAAAAAGAGAGTGCCCCTTGCCCGAAATTGTTAAGTTCATTAACAAAAAAAAAGAGGTACATTCGTGTGGATCGCAAGTGTGCGACTTGAATAATTTAATTTGCCGGTTGAGCTTTTGTGCGGAGAACCAAATGTGATTAGATTGCCTTTCTCAACAATATTGAGCTACATAAACAGCTGTTTTGATAACAATGTTTTGCAGAGAAAAAAATTATAAAAAGCTAATCAAAAACCCTCCAATATTTAAAATTAAATTTATATTTTATTAGTCTACAAAATGGATTCTAAAGAGAAGGAAGATGCGCAAGAAAATCCTAAATCGCGAGCGGGTTTTCTTTCAGTTTTAACTTATTGGTAAGTAATTGATTCTTAAATGTTTAGTTAATTTTTTTTAATGAATAATTAAACATTTTAGGTACACCATACCCATATTTCTCAAGGGTCGTAAGCACACCTTGGGTATACAAGATCTCTACAGAACCATGAAGGAGCACAAGTCTGGTAAGAAAACGAATATTAAATTTAGAACTGAAATGTAAACATTTCTTGTACAATAACGAGTTTGGCATCAAAACCATAACGACACTTATGACCCATAGGGTCATGAGACATGTGAGATCACCGATCACAATACTCGCGTGTATTTAATTATTTTTACAATTTATATTAATTATTCTCTTCCAGAATCTCTGGGCAACAAGTTGTATGATTCATGGGAGCAAGAACTTAAAAGTTCAGGAGGAAAACCCAGCCTCGTTAGGGCTTTGCTGCGGGTGTTCGGATGGCGCTTTGTCTCCTTCGGATTTGTGCTTCTAGTAGGAGAGATAGGAATACGTACAGCTCAGCCGTTCCTTCTCCTGAAACTCATCTCCTACTTTACACAAGTTTCGGATTCTATTGATACTGCCTATCTCTATGCTGGCGGCCTGATCTTAACAACATGGTTGAGCGTCATATTCAGACATCCCACCATGTGCGGCTTGTGGAATTTGAGTGAGTGTGAACTCCAAAAATTATAATTATATGATTGCAATTTCATTTATTTGGTTCTTAGGCTTTAGAGCACGAGTGAGCTTGAGCAGCATGATCTATAGGAAGTCGCTGCGACTTAGCACGACGGCTCTAGGTGCTGCTACTTCTGGTCATGTGGTCAACCTGATCTCCAACGACGTCAGCCGCCTAGACAGTAACATTCTCTTCACGCACTTCCTGTGGATAGGTCCACTTCAAACAGTGTTAGTCACTTACCTCATGTACCTTCAGGTAATTAAAAAATACTAAATCTTCAATATGTTAAAATAATGAAACCTTCCTTCTTGCAGATTGGAATCTCAGCCATATTTGGCGTAGCTTTTATGCTTCTCTTTATTCCCCTGCAGATGTATCTCGGCAAGAAGACCTCCGAGGTGCGACTGAAGACCGCTGTGCGAACGGATAAGCGGTTGCGAATAATAAACGAGATCATCTCTGGCATCCAGGTGATCAAGATGTACGCCTGGGAGCTGCCCTTCGAGCGATTGGTGGCCAATGCGCGCCAGAAGGAGGCGAACGCCATTTGTCACGCAAGTTATATCAAGGGTATCGTAGCCTCGTTCCCAATCTTCCTTTCGCGCTCGTCCATCTTTTTCAGCTTAGTCGGTTACGTTCTCCTGGGCCAGATCCTCACGCATGAGGTGGCCTTTAGTATCACAGCGTATTATAACGTCCTGCAAGTCACCATGCTGGTATTCTTTCCCCAAACCATCACACAGACGGCGGAGATCAGTGCTTCCCTTGGTCGTGTGCAGAAGTTCATGCTATCTGAGGAAGCAAAGAAGACCATTAAGAGCGGCGATCTCCAGGATACGATCAATACCCAGCCAAATAAGGCGGATGATGAGGAGGAGGATAGGCTATTAACTCCATCTCTCTACTCCACAAATCAACACACAGTCCCTTTAAAGTCGAGTATCTCAATTTCGGGACTAAAAGCCAAATGGGACTCCAACTGCCCTGAATATACTCTCGATGGAGTAGATCTGAACGTTCAAACCGGCACCATGATTGCCGTTCTGGGATCCACCGGTTCCGGCAAATCCAGTCTCGTTCAGGCTATTCTGGGCGAGCTGCGTGCGGAGTCTGGCGAGATCAGAATCAATGGAACGATGTCTTACTCCTCCCAGGAGCAGTGGCTCTTCTCCGGCACTATAAGGGATAACATCCTCTTTGGTCAGCAAATGGATCGTATGCGCTATGCGAAGGTGGTGCGGCAATGCGCTTTGGAGCGGGATTTCGAGCTACTGCCCTTCAAGGACAAAACGCTGGTGGGAGAGCATGGAGCTTCCTTATCCGGTGGCCAAAAGGCGAGGATCAGCTTAGCAAGGGCTGTTTACCGAGAAGCTTCAATTTACCTTCTGGATGATCCCCTGAGTGCGGTGGACACCAATGTAGGCAAACATCTCTTTGAGCAATGCATGCGCGGCTACCTGAGAGATCGCATCGTGGTCCTGATTACCCATCAAACACAGTTCCTGCAACACGTTGATCAGATTGTGATCATGGACAAGGGACAAGTGCGGGCCGTGGGTAGCTACGAGTCCCTCCTTAAGGCTGGCTTGGACTTTGCAGACTTCGTGGTTGAGCATCAGCAAAAGGAGGAAAAAGAGAAAGAGATTGAGCTGGATGAGCAGGATGACAATCGTTCTCGATTAGGTAGCTTCACTCACGACCAGCAACGGTGCAACAATAAAGGATCCTTGGAGTCGATAGCTTATTCATGTCTTGAAAAGATCAGCGTGGAGCACCAACAGTCAGGTCGTATTGGCCTCGGTTTGTACAAGCAGTACTTCAAGTCTGGTGGTGGACCTTTGGCTTTCCTTATTATAATAATTGTCTGTGTTCTCTCACGTGGATTCATCTCTATGTCAGACTGCTTCCTGATTTATTGGTAATTATATATTTATAATTCTTATAGACTGAATGAAAAATAAGTTTTATTTTTGCATTTCCTTGTAGGGTCTCCAAGAACCAAGAGGAAAATGATACACTTCACTCAGATCTTCCTTCGATGTGGTTACAAAACACAGGCTGGTCTTTGAGTACTGAACAAGTGGACATTGGCCTGTTTACTCTGATTACAGTCTTGTCCATTGTGACAACGTTGGCCTCCTCAATTCTAATATTCAACCTGGCCAGGAAGTGCTCCATTGGACTCCACAACTCCATCTTTAATGCGATATCGCGTGCTTCCATGTACTTCTTCAACACGAATCCACCAGGGCGGATACTCAATCGCTTTTCAAAGGACATGGGTCAGGTGGACGAGATTCTTCCTGTCGTGATGATGGACGTCATACAGCTCTTCCTCTTGCTTGCTGGCATAATCATCATCATAGCCGTTGTCAATCCTTTGCTTCTCGTTCCCACCTTCCTGATCGGAATCATTTTCTATAAGTTTCGAGCCTTTTATCTGAAAACATCTCGAGATGTAAAGCGGATTGAAGCCATTGGTAAGTGCTTGTAAAGAGTCTATAAATGTAAAATATAAAACTTATTTTTATAGCTCGATCTCCGGTTTACTCGCACTTGGCTTCCTCTCTGAACGGCCTGTCCACAATTCGCGCTTTTGGAGCTCAGCACATCCTCGAGGCGGAGTTCGACAGCTACCAGGATACGCACAGCTCTGCTTTTTATACTTTCCTTACAACATCCTGTGCCTTTGCCTATTGGATGGATTGCTTTAGCGTCATTTACATAGCGATCACTACGCTCAGCTTCTTCGCCTTTCCGCCAGCAAACGGCGGCGAAGTGGGTTTGGCAATAACACAGGTTAGTTATCCTTGAACCGTCATGGTTTAAATACAAATGAAATAATATATTTATTTACATTTCACAGGCCATGGCCTTAACGGGCCTGGTGCAGTGGGTAATGCTCCAATCCGCCGAGCTGGTCAACTTGATGACTGTTGTGGAGCGAGTGGTTGAGTACGAGGACATCGAACCAGAGGGAGAATTGGAAGCTTCAGGGGACAAGAAGCCACCTAAATTATGGCCAGAGCAAGGGAAAATAGTGTTCGATGAGCTAAGCTTGCGTTACATTCCAAACCCGAAGGCGGACTACGTGCTCAAGTCACTGAACTTTGTCATAAAGCCAAGGGAAAAAGTCGGAATCGTTGGACGCACAGGAGCAGGAAAGTCTTCGCTGATCAATGCCCTCTTCCGACTGTCCTACAACGATGGATCCATTCTCATTGATAAGAAAGATACCAACGACATGGGTCTCCACGATCTGCGCAGCAAGATATCGATCATTCCCCAGGAACCTGTGCTCTTCTCCGGCACAATGCGATACAACCTGGATCCATTTGACGAGTATTCTGATGACAAGCTGTGGCGCAGCCTGGAGGAGGTGAAGCTGAAGGATGTGGTGGCCAAAATGTCCACTGGCTTGCAGACCAAGATCACAGAGGGCGGAACCAACTTTAGCGTGGGTCAGCGACAGTTGGTCTGCTTGGCAAGAGCTATTCTTCGCGAGAATCGCATTCTGGTAATGGATGAGGCCACTGCCAATGTGGATCCTCAGACGGATGGCCTCATCCAGGCCACCATCCGAAACAAGTTCAAGGAGTGCACTGTGCTGACGATAGCCCATCGCCTTCATACGATCATGGACTCGGACAAGGTGCTGGTCATGGACGCTGGACGTGTTGTGGAGTTCGGTTCTCCGTATGAACTGTTGACAAAGGTGGAGTCCAAGGTGTTCCACAACATGGTGAAACAGACGGGACAAGTCACCTACGATGGGTTACTGAAAATTGCACAAAAGGTTATGTTTGCATTTATTATTTACATCGATATATATTTACTGTTTGTATATTATTTACTCAAGCACTCGTTTCAATTTAATTGCAGGCCTTTCAAGGATTAAATGTGTAGTGCACCTAACCCCCGGAAAGTGGACCCTGCATTCTGGAGCCTTATAAATAGTTGGAATTTGTTGAATAAAGGAAATTGAAGTTGGAAATGCGTAATGGAACTTAGTTCTCCCTTCACTCTTAGGACTTTCATAGAGCAATAAGCCTTTCTGTCTTTTAAAACTATGCAAAATTTGGCTTGCGCTTAGGAAAGAGAACCATAAAAAATAAAAGGTGCCACAATTCTACAAGGTAGTCTGGAGATTGTTGAGATTATCTAAAATAAATTTTACTTTTATTAAAAAATTTCTATCTATCTCACTATACCTACCTATCTTTATGATGAAGCTTCTTTCATATTGCAGCTCTTATCTTCCTTAACTTTTGGCGACTAAGGTGTTAAGAGCACTTGTATGAACCTCACGGCTCCCAGTATCACAAAGGTCTCTTTAAGGCACGGACTGGCCTATAGTATTAAGTTTAGCACATAACTAAGTCAGATTAGACAGCTTGTTGAGCTTTTTTGTGAAAAACTTAATTATCGCTCTTTAAAAGTATGGCGTAAACAAAGCGTAAACAGCTGTTATGATAAGATTCGTTCGTAGAAAGTAACTACAGAGAAAAAAAAACTTGAGCAACCAAAACAATAGGAATTCCAAATACAAAGGGACTCAGAAAAGGGTCAAATTCTGAACCTTTTACCATGGCGTCGAAAGAAGATTTGCCGGAAAATCCTAGAGAGCGGGCGGGTTTTCTTTCTATAGTAACTTTATGGTAAGTAAGCGAACCTTAAATATCTAGTAACATGATATTTAATTAATTAGAAATACAGGTACACCATGCCCATTTTTATCAAGGGTCGCAAGCAAACCTTGGGTTTAAAAGATCTCTATAGAACCATGGAGGAGCACAAGTCAGGTATGAAAACCAAAATCAGAAAAACATGAAATCAAGAAAAGAAACTATATTAGGAAAGCAGCTGGCAATTTGATCATTCAATCAAAGTGAAAATCGATCAAAACTTAACCAAATAAGTTTTATTTTTATTCTATTAGCTTTTTAAATTTAATTTCTTTGCTGGTTAATAAATCTGCTTAATAATGATTAGTTTTGTTCGTTCTTTATTCTTGATTCTTTTAGAACTCCTGGGCAACAAGTTGTATGAGTCATGGAAGCGGGAACTGGGTAGTTCAGGAGGAAAACCCAGCCTCGTTAGGGCTCTGCTGCGGGTGTTCGGATGGCACTTTGGCTTCTTTGCACTGATGCTCTTAGTAGGAGAGGTGGGACTGCGAACAGTTCAGCCATTCTTCCTGCTGAAACTCATCTCCCACTTCACACACGGTTCGGAATCCATTGGGACTGCGTATCTCTATGCTGGTGGCTTGATCTTATCAATTTTGTTCAACGTGATATTCAGACATCCCACCATGTGCGGCATCTGGAATTTATGTGAGTTCATGGGATTTTAAAAAGCTTTTAATAATGGGTTCTAAAGTATATATATATGCATTGCCTCAACGGACTTAAGGCTTTCGAGCACGGGTGAGCTTGAGCAGCATGATCTACCGGAAGTCTCTGCGACTTAGCACGACGGCTCTGGGAACCGCCACTTCTGGTTATGTGGTCAACCTGATCTCCAACGACGTCAGCCGCCTAGACAGTACCGTCTGCCACGTGCACTTCCTATGGATAGGCCCCCTGCAAACCATCTTAGTCACATATCTAATGTACCTTCAGGTAACTAGATAGTTCTAAAAGTCACTTATATCACACTAAACTTTAATCCTGCAGATTGGAATCTCAGCCATGTTTGGCGTGGCCTTCATGCTGCTCTTTATTCCCCTGCAGCTGTATCTCGGCAAGAAGACCATCGAGTTGCGCCTGAAGACCGCTCTTAGGACGGACAAGCGCCTGCGAATGATAAACGAGATCATCTCGGGCATCCAGGTGATCAAGATGTACGCCTGGGAGAGTCCCTTCAAACGATTGGTAGCCCATGCTCGTCAGAAGGAGGTCAACGCCATTCGCTACGGAAGCTATATCAAGGGTATTCTTGCCTCGTTCCCAATCTTTCTTTCGCGTGCCTCCATCTTTTTCAGCTTAGTCGGTTACGTTCTGCTGGGCCAGCTCCTTACGCATGAGGTGGCTTTCTGTATCACAGGCTACTACAACGTCCTGCTGGTAACTATGCTGGTATTCTTCCCTCAAGCCATCACACATACGGCAGAGATCATGGCATCGCTTGGTCGTGTGCAGAAGTTCATGCAGTTGGAAGAAGTAAAGGAGTCCATTAAGAGCGAAGATCTCCAGGATAAGATCACTACTCACCCAAAGAAGGCTAATGATGATGAGAAGGAAAGCTTATTAAATCCATCACTATATACTATTAATAAGGCAGATCTCTCAGACTCAAGTATCTCGATTTCCGGACTAAAAGCCAAATGGGACTCCAACTGCCCCGACTATACTCTCAATGGAGTTGATCTGATGGTCCAACCTGGGACAATGCTGGCTGTTCTGGGATCCACTGGATCCGGCAAATCCAGTCTCATTCAGGCTATTCTGGGCGAGCTGCGTGCGGAGTCTGGCGAGATAAGAATCAATGGAACGATGTCTTACTCCTCCCAGGAGCAGTGGCTCTTCTCCGGCACTATAAGGGATAACATCCTCTTTGGTCAGCAAATGGATCGTATGCGCTATGCGAAGGTGGTGCGGCAATGCGCTTTGGAGCGGGATTTCGAGCTACTGCCCTTCAAGGACAAAACGCTGGTGGGAGAGCATGGAGCTTCCTTATCCGGTGGCCAAAAGGCGAGGATCAGCTTAGCAAGAGCTGTTTACCGAGAAGCTTCAATTTACCTTCTGGATGATCCCCTGAGTGCGGTGGACACCAATGTGGCCAAACATCTCTTTGAGCAATGCATGCGCAACTATCTCAGAGATCGCATCGTAGTCCTGATTACGCATCAAACGCAGTTCCTGCAACACGTAGATCAGATTGTGATCATGGACAAGGGACAAGTGCGGGCCGTGGGTAGCTACGAGTCCCTCCTTAAGGCTGGCTTGGACTTTGCAGACTTCGTGGTTGAGCATCAGCAAAAGGAGGAAAAAGAGAAAGAGATTGAGCTGGATGAGCAGGATGACAATCGTTCTCGATTAGCTAGCTTCACTCACGATCTGCAAGGGTGCAACATTAAAGGATCCTTGGATTCGATAGCTGATTCATGTTTGGAAAAGATCAGCGTGGAGCACCAACAGTCAGGGAACATTGGCCTCGACTTGTACAAGAAGTACTTTACGTTTGGCGGTGGACTCTTCGCCTTCCTTGGGATAATATGCTTTTGTGTACTTTCACGAGGAGTCATCTCTCTGGGAGATTACTTCGTGTATTACTGGTAAATTTACTTAAAGTTTTTTGTTCACCTTACAAAAAATTAGGAAATTAGTGTAATGATTGGTTGATACTCGATTTATCTATTTTATTTTAGGGTTTCAAAGAACCAAGATCGTGCCTTCGCTCAAGAAGCAAAAGCAGATCTTGCTACATGCTGTTCTGTGAGCAGTGACAAAATGGACATTGTCCTGTTTACACTGATCGAAGTTTTCATGATTGTGACTCCTGTGACGACCTCGATTCTTATATTCAACATGGCCAGAAAGTGTTCCATCGGAATCCACAACTCTGTTTTCAATGCGATAACACGTGCATCCATGTACTTCTTTAACACGAATCCAGCAGGACGCATCCTGAATCGCTTCTCAAAGGACATGGGACAGGTGGACGAGATGCTTCCTGTCGTTATGATGGATCTCATTCAACTCTTACTGGGCCTTTGTGGTATAGTCATCATCATAGCCGTTGTGAATCCATTGCTGCTCATTCCAATAGTCGTGATCAGCTTTATTCTCTATAAGCTCCGCACTTTCTACCTGAAAACATCGCGGGATGTAAAGCGCATCGATGCAATTGGTAAGTAATTGTTCTTTTCTGGCTGTAATAAGCTTAGTTCAATGATCTAGACAGTTAGCAAGGAGGAAATCAATAAAATGTTCCCATTTTACAAGTTCTCCTCCAACTTTATTTACAGCTCGAACGCCGGTTTATTCGCACTTGGCTTCTTCACTGAACGGCCTCTCCACCATTCGCGCTTTCGAAGCTCAGAGCATCCTAGAAGCAGAGTTCGACAGCTACCAGGATACTCATAGTTCCGCATTTTATACTTACCTTACAACATCCCGTGCCTTTGGATGGTGGGTGGATTTCTGCTGTGTGATTTACATAGCCATCACCACGGTCAGCTTTTTTGCCTTTCCGCCGGCAAATGGTGGCGAAGTGGGTTTGGCCATAACACAGGTTAGTTATCCTTTGACCGTCATGGATCAAATAAAGATACATTAATTTATTATAAACATTATCCAGGCTATGGGCCTGACGGGCGTTGTGCAGTGGGTAATACTCCAATCCGCCGAGCTGGTCAACTTAATGACTGTTGTGGAGCGAATGGTTGAGTACGAGGACATCGAGCCAGAGGGAGAATTGGAAGCGCCGCTGGATAGGAAGCCACCCAAGTCATGGCCAGAGCAAGGAAAAGTAGTGTTCGATGAGCTAAGCTTGCGATACATTCCAAACCCCAAGGCGGACTGCGTGCTCAAGTCACTGAACTTTGTCATAAAGCCAAGGGAAAAAGTAGGAATCGTTGGACGCACAGGAGCAGGAAAATCTTCGCTGATCAATGCCCTCTTCCGACTGTCCTACAACGAAGGATCCATTCTCATTGATAAGAGGGATACGAACGATATGGGTCTCCACGATCTGCGCAGCAAGATTTCGATCATTCCCCAGGAACCTGTGCTCTTCTCCGGCACAATGCGATACAATCTGGATCCATTTGACGAGTATTCTGATGACAAGCTGTGGCGCAGCCTGGAGGAGGTGAAGCTGAAGGATGTGGTGGCCAAAATGTCCACTGGCTTGCAGACCAAGATCACAGAGGGCGGAACCAACTTTAGCGTGGGTCAGCGACAGTTGGTCTGCTTGGCAAGAGCTATTCTTCGCGAGAATCGCATTCTGGTAATGGATGAGGCCACTGCCAATGTGGATCCTCAGACGGATGGCCTCATCCAGGCCACCATCCGAAACAAGTTCAAGGAGTGCACTGTGCTGACGATAGCCCATCGCCTTCATACGATCATGGACTCGGACAAGGTGCTGGTCATGGACGCTGGACGTGTTGTGGAGTTCGGTTCGCCGTATGAGCTCCTTACGAAGGCTGATTCCAAGGTGTTCCACAACATGGTCAAACAGACTGGTCAGGCTACCAGCGAAAGTCTTTGGAGAAGTGCGAAAAGGGTAAGGTGTTGAAATAATAACAAAGTATCTTCCATATTTTCATCTCTTCATATTTTAGGCCTTCGAAAGTACTCAGGACTCGAGGCATAGCCTTTGCTAAGAAATTATTCTTATAATTCGTAATTATTTAAAATTGTCGAAATTTACATTAAATTTAACTATGTTAATTCTGCAAATTAGTATGCAGATTAATTAACCTAGTAAAAGCCACCACAGAAACGCTTTCTGAATTGTTTATTATTTAGAAAAGAATCATAACTAAGATTTTAGAAGTACACTGAAGTGGTTTACCAATTCTGCATACTTTTAGGGTCTGTGAAACGATTGTTTTTTAGAATAAATGGATATATTCTCGTCTGAATGCTTTTATATTCTTCTGAGTATTGTCATCAGAGGAATGTGGAGTTTAAAACTCAAAAGACTTAAGTAAATCGAAGCAAAATAAATAATAAACAAATATATAATACATCTTACGATTTTTTAGAGGAGCCTAAAAAAGAATATAGCTTATTGGTCGGCACAAAAAAAGGAAAGTACAATTTTCTATTCGGTTATTTACATTTTTAACTATTATTGGGTACCAACAATTTCAATTTATTTATTTATTCACTTGAAAGAGTTTACTAATTGGAGCTGTTGTGTATGCCATTACATGTGTTATCTATATATATTTGTATTGTGTAAAGATTGTAAATAATTATTATAATCTTTAAAAAGGCAACCTAAAGACCCTATTATCTGGAACTGAATAATCTTTTATGCAAATTAATCACTCAAATATATGGGAGATAACGCTTCCAAGAATATGAACTATGAAGAAAAAAATATAAATTCTGAGAATCGCTTTCTTTAAGATTAGTACAATTTAAGTCCAATGGAAACTGTGAAAACACAAATTTTCCGTTAACAATTTTAAAAGTCAATTTTAGTTTTCTTTTTTTTTTTCAAAGAATAATTGTGCCATCACTACTAGTATTCTTTCAATGCCCGACAACCCTACAATTAAATGCCTTTTCGATTAGCGCAAAAATGACTTCAAAAGAGAGACTGAATGGGGAATCACCTGACGTTAATCTGGTTTCTCCCATCTCGTATATGTACACCGCAAATGTAGCGCTCGTTCCTTAGTCATACATTATGTACATAAGCAGATACATATGTACAAAAACAACTCTTTCACAGCCATGCGAAATATAGACACGATGACGTCATCTCTAAGTATACCGCGGGAGAGCCGCAAAAACAGAGGCACAGTCCGAGTAGCAGAGTCAAAACAACAACAGCTGACGCACCTACACAGAGCGCAGAAGAGCCGGAGAGAGTTTATATATATAACTGTTCCATTCAGTTGGCCACAGCATTTTCCGTTGGACGCCTGCATTATTGGCTTAATCAACAAGTTCAAGACCTCTGCTGGCCGGGACAAAAACATAAACAACACCCATTATTTACCAACTAATATTGGGATTTTTCGGGACTCTAAAATCATTTCTGCGGATTTCCCAAATCATGTACGTAAATCATATATTCATGACTTTCAGCTGAGCGCGTCCAAAATAAATCAAGATCTTAATTTTGTGTGCAAAACACGAAGCGACAGTTATAAGCGATAATAAAAGTGTTAATTATTGAAAAAAAAAAACCCCACAGAAAATATGTATGTGTCCATTTCCCGTATAATTAGCCTTTTGCCTGACTAAAGTTCTGTGACAAACTCTATACACAATACATCGCTCATGAAATTCATTCATGGTAAATCAGATAGACAAAACGTATTTTCCTTTTGTTTTACCCAATATTTCGATAAACACGGAAATTTTGCACCGTGATATCATACTGCATCGTTGCTTTCTATGACGAAATAATGAATGATTCAAAGAATTTATAAAATTGTGGGTATTCCAAAAGCGGGAATTTTAGTTCGAAAACTTGTTTTCATTTTAAACCATATTTCTAGAGTGAATATTAGCAAGTTCTGTTATAATTTAACAAATAATTTAAACTTTATTCCAACTCACTGTGATTTAAAGTTAAATCTGCAACTGTTTTCATTTTTTTAAACTTTACTCGTTCAAAAAATATATTTAAATTCTACAAATAAATTAAAATATCTTAAGTACTGATACCTAATTGGAAAATATTACAAAAACTTAAAATCAATTTAAAATGTGTCGAAAACTATGCAGAAAATTAGTTAAAAAGCACGAATGTAAAACCCTTAATTGTTATTAACCTATAAACTTTAGTCGATGGCTTTGTCTATTTCCCTTTCGATAACTTTATTATAACTTTAATATATGTACAAAGGCACAGATGGACTTGGCTAGATCGATTCGGCTGTTAAAGCTTATAAAGAATACAGGGTTTTTAGGTTTTATTGCATAATTTTTGAACCCATTTATATTTATTAAACCCCTGAAACAAATATTTATTATTATGTTAATTCGATCTGGCACAAATTCTCACTTGTGAATGATTTTGCCTCAAAGAGCTTGCCGAACTCCAGCCAAGTACCAGTCTGTTTGAGTTTGCCGGCATTTTTTGTTATTGTTTTGGTTTTGTGGGATCGACTCGTCATCGATTAGTGTATGTACTCAAGCGAGTATATATGCACACACACACATGCACAGCCCTGCCTTGTATATTATTTGCTTATAATTTTTTATCAGTATTTATTTTTGATGACCGCGACTGAGCCGCGACTCCGTCGGCGCCGTCGTCGTCGTCGGCCGGCTTACACAAATCCAGCGCTATAACAAAATCCGTGAGCCATTCGACTGAACCAGTCTCAGCTCGGCACTGAGCCCCGTCGGTCGTACCGCGCTTGCACATTTTCCGCATCGCCAGGTGTACTAATTTGATTTTATTTGTATTTATACTCTTCCTGTTCCCGTTCCCGTTCGACGACGACCACACCACACCAAACCACGCACGCAAAATGCGTTGCGCAGACGCTCTCGTTGTTGCCGTTTGGGCCACTCTTTCGCTGCTGCTAACCATGGACACGGTGAAGGCGGAGGGGTAAGTGAACACACGATAATATATATGTACCTATATAATGCGATAAGTGATCACTAGGGATACACACAGCTGCGGTCATAAAATTAGTTGTGCTCAAGGATTACTAAATATCAAATATTTGTTAACGGTTCAAGCTGCAGTTCGTTGATCTTTGCAAGCCAAAGTCTTAAAAACATCTAACTAATCCTATATGTTAGTTATATCTAAACGTACTCTTTAGGCCAGTCTTCAATTAACAATATAGCCAAAAATAAAATATATGTGCTATTATTTTTTAAAATAAATATTTAAACAGATTTATAAATTTTCTAAAAATATATAAAGGCTCAAAATGCACTGGAATCTAGTTAAATAGCCTTTTCATAGAGGTTTCATATATTTTTTCTGTAATTTGTTATCATTTTCTCAAGTATTTCATTTTAAAAGTTTCGTTAATTTTAAATAAATAATCAATTATAAACTATTAGAAAACTTTAACAATAGATTACATTTATATAACACAACATATGATCAAATATTCAACCTAATATTATGATAGTCACTGTATGAAAGTTAGTAAATAGTCACTAATTAATTCAATATGCATATGGGCAGATAGGGCCGATTAACGATCAGTTTCAAGGTAAACTAATCGAGTTGTTTTTTCGTTTTAATGGGCAGAACTGAACAATATGAAATTTATTAGTAATCTTGATTTCCCTTAGAGGTAAATAGGCCACTTTTCAAATGAACTAAATTAATATTTAATTGAGGAGCGATAAGGAAATAGTACAGTTTATAACGGAAGCCATTAATAATATAAAGGTGAACTAGGTTTTATTATGTTGTCTGCTGATTTTTGTCAAAACTCAAAATGAAACTGCAAATAAATTAATGTATTTTCTGTACTTTTCTAAACTTTGTTTTGCCAATTTTTAAATGCCGTCATCGGGGCACTCTACCACTCGCGATGCTAATTGAATTTCAATGTAAGCAATTTTTTTTTTGCAAAGATTATTAAACATTTTATAGTTATAGACATACACTTGTACATATTGTTTTAAACTTGATTGTGTTTTGGTTAATGAATTCATTAATCTACGACACGATCAAGTATCTTTATAAAAAGCGTGTGGCTAATTACTGGTAAATAGAGGCGAATACAAAGCCTGATTACTGAACACAATTAAGACTGTTGAGAGTGAGAATAATCCAATTGTGCGAAATTGGGATAAAACCAGGCTCCGAGCTAACAAAGAGCTGTTATTCATCGTAAACAAATAGTGATGATCAAGTACACAGAATATATATATTTGGTGTACGTGCTCGAGGACTGTAAGTGCGAAAAATATGGCTGCTCGGATTGTTTATATAATCTCTAATCCGGTTTTGATATTTTCGAGGCAGATCAGATCAGGTTCCCGGAATATTTTGTATACCGTTATCTCCAGGGCTATAATAAATTCATGTATAAATACATACAAAAAATTAATGTACAAAAGTCACAAAGTCGAAGCGAAGAACATAAAAACTTCACCGAATTTCGAAAGAATTGATAATGAAAAGTTCATAGGCGAAGTAATAAAGTTTTTTCGAAATCTTTAGCTCTAAAATAATACTTGGTAACAAGTTTATACAAAACATTAATTAATTAAATCTAAAATCTATGCAATTGCAGTAAATACACCATTGTGGGTCCCGGTACCATCCACTCGCATCGTGACTACAATGTGGCCGTGGCTGTTCACCAGACCAAGGAACCGGTCACTTTGAAGGTGGGCATCACAGGACCCTCCTACAACGAGTCGCAGACCGTGGAGCTGGCCAAGTCCGATGAGTTCAAGCAGATCACCTTCAAGCTGCCGCCTCTGGAGTCCGGTGAATACAATCTGACGGCCGAGGGCGTCAAGGGACTGGAGTTCAAGAACTCCACCAAGCTCAACTGGGAGAGCTTCAAGCCGTACATCAAGATCCAGACGGACAAGGGAAAGTACAAGCCCGGCGACACGATCAACTACCGTGTGATCTTCCTGAATGAGAACCTGCTCCCGGATACCGCCGCCGAGGAGGTGGTGGTGTGGTTCGAGGACTCCAAGCGCAACCGCATCAAGCAGGAGAAGCACATCAAGACCACGGGTGGCGTCTACACCGGCAAGTTCGAGCTCTCCGAGTTCGCCACCCTTGGCTCCTGGTCTCTCCAAGTCCAGAATGGCGAACAGCAGTCGAACGAAGGCAGTATCTATCGTCCCAGACCCTTCGGGGGCTTTGGTCACTTCTGGCGTCGCTCCGATGAACGTGTCAACTTCGAGGTGGAGAAGTACGTCCTGCCCAAGTACTCGGTCAAAATGGATGCCACACAGCAGGTGTCTGTGCGAGATGGCGAAATGAATGTGGTTATAAAGGCAAAGTAAGTTAATCATCAATGATCTGAAATAACATTTTTTTAATTCAAAATTAATCTCATCCTCTAGTTATACCTATGGAAAGCCTGTTAATGGCAAGGTCCTGGTCAACGTGCACTTGGACGAGACCAGCGTGTGGGAGAATGTCGATGGGAAGACTGTGCGCCAGGACTTCCCCGGTCACGCGGTTATTGGCACTGCCAACATGGTCAATGGCAAGGCCAAGCTGGAACTGGACCTCAAGGAGTTTGCGGCCTTCCTGCCGCACAAGACTTCATCCTCTTATGCCCAGATCACGGCCACCGTTGAGGAGGACTTCACCGGCGTGAAGCTCAACGAGACGGGCGGAGTTCAACTGTATCCCTATCGCTATGAGATGTCCTGCACGGACTATTCCAGCTGCTTTTCGTTCAAGCCCGACAAGGAGCACGAGATCATCTTCAAGATCACTTTGGTCGATGGTACACTGCTAACCGATACCAAGACACCGGTCAAGGCCAAGTTTACCGAGGGTATCCGTCGCAACTACGGGTTCTATCAATACGGAAACGATGAGAAGCAGCCGGAATTGCCAAAGATCGAGAAGAAAACGTTCGAGTTTGAGAGCCATCTGAATGCCTCAAGCCTGGCCGTCTTCAAGGTCACGCTGCCCGATCTTCCGGACATGGAGAACTACACGCGCTACTACAGCATTGAGCTGGAGTTTGCCGACGAGAAGCGAGAGCTCTACACCACATACCCCTACAGGGAGCCGAAGAAGATCGAGAACCCGGACCCAAGCGAGGAGGAAAAGGAGTGGTTCAAGGCTGAAGTGCACCGACCCAAGGATACGTGGAGGTAAATATAAAAACTCGGGATTCCATGAAGTTCAACAAACTAATTTAACCTTTTTTATAGCCTCAAGATCGGTCAGGAATACCAGGTCACCCTGAACTCCAGCCGGCCGCTGCATTACTTTGTGTACAACATCATCGGGCGTGGCGACATCCTGGAGACGAAGCGTGTCGAGTTGGCCGAGCCCCAGAAGACCTACAACATCACCTTGAAGCCCACCTTCCTTACAGCCCCCCACGGCCGGGTGTACTTCTATTACGTGGACGAGACCGGCGAGTTCCGCTACGCCGAGGAGTCATTCAGTGTGGAGGTTGAGCTGCAGAACCAAATTGAAATCAAGGCCCCCGAGGAGGTGAAGCCGGGTGCCGACGTGGAGCTGGAGATCAAGACGCCACCAAAGTCATTCGTAGGCCTGCTCGCCGTCGACCAGAGTGTGCTCTTGCTGGGCAACAACAACGACTTGAACAAGGACTCGTTTAACTGGCGCCTGAATGGCTACGACACCTCCACGCCCTGGCAGGGCGGCTACTCCTACTTCCCCGGAGAGCGCAGCGGCGTGGTGACCATGACCAATGCCTACTTCTTCTACAACCGTACGGCTCCTATTGCCTATCCACGTAAGTGATTCTTTTATATTCTATATTTAAGGTTTATATTTATGTGTATTTTCCTTTTTCGATTGTACAGAAGCCGCTGGCTTTGGTGGTGGCAGCTTCGCCATGAGGAAAACCGCGGTGGCACAGGATGCTGTGTATCACACAACCACCTCTGCCCTGGGCGCAGCCGCTCCACAGAGCTTCGCTGCAGAGGGGGGAACCGCTGGCGCTCCAGTTGTCCGCAAAAACTTTGCGGAGACTTGGATCTTTGCCGACATCGAGAGCACTGAGGAGGAGGTCTTCAAGTGGGTGAAGACCATACCCGACACGATCACCAATTGGGTGATCACCGGCTTCTCCCTGCACCCTTTGAAGGGATTGGGCGTGACCAACGAAGCGGTGAACGTGAAGACCTTCCAGCCCTTCTTCGTCTCCGTCCGTCTGCCGTACTCGGTGAAGCGCGGCGAGGTGATCAATGTGCCGGCCTTGGTCTTCAACTATCTGCCAAAGCAGCTGGATGTGGAGCTGACGCTGGACAACCAGGACGATGAGTACGACTTTGTGGATGCCTCCAACGAGGTTATTGGCGATCAAAAGCGCACCCAGACCCTTCGAGTGGGCGCCAACGAGGCGGCTGGCGCCTCTTTCCTCATCCGTCCCAAGGTTATTGGCAATATTCTGCTCAAGTTCACGGCCATCTCGCCGCTGGCCGGCGATGCCGTGCACAAGGCGCTCAAGGTGATCCCAGAGGGAACAACTCAGTACCAAAATCGCGCCTTTTTCGTCAATCTCAAGGACACGGGTGAGTTCAAGAATACCTTCGAACTGGAAGTGCCGGAGGACATCGTCCCGGATTCCGAGCGTGTGGAATTCGGAGTAGTTGGCGATCTGCTGGGTCCAGTCGTCAAGAATCTGGAGAATCTGCTGCGACTGCCCAGTGGCTGCGGAGAGCAGACCATGTCCAAGTTGGTGCCCAACTACCTGGTCCGCGACTACCTGAAGAGCATCAAGAAGCTGACCCCCGCCCTGGACACGCGCATCAAGAGGAACCTGCAGGAGGGCTACCAGAACATGCTGCACTACCGCCACGACGACGGCAGCTTCAGCTCCTTTGGACCCCACAAGTGGAGCGAGACGGAGCCCGAGCGCAACGGCTCCACCTGGCTGACCGCCTATGTCCTGCGTTCCTTCAGCAAGATCAAGGACATCGTCGATGTGGACGAGCAGATCTTGGACAAGGGATACGAGTTCCTCCTGAGCCGTCAGGCAGAGAACGGCAGCTTCACGGAAGCCGGCGAATACTTCTACGGCTCCCAGCGATCCCTCCTGACCCTCACGGCCAACTCTCTGTTGGCCCTGCTCGAGGTGCCGAAACCCAACCAGACGGCTGTCGACAAGGCTGTGGCCTATCTGGCCGCCAACACGGCCGTATCCGAGGAGCTCTTGCCCAAATCTATTGCGATTTATGCCCTGCAAAGGGCCAAGTCCCCGGACGCGGCCAAGCATGTGGCGAACCTAAAGTCCCTGGCCCAGAAGGAGGACGATCGCACTTGGTGGTCCGAGGATCTGGAGAAGCTGCGTTCCTCCGACCGCTGCCGCCGCTGGTGGTGCTGGGTGTGGAGTCAGGACGTGGAGATCACGTCCTACGCCCTGCTTTCGCTTCTCGAATCGGAGCAGGAGACGGCGGACACTGTGCTCAACACGGTCCGCTGGCTGGTGGCCCAGCGTAACAGCTTCGGAGGCTTTGCTTCCACCCAGGACACCGTTGTCGGTCTCACGGCCCTGATCAAGTTCGCCGAGAAGTCGGGCTACGAGGCGGCCAAGTGGGAGCTGACCGTGTCCAACAAGGGCAAGCGCGAGAAAACGGAGAAGCTAACCACGTCGGAGGAGAATGATCTGCTGCTCCAAACCGTCGAGTTCCCCCAGGGCACCAAGTCGCTGGAGTTCGAGGCCAAGGGCACAGGCGCCGGTCTCGTCCAGATCAGCTACCAGTACAATGTGGTGGAGAAGGAACCGAAGCCCAGTTTCAAGGTTCAGACCGTGGTCAAGCCGGAGACTTCTCCCGCCAAGCTGGAGCTGGCCGTGTGCGTGGACTACGTGGAGGAGGGCAAGTCGAAGACCTCCAACATGGCCATCCTTGAGGTATCCCTGCCCTCTGGCTACACCGCCGACGAGGACAGTTTCAAGGACATCCAGGAGATCGAACGTGTTCGGGTAAGTTTTTATTTTTCCTCTAAGATTATATTTCCTTAATAAATTATTTATTTTTTTCTACAGTTGGTGGAGACCAAGAACGGAGCTTCCGTGATCGTTGTCTACTTTGAGAATCTTGCCAAGAACGAAAATAAGTGCATTCCCATTGAAGCCTTCAGGACACATGCAGTGGCTAACCAGAAACCATCCTCAGTGATCCTTTACGATTACTACGACACCAACAAGAAGGCCACCGAATATTATTCGATCGACTCCAAGCTGTGCGATATTTGCGAGGATGAAGATTGCAAGAGCAAGTGCAAATAATAACCAAAACTTTCTTTCTGTACGAACCAAGCTTGTGAACCTTATGAACAAGAAATAAAAATATTGTGATTCTAATGTATGTAAAAAAATGGAGTTTTGTTTTAATATAAAATTAATATGAATAGATAAGTCGAAACCTGCGTCATCTTTGGACTGTATTCTTTTAAGACTCGAGGATTAGTCTCTCTTCATTTAACTTAATTTAGGAAGGATCTTGATGCAAAAAGAGAACCCTTTTTTTGCGAGTCTGAGGTATCGGGAAAGGGATCTGTTGTGGCTTCGACCTCAGTACAGTTTTTGAAGATTATACTGAGAATTCGTAGTATTCTGTGAATTTTAAAAATCATACCCTTCTAGAACGCATACAAGAGTAGAGTTAAGTTTCTTGACGTCTAAAATCGAATATATATTTCTCTTTAACATTTTCCTTCTTCCAGTGTATTCTTAAGTGTTAAATTTTATAGCACACTTTTAGGCACAATTTAGATTGATTCCACAGCAAGTATTAAGGGGTATCCATAAATAATCAGGCGAGGAATTATCTTTTAGAAATATAACTTCAAGTCCTCGTTTGCTGGTTAAAAGGTAATTAAAAAGATTAACATCAAATGTGAGATTTCTAAAAACTTGTCATATTATAACCCTTCTCAAGATCCAATTCAAATGAATTGAAAATGACTAATGATCACTCTGAAACCTTGCCCTGTTGCTATCATCAGTTATCAGAATATAAAAGTAGCCAAATATATTATCAACTTGAGTTGCAGCTTAGTGAAACTGTCAAGCACTTCAAGTTCAAAAAAGCCCGCTAATCGTAAATCAATCCTTACAAAATAATATCAATCTGCGCGCACAGGAAACCCAATCACCAAGATCAATTATAAGGCACTTTCAATATATATGTTTGTGCCAAATCCAAGATAGAAAAGAGCGGCGTCAGCATTTAATATTTGTAAACATTGTGCTAACAACAGGGTTTAATTTGGGAACTGTGTTCATCTAATCTTAACCACAAACATGAAGTTCAATTAGGAATTGTGCGAGTATTTGTGGTTTGCCGAAATCAAGCCCAGACGACGATTGCCCGAGAAAGTGAAATATATATGGCCTTTCGAGGGTGACTATGTCCGGTTGCCCCTTATCTCGGGTACGTGCGATTTGGCATTTCGATAAGGCTCTGGAGAGTGACTTGCGATCGGTAGTGGAATACATGTATATTAAGTGTGTCCGAGTACTCCACCCACAAGAGTCTAATTAGTATTAATAACCCCCATTTTAAATTTAGACCAAGTGCTCAGGTACTTGGCATGGAATACGGTTTGGGCAACGTGATCTCGGGCGCATAAGACAGAACGGAATCCCTACCAGCTCCTCGAAAGCCCCAGCTATGAGTGAGTGAGTGAATGGATCTGATAATGCGAATGTGAACTTGCAGCAACCAGTCAAACGGCCACTCAATAACGTTCAGCAAATCCCATGAGTCGCAATGCATTAGATGAACTAAGCACTCATTTTTCTGATAGCAAACAAATAGTCTGCCAGGCGAGTATGAAGACACAACGTCAGGCAAGGCAATAAAAGCTCCAAACAAAGGCAGTTCGTTGTAACAATTAATGCAAGACGGTTGATCATTTGGGGAATAATTCAAAACGAACAAAAAATAATACTGAAATCAGGATATTCCATTCAAAACATCCTCAAGAGTTCCTTAATTCCGCGTTTAATTTTTCCAAAATTTCTGAAAAATGAGTGCTGAAAAATCGCGTCCAACCTCCGTGATCCAGCACATCGAAGCCGCTTTGTATGTGATTAACCAGCTGTGCATCGGCTTCGTGACCATTTGGGTTAGCTGGACTTGCCTGCGGCAGGACCTGGCCGGCATCCGCCTGCACGCCTGGCTGGTGACCTTTGGCTTCGTCTTCCTCATGGCCGAGGGCATGATGTGCTTCTACGACGGCAGCTGGCTAACGCTGCGCTTCTCCCGCAAATCCAAGACCGTGTTCCATGTGGTGCTCCAGATATTGGGCGGCGGCATGGGCGTCGCCGGCTGTCTCATCCAGCTGATCCGCGACGATTGGTCGGTTAGTGTCACTGTTCACGCCCGCCTTGGGTTCGCCGCCTTCGTCCTGTGCCTTATTTCGCTGTTAAGCGGCGTGATTGCTGCTCTGGCGAGATCCCTGAGCAGCAGCATCTCGCCGCTGGTCAACAAGACCTTCCATGTGGTCCTCAGTTTTGGTGCTTTCGTGACGGCCATGATGGCCCAATATTATGGATACACGCAAACGGGCATTTTCCGTGGACAGGGGCAGGACTTTGTCATCCTCATGCAAGTGGTCACCATGGTGGCCATGGTCATAACCAGCATAGGTGCTATGAAGTCGTTGTACCAGAAGTTTTCCAGCTTGGCCAGCTAGAGGTTAACTTAGGATATCTTAAGTGAAAAAAGAATTTAATTCGATCAAATTGCATAACTCTGTCTAAACGGTGCTGTATTCCTTGTAAATTACTTTAAGTTTAGAAATAGCATAAGATTCTTGTATAAGCATGTAACATATTAAGCTATTGAAATAAATGTATGTATTATCAAAATTAGTGACTAACTATTAATTGTTTAAATAAACTGTATGAACTAGAAGGTATATGATAGTAAATAAATATAAATAAAAATTCTTTAAACTGTATTTGATTAATGTAACATATTTTGAATTATGTTGCTTAAATTGAAATGGAATATCTAGAAGTAAAAAATTTCTAAAGATAATTGGAACACTTTTAACATTTTTCTTTTGTGGCAACACGGTAAGTGTTAAGTTTTAAAATGACAACAATGAATAAATTCATTGTTGTCAATAAAACAATATTTGAAAATCTTAATTAACGTTTGACTAATAAAAATGTTCAAATAAAAAATATCTACAGCTGTTTGAATTATAAGAAATGTCCTGGTAGTACAAAAACAATATTTAAATCACTTTTAAATGGTAATTTGTCTACTTTAAATGTTAAACTTTAAAAATTCGTTAAAACTACAGTCCATTTTGAGTTATCGTTTATCAACTACCGATAACTTCGTCAATTTAGCTTCGATCGATGTGTGTTAATCGATCGGTAAATAAAAAAAAACATTTATTTTGTATTTGTTTAAAAGAATAATTAAAGTAAATGGGAAATCTTGACATCCCTTATTGCATCACTTCAAAAGACAATGAAAAATAAATCATATATTACAGTCGAGTACCAGACTTGAAAAAGACAATCGCCATAACACATCCATTTCTATTTGCAAAACATTGCCTACTCTTTGGCGGTTGCTTAATAATTTTTACAGTACTTTTTTTATAAGATATATAAAGATATATATTCTACACAAAATTTATTGTAGGTTATATATAATCGAAATAAAAGCATTAAAAACATCATCAGTTTTGGGAAACTTCGTACGCTATTTGCATAAAAGGAATAGCTCGGAAAAACAATAGTTTAAGGTAATTTATATAACATTTACGTATCTACAAAGGTAATTTTCTTTTTAGCGATGCAATCATGAAATATCTTAATATATAAATAAATGCAAACCAATGTATTCGGTTAACTTATATAAGATCTGGGTGAATCCATATATTTTTCAGTTCTTTTTCCCTTTCCCCTTACTAAATTCGAAATTTCTAAAATTTTAGCACTAAATTATACTAGATTAAAAGAATACCTTTTCCAAACAATTTTTAAAATGATGAAAAGATAATTAATAACTACAAAAACTTAACAAATTCAAAATGCGGTAACTGTCAACAAACTCTTATTTTATATATTAATTTGAAATATATTCACAACAATCTTTTTATAAAGTCATTTGTTGTAAATTTTTCATTACTTCACCTATGCACTTTAATTATGATTATGATTTATTTTTATCATTATCTTAAAATTTCACATATTAAATAAATAAAATCGCCACATTGCCAGCACTGCTGCAAATGCAAAAGTCGTTAAATTTAGTGTTGATAACTGCAACTAAAAAAATCTTTGGCGGGCCATCGCAATTTAAAAAGGCAACAAAAAAGTAAACGAACATTTTTAAAGGCCCCATCTGCGGTTTTTTACTATTTATCTATCTCTCGCACTTTATTAGCTTCCCCAGAGGAAAACCGATATGAACTCAAATGATAGATCCAATACTTGTGGTCAGGAGCGAATGCTGCAATCCCCGGCAGTTCTAACTTGGCGTCATCGGGAGCAGACTAACTCATCGGCATCGGCGGGCAGACAAAGTTCAATGGGCGTATCGGTGGACACATTTACCATTTAATTGCCATCGTATTCGGAGCAACAATAAACATTCTCGGCCAATTTGTCAGTGAAAAGGCTGTGCAGGCGGTATTATCAGTCGGCAATTGTACAAATGTTAACACGAAAATAACATTATTCGAAAGCGCTGATAAAAGCTAGTGTTCCGAAAAGCGAAACTACAATGTCCGAGAGCCAGCAGCAGCAGCAGGCAGTCGTCAGTAGAACGCAGCGCGCCGTCGACTACGGCAGCACGATCCGGACGGAGTCTCATCGCCAGCCCTCATTCGTACTCGTTCAATCCCCGCGACGCTACTCGAAAATGTCTCACAGCACACTGTCGTCCGGCCACGAGGGCCAGGATCGTCTCCAGAGATTGGAGTACTTCCTGAACGTTCTCAACCAGATGTGCATCGGCTTCGTCACCATCTACATGTCGTATGTGACCCTGAGAACGGGGCTAGCCGGCACCGGACTGCACGCCTGGCTGGTCACAATTGGGGTAAATAATTCACCGGATCGGATCGGATCGGGTCCTAAAATCAAGTCCTTGCTCCTCGCAGTTCTCGTTCTTCATGGCCGAGGGCGTGATGATCCACTACGGCGGCAATGTCCTGACCAACGGATACAAGCGTCAGACGAAAACGACCATCCATTGGGTGCTCCTAACTCTGGGCGGAGGCTGTGGAGCAGCTGGTGCCCTCATCAAAATGATACAAAAGGGATTTTTGCTGCAATCAATTCACGGAAAGCTGGGTAAGTAGAGAGACGTTGCGACGTGTTGCCAGGGAACAGCGATTACAATTACACTCTGAAAAATGTGGCGTGTGCTTGCATTAATTGTTGAGGTAATGAAAAATAAATCATTACTGCAAGCAAATGAAGTGAAGTTTATAATATATATTTTTTAAAGTCTTATAAATATTCATATAAAATAGAAGAAGAAAAAAGAAAGACCCCTTGTTAGATTTTTAACAATTTTATAAACTCTTAAATTCTAAATACTCCTTACCAGAGTCAGAGGTAAGAATATGGCTTATAATGGCAGAAATTTGATATTTTTCTAAATAAATAAATAAAATTAAGTTAAGTCTAGGCATTAATTCACGAATCAATCAATAAATATATTAAAATCTTTTTCTTTTGAACATTTTAAAAAAGATTTATTGTGTTAGTTTTGTGTATGAATTTAAATTTAACTAAAAAATAATTCAGCACATTCATTGTACCGAAATTTTGATAGAATTTCAAAAAACTTTCATTTTAGAAAACTATACATAAAACGTGAAATATTTTTCGCTTGGTTCATTTCTACTAATTTCTCGATTTTTTTTCGATTTTTTTTTTAATAACGTATTTTGGGTACTTTCTTTGCTTAAACGTTTGACGTTAGCCCCAACATGTAACACATATTTTATATTTATATATATTTACATATATTTATATATATTTATATATATTTATATATATTTATATATATTTATATATATTTATATATATTTATATATATTTATATATTTATATATATTTATATATTTATATATATTTATAAATGCCATAGTTCAAGTTCATTTTTTAGATGTTTTCTCAATCTGTTTTTCCATCTGTAGTAATCTCATGTGGATCCCCAACTCGAGCTCTGACAAATAAATATTAAATAATAATACATACATATAAAATCGAGACTGTGAATACCCGCCCTAAAGTCAAAGGGGGTTTTTTCTACACAAAAAATTGACAAAAATTGATATTGATAGTATTATATGCATTTTCATAAGTAAATATTTTGTTAACCACAACTTGCAATATTTTAAAATCCATCAATAAGGTCATAAGCTTTCCTTCAACATTTTTTCCAAATCCAAACTAATCAAATTCCTTGTTAACTTTATAGGTATGACCGCCTTTATACTCTGCATCCTGGCCATGTCCTCGGGATTGTCGGCTCTGTTTTCGCAGCGGTTGAAAAAGCTGATCACGCCATTGCTTAACAAGACGTTCCACAACTTTCTGGGCTTCGCTTGCTTCGTGATCGCTCTGGTGACCCAGTACTACGGCTACCAGACGGGCTACTTCAAGAGCCGCAGCGAGACGGACCTCCAGATCCTGATGAAGTGCCTCACTCTCATATCGTTGGTCCTGACGAGCTACGGGCCCATGAAGGCGCTCTATCAGAAATGCGTAAATATATCGCACCAGTTTTAATTGGGAGAAATCAGACTTTAAACTTCGAATGTTGTACATATACTAAATAAATAAGCATTCCATTTAAAATTAATTTCCCTGACCTATACATTTCCTCGTACGGTGAATGGTGCTAATCTAATCGCGCAATTTTCGAGTACATTTATGGATCCCATAAAAAGCAGGTAAATGCTTCGGTCATCTATCATTAATGACTGGGAAACCCCACTATAATTCCGAGCGTGTCAGTCTGGCGTTAAACATTGTACTCTGTTTTTAAATCAGCAGCAACAAAATTCCCATTTGATTGACAATTGATAAGGGCCGAAATAGTAACAAGAAAGAAAGCTAACTTCGGCACGTTGAAGTTTTTATACCCTTGAAGATTGTCATTGTATCATTGTTTTACAGTTTTTTAGATGTTGTTTTACATTTTCCTCTACATTTAGCGATCGTTCCTATGACGACTTTATAATAAAACGTACAATTTTTATTAAATTAAAAACAAAATTCTAAAATAATATGAAATGTTTATCTTAAAGTAATAGAAACAAGAAAGGAAGCTAACTTTGGAACTCCAAAGTTTGTATACCCTTGAAGATTGTAATTGGATCATTAATACTCTAACCTTATCTAAAATAATATGAATTATTTTCATAGTTCATTTTTTACATTTTACATTTTCCTTTACATTTACCGATCATTACTATTACGACTATATTATATAATTCTCAAATTTTTATTAAATTAAGAACAAAATTGTAAAATGATAAATAATTATGTTTATCTCAAAGTAGTAAAAAAATATGTTAAACTGATCGAAATTTTGTCATCATTAATATGGCAGCTATATGAATATAGTCTTACGAACCTATAAAGATATAATACCCTGCAACGGTATATGCAGACCATAAAATGTCAAGTTTTTGAAAAGTGTATAGTCATAATTCGTAAAACGACAAAACACGTTAAAAATTAAATTACATTACAGTTTAAACAGTGTATTTAAGAATTCATAAAGCTGAATCACTATAGCTTAATCCATCATATATCCCAAAAAACTGTAACTGTAACTTCTTCATATATTACATCGAAAATACATATTTTCTGTCCAGATAACATATTAAGAAGTATGAAGATGGATTACCTAATCAGTTCCTAATATCCAACTTGTAGATAGTAAATATCAGATCAATGTGTCAGACATTGGTTCCCCCATAATTGATATTCCAGACTTCCTCTTTAGGAATTTATACAAAATTGATCGGAATAAAAGCTTAGCGTCACACTTCCTCGACAATAATTAACGCATTTATTTATTTTGCATCGTGCACTTTCTTATATTTATTTAGCAAAATTTATATAATTTATCATAAATCTCTCTCTCGCAATAAATAATACTTGGCGCGTGTTTCGCGTTGTGTTGTGTTGTGTTGTGTGTGTGATACGCTTATATCAGTTAGCGATAATAAATAGCTAAAATATAGAGTGTACAAAAAATACATAGTTTGATTCGATAATAAAAGGCTGGACTTGACCACTTTCCTTGGTTAATCTCTGGACAGGAGACCAGTGGTCAGTTTTTCGACGATTCACTTAGTTTCTAATGCACATTTTGGAATTAAAGAATTACAGACAAAAGCATAATACAAATTCGTGGCATGCATCAGTTTTCATTTAGTTTTCCCATTGTTTGTGGCAAGGCATCATATATTATATAGTTGAGGAAGAGTCCCATCCATCTTCTTTGTTCACAGCTTGTTGCTGCGCCGAATGGCAAAGGACACGAGAGCGTGCTCCAGCCGCATGTGATAAGGAAGCTTCCGCTGCTGCTCCACAAGGAGTGGTGGCTCATCGCCACCAGCCGGACAGCACTGATTGCGACAGCACTCGCAGTGCTCCTCATCGACATCGTAGTCCTGCTCCTGTTCCAGTTCGTAGGCCTTCTTGGCAGCCCGCTGCTCGAAGCGCAAATAAAATGCGAGGCAGACAAAGAGCATAAAGACGAGGGCGCACATGGCACCGCTGGCAATGCTCGCCTTCTCCAGCATCGGACGCGGCCTTTTGGGGAGGTAGGTGTTGTCAATCTCCTTGTACTCGCACCTCTGCCCCATGAATCCGGTGGCGCATTCGCAGCTATAGACCGGCAGATCGGCAATCTTTACGGCAAAGCAGTGGGCATCGTTCAGACAGTACCAGGCATCAAAGGTCTCCGGGCATTTATACGTCGGGAATGTTATATTGGGCCGGGGCGTGGTCGTTGTGGTCGTAGTGGAGCGCATTGTAGTGCTCGTCACCGGAGGAGCTTGAGTGGGCGGCAAGGCAGTGCCAGACATGGACGAGGACGAGATCGAGGGTCGCGGCTTGGGCACGGTGCGGCTGGAGCAGGCCTCAAGGTACACCGGATATTCAAAGCATCCGATGGCCAGCAGCAGGGCGGCAGTTAGCACTTGTCCTCCACCCATTTTGGAATGCAATTGGTAGCGGTTTCTTCTATTTGGATTTCTCCCTTTTTTTGGTTGCAATTGGTTACTTTTTTGGTTACTTGTAAAAGCTTACAAACTATTGACTATCACTTGAAAAAAATAAATAATTTTAAAAATATTCGTTGTGGTTCGTCCGCTCCGAAGGCGTCGTCAAGATCTCTTTGGAATTGCTGCTGGAGCTAGGTAGGATGTGTGTTGTATCTGCGAGAGAGATAAAACTGCATTAGTGTTGAGCATTATGTCGGGTAATAACTCTAAAACTGTGTATAAAAACCAATACTGCATATAAAATCATAAATATACATATACGTATAAGTATAATAAGTAAGTGTGTTCAAAATTCTCATGTATGTACTACATATGAACCGTTATGTTACATGGGGATTTCTCTTCTTTCTCTTCTTCTCTTTTTTTAGTTTCCAAACCAATGCACTTTTTTTACTCTCTCTCTCTCTTTTTGTCGAATTCTCAATTTATGTTGTCTCCCGTTGATTATCCTAGCTCATCAAAGCTGGCTGTGATATGCGTTGGGTATCCATATCACAACCACTTGATGAGGCTTAGATAAGCAACATCGTATATGAATCAATTGAATGGTGCTCCGAAACCATTCCAGGCTCCAAATAAGTTCTCACTTCCAATTGTAACATTCCAATACCAATTTTGAGGGCTGTCTCTGGCATGTACAAATGACACATGGATGTGTGTTGCTGTTGTTGTTGTTGCGCTAGTGAATGATGTATTATGATGATTGATGTACGATACATTACGCTAAGCTCATCAAAGCTGGCTGTGATATGCCGGCAAAGCGGTAATGCATTTCACAACCACTTTGAGAGCTCAGCATGAATGCGCCAATTTTTATATAGATTTGAATTGTTTAGGGATTTAGGATACTTGCTGACTGCGGGATTTTTTTTTGAGAATTTTTTTAATTTTGATATTAATGTGTTATGTAATGATGTAATTCCGTATGCACTTTTATAAACTTAGGTTTAATTCCACTAATTTCGATATTAAAAATAAAAAGTAGATTTTCGTACAAGCTTACGATTTTTTCGTTGCAAATGTTGTCTTGAGCATCGCGTCGCTCCTCAAAGCTGGCTGTGATATGAGAAGGCATAAAAAGGCAAACATTTCACAACCACTTTGAAGAAGGACACAATTCTCCTGCGTTTCGACTGATGAAACTTCCACATCTTCTTCGATGAGACTCTGGTTCGGATTGAGTGTCTTTTTCTACGTTCTCACGGCCACGGGCATTTTTTTTATTCGCAGCCGCGATACAGTAAATAAATATACATAAATATAACAATAACAAAAAATAAAAAAGAAAGCACAACAAATAGGCGACGAGACGGCGAGAACAATTACAACACGATGATGATAATGGTGATCATGACAACGGAACGACCATAACGCCAATGATGATGATGATGATGATGCGAGAGCCTCGCGATAATACACACACACACACACACACAAGTTCGAGTTGACATGAATGGTGGCGGTGACAGTGCGAATGAATGGAGCTATTTTTCGTACATTTCTACGCGAGAGATAGGAAATCACATTTCAATAATACAAAACAACGGGAAATATTGAACGTGGGTATAACGAATTTTTTGTGCCCTTACTACAGTAAGAGCCAAATTTATCATGCAATTACATAGCAACTAATTTTTTTTTAATTTTGTATACTTTGTTCTCATGATTATTTTTTTTAAGACTACATATTAAATATAAATGAAACAGAAACAGTCAGAAAACGGTAAACACCCTCTGCAAGGGCATGCAAAAATGTCAGCGGACAACGCAATGAAGTAGAAACGCCACAACAGAATGGCATTGCTCCCAACAACTACAAATAAACAGTTACAAAAAGGTAAACATCACTTTGGCGCCAGGCATTAACAATTTGTCGCGAAAATTTGCTTTTGAATCTTTGGCATTATATGCGAGATAAGGCGCAGCACCGACAAACTGGAGGATTGGAATAAATAAGAGAGATAGAGGGAGAGAGAGAGAGCGCGCAAAAACAGTTATTTCGAATGCATGGGTGTGGGGATATGCAAGTATTCACATATACGATTGCTTTTACAGTTAACAATTGATGCACTTCGTTCTTCTCGCTCACTCGCTTGAAGGCGGCAGCAGCTTATTAAAATTTCCGTTATAAAAATTAAATCCGCCACCACTCTCTGTCGCTCTTATGTACATACAGACATGTACATATATAAATGTGATGTGTGCTTCTGTGCGAAAGGGAGAAGAAATGCGCGAAATATAAAAAAGTTGAATAACCATATAAACTGCGCTGAACTTGTCGGCGTGTAGGTCAAGATCAATCGGAGTCACTTCTTCACCGTTTCTACATTTTTGTGAAAAGCAATCGAAGAAAGTTTGACGACTGTCGTTCAACAGGCCGAATGGAAAAAGTTATAATGGTTGTGCAACCAACAACAAACACAACAGGATACAAGCATCGCAATAATTATACCAACAACATTAAGACCAACTACATTAATATGAACAACAACAAAAAAGTGTGCATACATACATGACAGCGACACCCGCTAATAAAATACTGTAGTAGTGGCTTTTGCGCCGCTGCTTCTTCTTCTTCGTTTACAATTTCTTTGGCGAGCTCGTTGTTGTATTTTTCATGTTGCTTTGCTCTGTTTCATTCTTGGGCGTCGCTGCACGAGTTCGTTGGCTCTTTTCGTGTGTGTATGTGTGTGTGTTTAGAAAACTGTAAGAAAAGCGAAGTGTGTGAAAAATATGGTTAAAGTAAAATTCCAACACAGGAGAAACAGTTTATGCTAAAAACTCAACTCTCTCTCGCTCTCTCTCTCCACCTTCTCGGAGTGCATTTTCAAAAATGTACCGGTTTTTATGTTTCGCGTTTGCAAAAAGCGCAAAAAACAAGTCCTACAAGTTCCGTGACTGAGAGGCCGACCGAAAAAAGGCGTGAGAGCAATATAAAGGCACATTTAGCCGAGACTACAACCATTTGAGGTGTGTTGCGTATACATGAGAGTTTAAATGCTCGCTCGCTTTCACACACTCCACACACACACACAAACGCCTCTCGCACTTCTACATTCAACGGTGAGAAGGGGATACCTTTTTTTTCTGTCGCGTCGATGTGTATATGTGTGCATCACTTGGTACATTTGTGTGCGCGGGAATGTTGTCAAGAATTCTAAGAATTTTGCACAAGCTACGAACGAGGCGAGGTGCGGAAATACAACGGAAAACCAAGAAAAAATAGTTTAAAATAAACATTTAGCAGAAAGTACTTTTTGCAGCGTTATGAGCGAATCAATAAAACGAGACCGCAGCCCAAATAGTTCACATCACACACACACAGGCACACGAAAAACGGGGAAATGGAAGACGAACGCGTGTAGGCGGTACCACTCCTTTTCGACCACAAGCAAAAACGACACATTTGCATTAATTTTTCGTTACAACACAGCGATCATCGTCCGACTGGACAAATTACCAATTGTTTGCACTATATTTGGACATCAGTGCAAAACGCCGACAAAATTTGCCGCGCACATTAAAATACACAACCGCACCGCGAGAGAGACAAATGCTCTCTGAGCGCGACGGAAAATAAACGCGATGGGTACGCTGGAAAAAAAATTGGAAACATTTTCTCAGCTACCGCGGGGAGTTTTTGGAGAGAGCAGACTGCCGCTCTCTCTCTCACTCATTCGCCAAAGTTGAAAGAGTTGCAACTGCAAGAGTGGTTTTGCTCTCTCAGCAATCCGGTCTCTCACGATGGAGGGAAAAATGCGGCACAATAACAATGCGGCTGGCTTTAGAGAGCTCTGTCCTGTGTATAGTTTTGTTTTTGTTTTGGTGCTGCCAGAAGATTTCGCACGATTCAACATGTTATTGACACGCCGCCGCCGCCAAGTTTCGAGTTTGGCGGAGCGAAAGCACACAAACAAGAAGCGACGCAGGGCGGCGGTAGGAACCACTAGGACAGAGGACAGGGGCGTGGCACGCGGGGCACGAGGGTGGGGCAGGTAGCCGGCCAAACGGGACGAACAGGATGGAGTCCAGACGAGTTCAGGCGGCGACAAAGCTGCAGATTTCATGGAACTAGCCGAAGGTTGACGATGCGCAGGCGCGCACGTAAACAACATTCCATTCCATTCGGGAAATTTCTTCATTGCGCTCGAGAAGCGCGCCAAAAATAAAACGTAGCAACCAGCAAAGAATGGCTAAGTGGCAAAGTTGCCAGACTCGTTCGATATCGGCCTAAATTCAAATCAGTTTGCGTAAAGCATTGAACATAGTTAAGGAGATTATGCTACAATGTTGCAGAGAAGCCAGAAAAGTACCCTCTATAATAGTTAATACTAATAACCGGGTCAACAGTGGCTTCAATTCGATACAAATACTCACAATTATAATAAACAATTTTTAAAAATAGGATTTCCCCTAAAAAGAAAAATCTGCAAGCAAATAAGCTTTATCTTTGTTACGGAAGTTCGATAGTATGTATAAAAATGCAACAACTACTCGTTTCCGGTGGGGCGGTCCGTCGGCACTGTTCCACACTGACCTGACGTCACAAACTACACAGCAACAACCTGGCACAACGCTTTCTGGATTAGAGCACGGAATGGCACAAAAAAAATTGAATGCATATTTTGATTGATACATTTGACCATTCAATCGGCTTAGCTTGCATTTCAACACTCGGATGTCACAGGTTCAACTGTACAACAAGAAAACAACGCACAGGAACAACAACGGAGATGGGGCGAAATGTTAATGGATTGCCCTAGGACTGCCCCCATTCCGTTGCCATCTTTGTCGCTACGCTTTTGCACTTGTGCATTGCATTGCATCGCATTGCATTACCCTATTCAGTTGTCCGCTTCTTCGCCAACTTCTTCCCCTTTTTGCGGTGTTGTTCTGTTGCTGTTTTTGATGCTACAATTGTTGCACTTGTTGTGTGCGGTTAGGACATTGAACCACAGAACCGACACAGAATAGTAGCATGGCAGGCAACTTGGGCCTGCCAAGTGCACAGCCGAGGTCAGAAAATTAGCAATTTGTGTCGGAATCTTAAATGATGTTTAATATTTACAGCGGTATAATATTATTTTTGTACTATAAGTGCTGACCACCAGATAACTTATTTAAAATGCGAAGTTGTCAAGATGAATCTTCTATTACTATTTTTTCTAAAACTTTACTGCTTTCCAGTTTGGCAAAAAATGTATATTTACATTAATTTAAAAATAAATTCTTACCATAATTTTAAATTTATATTTTATGAGAAAAGATTGTACACATTATCTTCACCGCCACTGTGAGCCCATGTCATAGGCGTCTCCCTTGGAGAATCAATTCAAAAGCACTTCTCACAAAAAATCAATAATAAAAAAACTATACAGTCCCATCTCTTATACGCACACAATTATTGCAAAGCACAACAACAAGCACACCGCCGCGTCCAGTGACGATAAAAGGTCACGCCAAAGAATTTTTTGCCAATTGCTGCTGGGTCGCTCAGTCTGGGTCGCGAGACGTCTGACTAGACAACATGCAAATTGTAACGGTAATCATTAGACGCACACACTCAGACGCTCGCTCTCTCTCCGAGCATTTCACTTGCGTAGCGTAGTCTCACTCTCTCGCTCTCTCTTGCTCGGTCATTTCTATGCTAAGTTCGACGGCCTTCTTACGTAAAATCAACAACAACGCGCGGCGGTATTTTCTTCTAATAAGCAGGCGATTGGTGGAATCCGTGTCTGCGGCGCTGGCGGGGGAGGGGGATGTGCACTCGCAGTGTTGCCACATCGGGCGAATCATCAAACTCGTTTTCAATGTTTTGACTAGATTCGTTCGTATGCGTGCGTGTGTGTGAACGGTGAGTGAGTGAGTATCTTTGCAACTGTACAAGAACAATATGTAAGGCCACAACAAGCAGCATAAAAGCAACAACTCAGCACAGGGCGCAGACGCCAAGCAAACCGTCGCACCTCCACCACCCGCTCCCCAACATCGGCCATCCCCCATCCCAAAGTATACACTGTCTGTTTGTCTTTATGTATGCTTTAGATGTGCCTCTGCCTGTGCCTGTGTGTGTGAGCAATTTTTATTTTTCTGAATGTAAAGGAAGTGGCACGTACTGTACTACTCAACTCACCGCTGCCGCTACCGACGACAACAACGACAACATCAGTGACAGCCGGATCAGGCTGGGAATTGGGAATGAGAGTGGAGAGCGTGGTATTCGTGTTCCAATTCCGCGTCGTTTCTAAGCAGCGGTCAGAAGCCCGACGGCACAGTGGTTGCGAAAAGTGAAATGCAGTGAAACCGAAATTCGTGGATGATCGCGATGGGAAGATAAGAGCGAAAGCAACCGGAAATTGATGCCTTATGTTGAACTTGTGGCGTACGGTTGCTACCCCCACAATCAAACAGGTGTACATTGCTTTTAATTTTTTTTGTTGAACCATATTTAAAGAATAAATTACTAAATTTCATTGTGAGAAATGTTTAACCAGGTCAATCCACTGTGCAGCGTCTGTGTAGTCACAACAGTCTGGTGAAAAGAGGTGCCGCTGAGGAAGAGAGATAGGAGCAAAGAACCGGCTGAGGTTCGAGTCTCCGCTCTGCAGCAGCAGGCCAGTTGGTTCGTCCGATGGATATGAAAAGACGCCATGCACAAGGAGGGGGCTGAATGGAGGATGGCGGGCGGGTGTGCCGCAATATTATAAACAGGAAATGGAATTTACCCACACGGATGCAGCAGCCCGCACACACATTCGCCTGTAAATTGGTTATGTGCCGACAAACGGACGCGGTGCTTAATTGACAAATGAGCATGTGAGAGAGACAGAGAGAGGGAGAGAGCGAGAGAGTGGGAGCCCCGCAAGTTGATTGAAATCAATAGTATGCGAAAGCTTTACACAAGTGTTTGGCAGCCGTGCGCCTGTGTGTGAGTGTCAAGACGGCCCGTGGAATGTGTGAAAAACGCGGCCAACGACGGCAATCAAACGCCGAGAACAGCCAGAATGTTGAACTCTGGAATGCGACTGGAAGTGGGCAAGAAGAAGCATTACGCAGAACTTACGGGACTTGGCACGGCTACTAATCACCGCGTTGGAGGGGGGACTGGGGAGGACGGGGAATTATTTGCACCTGACCTCGCATATGCCACGCCCAGTCGGATGCAGGGGCAGCTGCCGTGTTAACTATAAACATGTTGCACAATTGCGGCGGCTTGCTGCATCCGCATCTGCATACTATGTATACGCACACAGAGGCGTGATTGCAGATGGCGACAACGCAGCGAGCAGCGTGTGTAGTTAGTTCTCGGAAATGAGCAATGAATGAAATTTTGTTGTTTTCAGTCACACCTATACACACAGATACATACACGGAGCGCATGCCGCACTCGCGATTCGATTCGGAGCAAGAGAGAAAGTCTACACGACATGCGCTCTGGAGGCAGTGTGTGTATACAATTTGTTTACTTTTTGCGCTACAATTGGCAAATAAAACAATACAGCAAACATGGAGCGCATTCTAGCGCACTAACCTACATTAAGGTGGCCCCGAATGCAGCGCGGAGCCCACGCTCAATCAATGCAAGCCCACAAACTAATTCCCGTTTAATTCGCAAGTCTCCGCGTTAAAATAAACAAAAATGTCGGCACAGCCGGGGCGCAACTGTGTGGGGAAAGGAGACGGCCATATTAAAAAAAAGACACATACACATGCGACTACTACTTCTGCTTGCGGCGCCCACACATACACACACACGCATTTAGATATCAAATACAACAACTACTGCGTAAAACCCGTAAAACTAACTTTTTTGGGGCAAAACTTCACCTTGTGGATTTAGTAAGATTTATATTTGTCAAGCTTTCATTTATTGTAGAGTACACAGCGTCCAATTTAATGTTCGCTCACACAAAAACACACACAAGAGTCACGTTTGGGAAGGATATTGAGTTCTCGCTGACTTTCCTTGTCCGTATTACACTTACTTTGTGTTTAAGCAACTTCCGGTGCACTTTTTAGGCCGTATTTTGACATTTTACTTCCAGAAAAAAACACACAATTCGACCAGTGTTGCCCATTTAGCCATTTGCCCGCTATATTTGGCTATATAGCTGGTCTGCCTAGCTATATAGCTGGTCTGCCTAGCCATAAAGCCAGATTCTAGCGATAAAGCCAGATTCTAGCGATAAAGCCGGATTTTTAGCTTTAAAGCCAAGTTTCAGCTATATAGCTAGGCAGACCAGCTATATAGCTAGGCAGACTTTAGTGTGCCCAGATGTCTGCGTCTCTAAGTGTGACCAGAGCTACAAATTCGATCAGGTTGGCAGCTCCGTGCGACGCCATTTCAAAACAAACGCGCGGCAACGAGCATTTTTCACTTAAAAATTGTCCGTGAAAAGTATAAAACTCGGAAAACACTTAAATATGGGAGCCAAGGCAACGAAAATTGAGGGCGAGTACCTGCCGGACACACCGACACTCAGGAAATTGCGCCTGGCCAGTCAGAGGCCCGAGAATGTGGAAATGACGACGCCAACCCGCGAGCAGAACAACGCTCTGCTCGATCCCCGCTCCCCGAACGGCTGTCGAACGCCGCTGAACGTGAGTTTGTGTGCTAATACGGTTTGAAGAAGATAACCTTCGTTTTTCTATAGTTTTTACAGCCCGAGCCGCAGGTGCCTTTCGAGTCTGAGGTGCAGCAGCAGGCCAGCAGCGAAAATGCTTTTTCGCAGCTGCGGAAGCGCCTGCTGAAGGGCTTCTCCCTGAGCGATCCGCGATCGCCGCAGCTGAATCGCACGCCGCTGGTGCTGGACGAGGTGCGTTCCCTGAACCTGGACGACACCTTTGCCGATCTCTTTGTGGACACCAGAGCACCGACGACGACTCGCGCGGCAATCGCTACGCCTCCTCCAGTATCGCCACCGCCGCAAGCGGATGAGAGCTGCGACAGCTTTGGTACGCCGCCGAGCACCCACAACAACAGCTCCTTGGAGATTGTCTCGCTGGCGTACGACGAGGAGGACACCATGCCTTGCGAGGCTCAGTTGCAGCAGACACCGAATCAGCCGCAGGTGCACTTTGATCCGCGCTCCCCCAGCGTGGGCGTTGATCGTACGCCCATAATGTTCTGCGACGACGAGGATGAGGAGGCGCGGGAGGCGCAGATGCTGGAACAAATACTGGAGACATTGACACTCAATCTGAGTGCCGGGGGCAGCAGCATGGCCTCGTTTGCGGAGACTGTCGCAGATCCTTCGACGGGAGGGATGCCGCAAAACAAGCATTTGGAGCGCGTTCGTTTGGGCCACAAGCGGCGGGTGCCGCCGCGCAAGCCGGCGAGAGCCAGCAAGCCAAAGATCTACGTCGACCAGGAGGAGCAGGAGTCGCCTTCAAGGGGCGGAGTTCGCACACCGCTAAGTGCCCAAAAGCGAACGCCACTCAGCTGCGTCAAGAATCGCGCCCATTTGCGTTCTCGTTCCACGGAAAAGGAGCTTCAGAAGACACCGTTGCCGCTGCATAGCTTTGATGATCAGCTGAATTTGGCGGAACGCTGTAACTATTAGCGGTCCTTCGGTCACAATATCCGTTTACTAACCTAGTTTAGTAGCTTCAACTGCCTTTCTAGCCCACCAAATCATTCATTTATTCATTTTTCACATTATTCATGCTTTCATTTTGTATTTTAAATAAAACATTTTATTCGTTTGCATTTAAGGATATGAGTTGCTTGATTGTAGAGGTTCTAAGCTCCCTTTTTCTACCTAAACATTCTTTTAGTTTTATATACAAAACACATTTATAAATTTATTCATTCATATATTCTTATATATTATATATATTCTTATTACATCAATTACTAAAAGAAATAAGGCGAGGTCAGTGTCTATCTACATCAGGTGTATATATAAACGAGTGGGATGATTCTTTTGCGATCATGGAATCCAGGTACAAGACTACATTGAAGTATTCGAAGGTTCCTGATCATTTCCGTTGTCCTTTCTCACTTTGCTTAGAGCAGAGAGTCGGGTGCTGCCGTACTTGTCTCTTAGGTACTTTTGCACATTGCTGTTGTACTTGCGGCGAGGATTATCCAGAGATTGCTTTACGGGCTTACCAGGCACAACTTCATCGCCTTTTTGGGCCATCAAGATGGAAGAGTCATTTGAGGGCAGCAAGTCCGGTTGGTATTCTTTGATTTCTCTTTTAATTTTGGTGTTAGAAGAAGGCAGAGTTGGTGTATCATTGGATATGGGATCGAGCTTATCTGGAAATATAAGTATGTGGTATTTATGTTTATTATTAAACTTAAATTCTTCATATTTTACAGATTAAACATAATTAAAACGTGATATACCCAGAGAGTCATTTTCCGATCAAGTATAGATAATGACTTACCATTCAGTTTGCTCTCTCCGCCTTCACGAGTGACGCAATCTCCTCTTCCACCTCGTTCTGGATCCTTAGAAGGACTACGACTTGTCCTGTTACCAACGACCTGATTGTCGAGATATTCCAAATAGTTGCTATTTAACAAAACGCCGGCATAGTTTCTTCGAGCTTCGAGATTTAAATCGGTGACATTTCCATTCCTCGTTTGATATAGAATATAATTTTTATCCGATGCAGCACCAGTATCCTTTCTGTCCTGCTGGACAACTGCCACGCTTACGGCACTGACTCCTCCACCGGCAGAACCATCCCCAGAATGTGGCTGCTGCACCGAAACACTTATTGGCGATGCCAAGTTTCCATTATTGTAAATCTGTTTGAATCGCTTGTATGTGCAGATGGTTATCAGGGACAGGAGGATCGAGGTGCTGAGGAAGCCCAGAGCTATGAGGCTGATGACAGCAAAGAGGTCGGTGCCGAGTAGGGAGCTCCGCTGAGGTGTCTTTTGCACCATGAGGTTTATGTGGGCAGCATCCTTGCCGCCGGGATTCTCGGCCAGGCAAGTGTAGACTCCCTCGTCGCTCTTCCTGGCATCGAGGATGGTGAGCCGGGACACAAAGACGTCGTGTCCAAATTGCTGATCCTTTTGCTCCCGCATTATTTCTATGTGAATCCGTTGATGTCGCTGACTCTTCGAGCGAGATTCGTAAAGTTGCTTGTTAAAGTCCCACGCAATGATTGTGTTGGGAGTTCCGAGCACCCGGCATATCAGCGTCACGTTGGCCTTGGATGTGTTGATGGAGGTACCCAGACCGGGATACAGAATCTTTGGCTTGCAGGCGAAGGCCTCCGGCTGATCCTCGATCCACAGCATCCCGCGAAGCTGCAAAGGATAATGACAAGCCGTTGGCGGCGTGTACAGGTTCATGTTTATGACAAAGTCACGGAACACTTGGAGGTCGCAGGTACAGTTCCATGGATTCTCGACCAGCGACAAGGTGTTGAGTTTGCTCAAGCTCCGAAAACTCTCCGTTCTGAGTATCTTGAGCTCGTTATTGTCCAGGTAGATCTGCGATAGGAGCGGCACGCCAACGAACGCCTGGGAATCGATGCTGATGAGGCGATTGTGCATGATCTCAATCTTGTGTAGGTACTTCAGGTTGTGGAAGACGTCCCGGCGAAGGGTTTGCAACTGGTTCCCATTGAGCAATATGGCTCGCACCTTGGACAACGCATCAAACACATTGGGCAGCAGGTCCTTGAGCAAATTATTCGACAAATCAAGCTCAATTAGGATCTGAAGTTGGCTGAAGCTCAGCTGCGTGATGTGCCTCAACGTCCCGTTGCGTATGATGAGCTTCTGGAGATTCTGCAGGTGGGTGGTCGAAAATGCGTGCTCCTCCAGGTAAAGGATGCGGTTCTGCGACAAGTCCAGCACCTGAACTTCCGGACTTAGGTTCTCGGGCACGCCACCGAGACTCAAATTCCGGCAGTCGGCCGTCTTTTTGCCAGAGTTCCATTTGCAGTGACAGTTGCCACAATCCATTAGCCAGTCACCGCTGGAGGAGTCCATTAGCATTAGAAGTCCCACAAATATGCATTTTAATACGTAAATATTGTATTTACTGCGTAAATCGAAGCTTCGGATAGCCATTGATTATTAGAAACATCAATTTCGAGTTATTGTTCTGAGCACATTAAAGACACGTTCATTAATTTTCAGTTTCTTTCGGTGGCTACGGTTTTTAAATTGTCCAAAGTGGCGGAATCCATCCTGTTAAGTATACGAAAAGGAGTAAGTTAGATAAAGGTAAAAGTTAGAAATTAGAATTTTATCCACGATATGAAAAAACCTTTTGAAATCCAATAGTTTTAAAAATCGAAGCACTGGTCAGTGGCATTGAAAGTTAAATTTTCAAAGTCCAGTTCCGAGTATTTTGTGATCGTTTCTGAATGTGTTTGCAAACATTTAAGTAACTCTTTTTAGGGGTTTATTTTTTTAGCTAGTACTAGCGACTAATTTTCGCCATTCGAGAGCACAATAACATTTTTTGCTGTGTATGTAACAGAAGCGTGTAGCCGCCAAAAAATATACAATGTCTTGGAAAAAACAATGTAATCACGTTCTACTATAGCTTTTCCGGGTTACAAATTTCCACATAATCTTTCCCTAAGCTACTCTTATTTTTTAACTAACTATTGCCAGATTCCGTTTTTAAAGCCAGGCCTTCGCTCTTGACTTATTTTCGCACACACCCCTTTTAGCCAATATCAACAACTGAAGCGCACATTTTCGACAATAATAACAAACCGCAAACAGTGACTCTGACCGTGGTAAGCGACTTGCTTAGCACTTTGTTGGCTTACCTCTGTATTGACAAAAATTATACATTTTCTATGCCCCTACAGCACCAACTGCCTAGCTCTAAGCGAACTTGTCCACAGACCTTTCCACGAATATATTCGTTGACTAGACAGGTGCATTTGGTATAACAGAGAGCCTACCATCAGCGCATGTCATATAGGGATAGGGCGTCACGTCCAACTGTTGTCGTATCTGTTGTGATAACACTTAAGAACATTGAGTTTTAGTTAATCCCAATAAAGTCTTAAAATATTAATATATATATTCTGAATATTTATTATAATTTTCAAAAGACAAGCAATGTTTATTATGCTTCGAAGTTACATACGTTTAGTATTTAATATTACGGAATATAACTTTAAATATTATTATTCTTGATTTATAAATTCATATTTAATTTCTTCAGGGCATTGCCTTGAAAGTTACAATTCTGTATGTTAAAAAAATGCATTGCAAATTGTCGCCTGTTGAATGTTTTGATTTGTTTCATCAGCTGTTGTCAATACAAGAGGCCAAAGACCAATATAACAACAAAAGATTATAATTTAAGTTTGTTTTAAAGGTGCCTTTGTAAAAATATTTTAAAGTTAAGAGAATAAATTTAAACAAAACTATATTACTATAAATAATTGTATACTTTCCTTAACTATGTTTAAATAAAACACAGTTAAAACCATTTCTTTTCAAACAGCCACCCCTAAAAGCAGACAACAGCTGTGAGTGTTTTAACAGCAACCCCTGAAAGTAGGCAACAGTTTGGTTACAGTCTGTTGCTGAATGAACTGCCTGGCACATTTTCACCCCGTGTGCGCACTTATAGTTCCCAACTGGTTCTAGCCGTGTGTGTATGGAGAGCCACGTGTTTTGCCGTTTCGAGTTATCGCTTCTCGGCCTTATGGCTAAGATCAAAGTGTAGTATCTGTTCTTATCAGCTTAACATCTGATAGTTCCTCCATTGGAGGACAACAAATGTTAAACTGATTTTTGGAATCAGACGGAGTGCTAGGAGCTTGCTCCACCTCTGTCGCGGGTTGGCCCGGTATTGCAGTACCGCCGGGATTTCGGCCCAACTGAATAATAAATTTGAAATCTTAAATTAAGAACGAAGACGGAAGACAGATGGCTTCTTCGCAGTGAGCAAATATCAGTGACGAAGGGCGAAAGAAATTGGTTAGATTTGGATGGAGAACTTCTCCAGGAGAACTAAAAGAGAGATTTCGGAGCGGCAAAACCTTATGACCGGTCGGTTGGTTAGTTCTACGGATTGTGATCTCTGTGGGGAAGGGCCCTATAAAGAAAACACCTGGAAAATGTATAGAAACTCATCAGACTTTTCCCCTCTTACAAAATTATATTAGTTTGTTTCAACGTACCTGTAAACTCAAATTCAAAGACTATATAGTTGTTAGTTAATAAGTCTATATTTATTTCGATAATACACCTATTTTTAATACAGTTGTTTATTTTTGATTGTTTGTTTTTGTTTTGGTTTTGTTTGGTACATTCAAATCCATCCAATACGCTCTTCTCAAGGGCGCCTCAAACGTGGTTTCGTTTTCATTCCGTATTTAACAAATTAATGGAAACAAAGAGAAATTTTAAAACAAAACAAACTCGATCCAAATAATTGTTCAGCAATTACGATAATCCTTAGATTTCGGTGTTTTGGTTTCGCTTTTTTCGCTTTTTAAGGGACAACAACTTCAACTACGGAACAATCTGAGGCTGGAGGCTGTGTGAATCCCTTGTGGCTATCTACTAATAAGATTAGCATGTGGGTACCGACTGGTTAATAGCTGCGCTATGTATGTGCTTCCACAAAACAACATCAACCGTAACAATGCGATTTCCTATCTTTGGCGTGAGACCGCCACTACGTTCAAGTTTTTTTTCGTTTTTCTTTGGAAAAAAGGGAAGAGATTTCGTGATGTGTAACGTATACAATGCCATAGAGCTAAAGTTAAAGAGTGTTTCTACTTGTGTGGGTATGCTTAAGACGACGATAGAGATAGATTTTCTTAGACAACCACGGCCCCAGCCTCGGAGCGGCTAACTGGCAGATCGGGGCAGTTCTTCCATGTGTCCGACAGGGGATCATAGCACTCGACAGCATTGATGGTGACTTGTGCTCGGTAAAAGTTGACTTCGCAGGGCTAAAAATACAAAATATTTAATATTTTAATAGTTCAGATAGAGAGATGCCTCACCTGATCCCCTCCAGCCACATAGAGAAGTCCATCGGCTGCTGCAACGGCAGGAATGGCTCGCGGCACGTTTAACGCACAAACGGTGGACCACTTGTCCTCGTCGAAACTGTAGCGCTCCACGGAGCTGAGAATGTCTTGGCTAATACTGCTGCCGCCCACCACGTACAAGTAGCGATCCAGGACGGCCACGCCCATTTGGCAACGGGCCGTTTGCATGCGAGCCAATTCAGTCCACTCTTTGGTCACGGGATTATAGCTGCAATAAATGAATACGTCAGAAAACAAATGTAAAAAGTATACAATATCTTAGAAATACCTAATTAGATCTGGCAGATGACGCGTTGTTGTGGTGCAGCCACCAACAATGTAGATCAGACCCTCGAAGCTCACTACGCCCATGCTGAACCGAGGCTGCGGCATGCTGCCAATCAACTTCCAGAGATCCTGCTCTGGATCATAGCACTCCATTGAGCCGCCAATATCGTCACCGATCCAACCGCCAACGGCAAACAGATTGCCGCCCATGGTGCACAGTCCGAACTCGCAGCGGGGCACAATCATCGGGGCAATCGGTTGCCAGACATCGTTCTGCGGATCGTAGACCTCACCATTGGCCAGAATCTGGGAGCCTCGCTCGCCGCCCACCACATAAATCTTGCCATTCAGGGCCGACACGCCCGGCAGGATGCGTCCCACCTCCATCGGAGCCGTCTCTGTCCACTCGCGTCGGAATATGTCGAACTTGGCCACCGTCTCGAAGATGCAATCGGCCGAGTTCCAGGTGCGCGGCGTGTCCCTATGCGAGCCGCCAATGATATAGATGTTCTTCTTGGCCAGCTGGCGGGGACAGACCCGCAACGGCACTAGCTGGCCACGCTTGGACGCTATGTCCCGGCAGATCGAGCGCAGGGCTATCTTCACCGACATGTCGCGGCAGTCGTCCTTCAGAGCCTTGTCGATCACCTTCACCGGCACCAGAGCCATGCGTACGTGCGACAGGATGTCGAAGACGTAGCAGCGACGCTGCGTCACATCATGCTTGATCCACCGCAGAGCTGCCTGGAACACCTGGGACTCGGAGTCCACACGGAGCAGCTCAGAGTTCAATAGCTGGGAGAGCAGAGTCTGGGGAGTTTCCAGGAATTCATCCTCCAGGGTTATCTGTTTAAAGAACATGAGAAAGAGATAAGTTTATATATTGAAGGATATTGGTTATATGCCTTATTTATTAATACATTATGCACTTAAAAAATAAAATCTTGAATATTCATTATTTCTTTGTTGTTTTCCTACATATTTTTATCTTCTTTCAGATAGTAATTTCTAATGATTTACCCATTAGTCCCATGAACGGATTAGACAAATGATATGGATATGAAAAATTGATCTTTAACACTAAGACCTTCAATGTTTATATTCAATTTTCCTTAAACTTTCTTTGTTTTGTTCTTATAACTGCAAGTTACTATGCACTTCCGTCTTAAAGTTATAAACTTCTTTCTTGTTTTTGTAATGTATTAGTTATTGGCCCGGCAACAAAGTCGCCAGGCTCATTAAAAAAATTGAGTTTAGACTCATTAGAGTGTTCCTCTCCACGGAAATCTTTAGTAAAAGGCGAAAGATTTATTCGACAATTGAAGAGAAACCAGAGTAAAGTACGAATCCCAAACAATCAGATCCTCAAGCAGGTTTGGTTTGAACCAGTTGGGAATTATAACGTCGCACTGTTGGTTTTCTCTAGCTACCTGAGATAAGTCGTAATGGGAACAGGAGGGCAATCATAAATAGGGATTTCTTTGTATTATTACAAACAATTATTCGTAGTTTGTAATTTTATAACTATAAAAGGTCTTTATAGAATGTATATATGAAGTAAGAGAAAGGTTTATAAGTTTATTAATGGGTTTTAACCTTATTTATGAAGACCTTTTAGTAGATATAAGTAGGAGGCATTCTTTGGATGCTATTTTCTAGCATACTTTTAGGAGACCAACTTTGGAAACAAAGAATGTTCAGTAAATAAATTATCTTTAAAATCGTGTTATATTTGTTACGACAATTTATGATGACTTTTATATATAAGGAAGTCTGCTTAAAAGGTTCTGAAAGACAATATAACTATCCTGAGGAATTTAGGACCAACATTTAAAGGGAAATGCCAAGTTTTCTTTAAGTAAATCCTTAAATAGGACTCATAAGAGGTCAATTCTTAATTCAAATGGAATTTCAAATTAGAAGAAACCCCCTTCGTTAACCAAGAAATATTCTATAATTGTCCAATTTAAAATCCTTTATACGTCTTAGTTCTTAGACAATCCACGCCACCGTTAGCAAACCTTTCAAGTGCATCTTGAACTCACCGCTGGAAAATTGGCGTGGACAAAGTTCAGTGCACTCTTGGCCAACGACTCGCAGTTGTGGGCCTCGGCGAAGCGTAAAATGCCCAGAGCATTGGAGGCGTGCAGCTCGCGGCAGAGGAACTCGCAACAGCCGTCAACCACCTCGTTCAGCTGCAGCATGTCGGCGGCGGCCAGCAGCTCCTGGACATTGGACTGCAACAATAGAGAGGGGGGCTGTGAGTGGAGCGAAATGTCTACCTTATAGATATTAAGACTTACCTGCGTGATTTCGCAGCGACCCGTGTAGATAAAGTCGAGGAGAATGTGCAGTATGTCGCCATCGATGGTGTGCAGCACCACCGACTTTTGCTTGACCTCGTTTAGGCCCAGCTCGGGCCGGAACATGGCCTCAAAGTAGGCACTGGCCGCGCTCAGGACCGCCCTGTGGGCACTGAGTGTCGCCCCGCCGGCGACGATCTCAACGTCGCAGAAGCGGGACTGCTCGCGCAGCTGGTTAAGATTGGATAGGACCTTGAACGGATATTGGGCGTTGCAGTAGGAGGGCAGATTTGTGCGCTGGGTGGCCGCCGCCGCCGCAGCAGCAGCAGCTCCCGATCCCGATCCCGTGGAATTAAAAAAATCGGCATCGCTGTTGGTGGGATTTGCGTTCGCGTTCGGATTGGGATTGCCGTTGTTGCATTGCAAGTTATTCGCATTGTATTCGTGGTGTATCTGGTAGGTTTTCAGCGGTGGCATTTCGTCTGATTTTGCTGTTGCAGCTTCCTCTATATATTGGGGATTGCGTCGATAAATGCACTTTTTGGGGGCAGCAGCAGCAGCAGCAGCTCAGCCTTCTCACATTCAATTGGATATCTTAATTAAACTTAATTGCTGCCTTTCTCGCCACAGCTACAACTTGTGCGCCGTTGTTTTTGTTGTTCTTCGTCAGTTCATTTTTCTTCAATCAGAAGAGACACACACACACACACACGCAAATGCACACACCCGAAGCACAGCACAGACTTTCATCAAACGGAATACGTTGACATTTCGCAAGCACATCGAATTGGTATCAATCTTTATTGCAACATTACGATTAACCTAATCCTAGTGTTGGAACATATTTCTTTAACGGCTAAAAACTGGCATATTTTTCTTGTTTTTTCAATGCACTCTTGTATGTATGAGACCAGCAGGCCATCTGGCAACGCTCGCCTGGGGATGGCAGTCTGTCCGTTAACTCAGCACCAATCAGGCAACTCTACTGGCAACTTATCGATAACAAAGTTGTTATTTAATTATTTTTAGTTTTGCTACATTTTCATTCTAATAATGTTAGTACGAAAACTATTAAGCATCCGTATTGCTCCTGCTGTGCGCCGTTGGGGCAGCACAGATCCGCTAAGCTTGCAAAATCAGAAGCTGCAAGCGTACCTGGAATCCCTTCGCCAGGAATACTACGTCCTGCGCGTAAATGCCGCCGGAAACAGCAAGTTGTACGAGCGCCTCGGTCAGTTGGAAGGAGTGGTCACTGCATTGGAGCAGCGGCGGGTCCTGGAGCGCAACATCACAAGTGCACGGGACTTGGAGCTGGAGAAGGACGAGGAAATGCGCGAACTGATGCAGGAGGAGAACAAGGTCTATGCGGACCTGTTGGAAAAACAGGAACACACGCTGCTGCGGGAACTGCTCACACTGGCCGATGACGAGTCGTATCCGGCGCTCATATTCGGCCTAAATGCCGGAGCCGGTGGACAGGAGGCCATGCTGTTCGCTCAGGAGCTGTACGAGATGTACACCGGCTACTTTGATCACATGGGCTGGGAGTATGAAGAGTTCGCCCGCGAGACCACGGACATTGGGGGCCTGCGCCACGCCAGCCTGATGGTCAGCGGCGACGATGTCTTCAGCTGGCTGCGCTACGAGGCGGGAGTCCATCGGGTGCAGCGAGTGCCGGCCACTGAGAAGAACGGACGCATGCACACGAGCACCGCCTCGATCACGGTGATTCCTCGCCCGGCCGATGTCCAGGTGCACATTGCTGAAAAGGATTTGAAGATCGAAACGAAGCGAGCCAGTGGAGCTGGTGGCCAGCATGTGAACACCACGGACTCGGCGGTACGGATTGTCCACCTGCCCAGCGGCTTGGCCGTTGAGGCCCAATCGGAGCGCTCGCAGCTGAAGAACCGGGAGCTGGCCATGAAGCGTCTGCGGGCACGGCTCGTGCAGCAGCAGCTGGAGAGCGTGGAGGCCAGCAAGTTGGCCACGAAGAAGGCCCAGCAAGGCAGCCTCAACCGCAACGAAAAGATTAGAACCTTTAATTTTGTCCAGGACCGCATCACCGATCACAGGATTCAAGGCGGCACACTGCACAACCTTGAAGGATTTATGAAAGGCGGCGAGCAGCTGAGCGGGCTTATAGAGAAGCTGCAGCTGGAGCACCGCAAGGACCGACTGAAGGACCTGCTGGAGGCGTGGCAGCCGCCGCAGGAAGTTAGCAATCAAAGTTAGATAGTAAAGTTATATGTGTTCAGTTGTTGCTTAATTTTTACGAATGCGAATAAAGAAATATATTAGAAATAATGAAATTATAATCAATGGTTGATATTCTGCATTTAAATAAAACATTTTCGTTGCTTTTGTAATAGATTGCCACTGTTTTTTAATATTAATTAAAAATGTGTTAAAAGAATTTAAATATTCTTCTTTTAAATATTATTTTAGGAGATTTATGGAAAATTTTGTTTGATTTCTAAGCCAATTCTGAGGCACCCTTGACCAAGACAGCTTTTATAAAGTAAAATACTCAAATATATATTTGTTTATTTCCTTTTTTAATGACTTAATCACTTAATTCAGTAGATTGTACAATTTTTTATAAACAAAATAGGGAAAGACAACCCCCCACTTCCATCTCAACCCACTCTCGCCCAATCCGCAGCACTGCCCATGTGCAGGAGGTGCTCCTTGACCGCCGCTTCTAGAATGTCGCGGATCTCCCGACACCCCGCCATTGCCGTCTCAATAACCGTCTCCAGGTGATCGATGTGAAACCGTTCGCTCATCTCGAGGAACGCAATTTTCTCGGCATTGGGCAGAGCGGCAACAGTCAGCATGGGGCCGCCGGAAACCTCCTCGATGTGCGAGATGTCCGTCAGCGGGATGTTCGCCTTGCTCAGGGAGGCCGTGCAGGCGACAATGAACTCGTTCAGGCAGATCCCGGCATCGATCAGCGCCAGAGTGGCCGCATTGAGGGCCACCGCGTAGTTGGCTCCGTCCGCCTGGAGCACTTCCACATAGATGTCGATCTGGGAGCGGGGATACAGCTCCGATTTGATGGCTGCGCTGAGCGACTGCTGAAGGTACATCTTGAATTCGAGGGATTTTCGGTCGCCACGCGGCCGATTCTTGCGTTCCGCCGTGGAAAACGTGGCCTGGCTGTACTGGCAGTTGATCACCACGTCGTTGGACTCCGTCTTCTTGCCCTTGGCCTGGTGCGGACCGTAGACGGCGGCCAGAACCTTCGTATTTCCCTGCTCCATGTACGCACTGCCATCGGGCTTCTCAAAGACACCCAACTTACACTTGATGTGGCGCAGCTCGTGCGGCCGCCGGCCATCCAGGCGCAGGCCCTGCTCACTTAACAGCTCAAAGTTGCTGCCCATCGAGTTTTATGCTATTTTTTAATTTAAAATATAGTTTAAAACCAGCACGTGCGCTGTCGGAGCTTTTGTTTACAATTTTTACGGCCAGTGTTGGAAAATGTTTTTTATTCGCAGATAACAATACTGTCAAAAATATCGATAGCAATATTCCTGCCGGCTCAATCAGCTGTTTAAAGCGGAAGAAAATTTCCTAAAAAAGCCTTTTGTATGGTTTAACTATCAATCGCTCGGCCACATTATTTGTCTTAAAAAAAAAATAATAAATATATAAATAGCTTGCTGGGTGCTGCAAAAATCGACTAAAAAAATAGGAATTAAAACCAGAAAAGTGAAAAATTAGTGCCAGCCAAGCACCACTCGTTCGAGCCATGTCCAAATCCAGCGCAGGTGGGTGTCAAATCTCTCTCAAGCGCCTCAGCAGTACAACTGACGCCGCCTTGCGCCAAAGAAAATCAAAATAAATAAAAGCACAAAAATATCTGAAAATGTGTGAATTTACCAACATTTGCAGCACGCTGGGTGAAGTTCTTCAATGCAGCTGGCATCCCATCGCCTGCAGCCGCCGGCTACGCGCATGTATTCGTGGAGAATCGCATCCAGGACGACATGCTGCTGGACCTCAACAAGGAGTACTTGCGCGAGATGGGAATCACTCTAATGGGTGATATAATCGCCATTCTCCGGCATTCAAAGAGTGTCTGCGAGCAGAATGCCCGGGACAAGGTCCTGACTCCGGAGCCAGTCCAGCCAGTTGCCTCCAGAGTGGTTGCCCCGCCGGCGGTCAAGTTACAGGCCCCTGCAGCGGGCGCCAAAGCAAAGGTCTCGCCGCCGGCCAAGCCGGCGAGGCGGGTGCTGCCCGAGCACGAGGGAAAGTACAAGGTGACACTCCCGTCGGGAACCACGGAGCGCAGCAAACAGATTTTAGCCAAGCGGGAGAAGCGTAAGGATTAGAGTTGGTTTTCCTAAAAAGCAAATGACTTTATAAAGTGTGTTTTTTTATTGCAGTTTATTCCGATCGCGTGAGCAGCTCCAAAAAGTCGGATATCTTCTCACGCCTCAACGCAAACTCTGTTGAGGACGAGGCCCAGGAGGGCATCGTCTCCAGCTCAGGCGAGAGCAACGTGCGGGTGCACGTCACAGGAGCGTCAAAGCAGATGGACAACAGTTCCGTATTCGCGCGCCTCGGCGGCAAGCAGTCAAGCTCAACGTCTGGCGAGGCCACGCTGACCAAGGAAATTAAATCAATATTGAAGAACAGCCAGCGAGGAGGAGTGACAAAGAACTCGCCGATTGTCAAGGCCAAGCGGGTGGCGCCCTCATCTGTTGTGAAGTCGCAGCAGAAGGTTATGCTCGTCCACAAGGTTCCCCTCAAGCGGGGCGACGATGAGGACGACAGCATGAACGATGATGAAGGCGACGAGGTCGACGACTACTTGTCCAGTGCGGAGAGCGAGGATTTCGACATGGTTGTTGGCGAAAAGATTGTAAAGTTCGCCTCCACGGCGGAGGTTCGAGAAATTGCCCCAGAGCCGTCAAACAAATCGAGGCATGGCAAGAATTTTGCCCATAATATAAAGTCAAGGCTTGGTATGGGTAAGTTGTGTCTTAAGAATCGGTTTTACAACAAAATTATATCTTCTATCCTCGTTCCTAGTATCCAAACTTCACGCCACCAAGAAGACGTACAATTTAAAGGCATCGCCCACTAAGAAGACGCAGGGTCGCCTTAGTCCGGTCAAGGGCAAGGCCATACGTATGAGAAGCGATGAGTTATTGACTCGCCAGGACACTCTGCCCGTTCACAAGCGCTTAGGCAGCAATAGCTCAGCTCCTGCTCCCACCAGGCTTCCTCCAGCACCGCACCGTCAGCATCAGCAGCATCAGCAGCAGCAGCAGCGGCGCGACCAGCACCAGAATAGAAAGTATGCACCTCCACGACGCCATAACAGCATGAATGCTGGTTACAACAAGCCTCGCGGGCAATCCAACAGCTCTGTCTTTGACCGCCTGGGATTTAACAATTCAATGTAAAAATCTAAGTAATATGATCGTCATCTATAGTTTGTTTTAAGTTCAATGCCCTCTATTAATTATTATTGTCAGTAAATGATGTTCGAATTAACTTGTTGAAATTGTGTAATGGGGGAATATCTGATTATGATTATTGGATGGTAATTATTTAAATTCGAGGGGAGTCATATTGGGGATATGTATATAAGAAAAGGAAGTAAGAAAGAAGGACTATCTTTGTATATCTTGCGTTTGTAGTTCCTGAGGAATAGCGCAAAAACGACCACTTATGCTTTACGGGCTATTTCATCTGCCTTTTCAGTTGTTTTCTTATATTTATGTACAAATGTACTTAATCCATCAAAAATTCCTTAAGTTTGTATTATGGGAGAAGATTAGTGAAAACTTGCGTTTATTAAAAATGAATGATATTGAGATAGATGGGAAAATCTGTATTTCTGCGATAAATACTTTTCTAGAAATATAGAAAACTAATTGCAAAAAAAGAAAAGAGTTCCTCAAGCAGACTAACCGAGGTCTTAGAGCCATTCATCTTTTCAAAAACATGAACGATGTGCTTGCTCTACACAGTTCCATTTAAGTTGTAACATTTTCCCCATTTATAAATTTAAAAACGAGTTAATTTTCGAAAGTTTTAAGTGTATATTAAAAAATTAGTATGTACAATTATTCTAGCACTACTCTAATATATATCTCGCTTTTGTTAATATCGTACAATCTGTCCAGGCGGCGCTTAAAGGTATTATCACTGGTTGCTAGGCAAATCACTCCGTTGCGTTAGGCTTGGGACCCGTGGATCCGTGGATCATCACTGATGCAGCAGGGCCTGAAGGGCCTGACGCCACTCCACTGGCCAAGTGTTGGCATCCGGATTGATGCTGAGCAGTTGACGCATCTGGAGCACGGCCCGCTGCTTCTGCAGCATGTAGGCGTAGGCCTGATGGCTGAAGACCGGTGTGTGCGTGGACGGAGGAGTGGTAATGGTTGCGACCGGATACTGCGGATGTTGTAAATGCTGCTGCTGCTGCTGCTGCGGCGGGGTAGTGGGCGGAGTGGGAGGCAGGTTGTGGTACTGCGGTTGCTGCTGCTGCGGGATCTCCGTCACCTGGCGACGCTTTCGCGGCGTGTTCTCGCTGAGGGCGTAGGGCCGGAATAGTGGCGTTGCCGAAGAAGTGGCGGCTGCCTCCTTCTCCTTGCCGCTGCTGGCCTTCTTGCTGAACTTCTTGTGAGTGTAGGCCGAGGTCTTGAACTTCTTGTGTGTGTAGGACTCGGTGGTCTGCGATTCGTTGTGATATTCCATGTTCGAAGGTGCCATGATTCTTGCTTAGGTTTCGATTTCGATGTTTTCACGACGGTTGTTAAGGCTTGACTGTGCTCCTGGCTGCTGCGCAACCTGGATTTTATACCCCAAGACGGTGACCTACCTGCGGCAGCCCTGAAAGAAATTATCATTAAGGGCGACTCTGCGCCTTGTTTATGGGAAAATCGACGTTGACAAAAGGTTGGCATTGTCTGGTCGTGCGGAGAAAAAGGATTTCGGCAACACCCACACTACCTGCACAGATAGCCTGCTGTTACCTGCGCGCCCGAAAGAAAGTCCTTTGTAATTAATTTTTCATTTGCTGCTGCTGCAACGGGCTCGCACCTTCTTTTTCTTTTTCTTTTCTGTCTTCAGTGCAGGTCAGCACGGATTTCCTGGAATTTTCCCGACGAACGAATTTCAGGGAACAATCTGCTGCTGCCCGGAGATCTGCCAGCGCCTGCGCTTGCCACTCTTTGAAGCCACCTTAGTTCGGATCCTTATCTTGCTTACCGCTAATCTGCCTCATTAAGTTCTGGTCCAGAGTTCTTGGTTCTCGGTTCTGGATTCTGGGGATGCCGCTGCTTAGTCACAATGGCCATTGAATGGAAATTTATTGGGATTTTCCCGAAATGTTGCGTGTGTGTGTGTATAGGGATTCTTTCGCTTCAGGGATTTATATTTGTGCTTCGAGTTTTCTGGGATTCTATGCACTTTCTGTCACAAATAAATTTATAAAGCCATTAAGAGCATCGCTTTTAGAGATATAGGTATTTTTGGGGTGTATAAAATGACTTTGGAAATGTGTAATTTGTTCGCCGTATTTAACTTTGAAGAAAGGTAAGGGTTATGATTTGATAATTTAATATTTTGGATACATAAGCGAGGTGAAATATGCATTACTTTAGGAAGGACCGCAGAGAGAAAAATGGCTTGGGCCTCCTCCTTTCCTGTAATGAAATCAGCTGTGTCCTATTGTGATGCCATTTATTTAATTTATGGATTTAAATGTTCTAAAAGTTTATATAATAATTATTTTATTATATATTATAGTATATATTATATAAACTAAGTTTATAATAAATATTTAGATATCACAGATCACAGGACTTTCTGAAAACTGCGGGCCCGGGGGAAACCCTCTTCCACTCTCGGTGCTCCTGTTTTTAAGGCTTAGCAACTTCTTGGAATACTTGGGTATCATTTCTTAAAGAAACAGGACTTTGAAAATATATTTACCCCTCCCCTATTTTTTTAATACCCAACGTCCTTTTTTGTAGCTTTTCCATATTGCATCACTTGCACCCCGTATTACCGACTGCTTCCGCCCCAAAACATATGGAAATTGATAAAAATATAAAGGAAACAATTAAACAATACAACAATCTTTCACTATAATACTTTAGCTCAACAAAAAACCCATTTCCCAGCCAGCTTGTTGACTCTACACTGTGAAAAATTTGAATATCTCAAGCGGAGTTTTCGTAGAGATAAATTTTTGAAATATTATAATTATTTTGTGATCAATCGATTAATTAAAAGAAACTAAGTTATTTAATAAAGATAAAACCAAAATGGTGGAATAAACCTGCTCTAAAGTATGAATCACGCTTCATTCTTTATTTTGAGTAATAAAATAACAATCCTACAAATTTATTATAATAAATTATAATTATATATGAAACACATTATTATGCAAATAAATATTGAAAGCTCTGAAAAACAATACAAAGTTTCTGTAATATTAGAATTTATATCAGAAATTTTTCATTTCCAAAATCACCTTTCAATTTTTGCTTTCTCATTATTTTAAACGATCTTTGAGTTCAATTGAAATATGTCTAATTTTTCACAGTGTGGTCTCAAGGACTGGTCTCAAACCCACCTGAAAAATAATAAAATCCGCTTAGGCGAGGGAATACCAAAGGAAATGTGAGAAGCAGCCAGCGTTCTTTGACTGCATAAATCAATGGACAAAAGGATATTGAATGAAACGAAAAATCCGACATAATACCAGGGACACCGCCGGCAGAAGGAGCATTCAGTAATAGTCTCGAAGTTCCATGGCAAGGGAGATCTCAGAGCAATGGTTTTCCAGCTGTCAGAGTCTGAAGTCAAAGATGCGTGTTTTCAGGATCAATATCTCGGTATCGAGAGCGGGACACATTGCCGAGAACTGTTTGTCTGCTATTCAGGTGCCACAAAGGAGGCAGAACAATAGCGGGCCGGCAGAGAACTTGGCCAAATTGAGCGCCAGGATTACATTGCAGTCCTAGCCCGATCCGAGAGATCCCTTGCCGAGGGTCGGGCGAACAGGTAATTCCCTCGAAAACTGTCGGCCATGTAAACAGACGGAGGAAGGACGACGACAACAACTGGTTTATGACACCCTCGAGACTCGAGCGAGTGGAAAGGAATGGAACCTACTGGAGCGAATGCCAGCCGGCGGATTAGGGACGCCCTTTTCAGGTAACAGCCGGGACTGGTGATTAGTTCGGGACATCTTTTTGCCGAATGAATGAACTGCGGCGGGGAAATACCTGGATGGATTTCCAGGTACTTGGCGGTGGGAAAATCTTTCGGATTTGGGTCGCTCATTTTGTGGGAGGCGCTCGCCCTGATTACCTAGAGTTGCATAAAACGGAAAGCCGGGAGGAGGGGCGGCACAGTAGCCACAGAGACACCAAAGCACACACACACATCAAGCTATCAATCATAATGGAGAACTACAGCCACAAGAAATTCACCGCTGCCCTGAAGCGGAAGCGCAGCCAGGACTCTGAGTCCTCCGACGACGATGTGGTCTTCGTCATGGAGCAGCCCGGCCAGCGGACCCCCGAGCAGCCCCCCGCCAAGCGTCGCTTCTTCCGTCCATGGCTGGACGAGCCCCGAGAAGAAAAAAAGACCAAGCAGCCGGAGCCGCCACGCAAAGCCATGGTAACGCCACCACTGGTGGATCCCACCTACCAGGCCAACATGGTGCGCAGCCACAAGCGACGCCAGCGCAGTCCGCAGGAGCAACTGCGTCGGGATAGGAACACCCTGGCCAGCCTGCGCCACCGGCGATCCCAGCAACAGCAGCAGCAGCTCATCGAGCAGCAGTACTTGACGAACCGCATCCAGCACGAGGCGAACCTGGAGCAGCAGATCCGACTGAGTCTCTACTATGTACGATTCCTGCAGCAGACCATGGCCAACGTGGAGCCCCTGGCACCGACTCACCACCAGCAGGTTCCTCTTTGCCACCAGACTATCCAACGACCTTGAAGGGATATATCGACTTGGCGCTGTCTCAGCGCTTTAAGTACTTGTACATATTAGTATTAGAAAAAGCTTAAATGACCTTGTGATTACTTTTAAAGTATTATTTATTTGTTTATTTGACTTAACAATAAAACTAAGAAAATGTTATATGAATTCTTTGTGGATTTTTTATTGTGGCAGATCGATGGGTTATTTGTTCTATATTAAAAATATATTTCTTTTGAATAAGTATCAAAAAGAACACTAAAGTGAAGGTATATATTTCTGGAGAGTGAAAGTTTTAAAATACGTAAAGCTAATACACAATTAATGGTACGATCTTATTATCTTATAGATAACTTGAACTAGAAATTTGTTTTGAGAAATATTATTTTATAAAATGGAAATATTTACTTACTGATAAAAGGTACTTACAAATTCAAAATAGGACAACAGGAATGGGGTTGTATTTGATTAGGAACTTCACACTTTTAACAATTTGGTTTAAGGAAGCCAATACTATACTATAAATAACCAACACCAATAAGGAAGATTGTGCTTAACTAAGGATTATCCGACACTTCCTAAACTATATAAAATTTATTTTAATTTGGGTCGCCGAACTTTGCAACCAAGATTAAGGCTGCAAGATATAAAATATAACTAAAACACTCGCTTTTTTATACTCCCACTGTTCTGAGATTATACCTAAATTTTGACTAATGTGAAACTATAATTTTCTCAAATGTTCTTCCTGATTTGTGGCTGAGGCTCTAGTTTGTCACTCCTGCAATAAAAATAAATCTCTTAAATATATAGTTTTCTTTATCAAAACACTTTTCATAAAGGGCAATACATGTTATTTATTTATTTACTTGTCACACATTGCATCTACGACTAAATGTTATCAACTTGGCTTAGTGATTCATACAAGTAAGAACATATATGTAGATATATGTAAATGAATCAAAGATCATCGCGAATAAAATAAATTGTTATGTGAATTGATTTTGTAATATATTATCAAATCCGCATCGACATATTATCGAATTAATACATTCTCGGGAAATACCGTAATTAAATTAGTATTGTCTGATCGAATGTGATGACATCTATGGGAAGATCCGTGTTTGGATTTATGTAATAGGAAATTAAATCATTCCAGAAGTGGAGGTAATAAGGAAATACTTATGTCACGGCATAGTAACGGAAGACTTATATTTATAACTAAGAAGGTTACAAGACTGGAAAATTGTATTATTTCCTTTTGTGGGTTGCATCTTATTTATAAGAAAGATTTAAAAAAAAGGTTGCTATTTTGTGCACTCCCCCAGAGTTAGTTGATTTAGCAAATCAATAAAGTGTCTGTAAAGACAATATTTGCACTTAAGCTTTAATATTTGTTGTGACAAATTTAAATATTAATTAGTATTTACATAAATAATTCATAGTAATCATTTCGCACCTCTCAGAATTCACATTTGGTGAAAAATGGTTTCGATAAACAAATGTTAACAATGCAATTATGAATATTTTGTTTTAATTATGATTTTTTATTAGTGGAGCGTTGTATAATCCATAAATTTATAGAACTCTGACAAAAATTCACATCTCATTAAAATCAGGTAAACCGTAACTCAAATATGTTTGCAATTTCTTAAGAATTAAAACAAAGAATATGAAGGCGAGTCAGCCATCTGACCAACACACAACAAATGGGATCAAGCAGGTCAATAAAAGGAGACTCGTAGTTGCTCTCTCTAGAACTTTCCTGTTCCGGTGGCCACTTTTGGAGGGTAATACAGGTAAAACAGGGACTCAGATCCTTCAGCAATTAGCAGTGATCGTGCAGGTCATAAAAATAAAATGTTCCCTAATCCCCTCACGACACGATTACCTAACACGGGATTCGCTAATCCCTTTGTTGACAGTCCCGCGACAAATGGGCTTCCCTTTTGGCTACCTGTAGGTCCTGGTCCTGGACATATAAACAGGATATCAAGCGGAGGGGCAATCATTCAGCAAGCATTCGCCAAGCGAGCAACATCACACGAGCCAAGTTATCCAAGTCGCACTTGAAAAATGGAGAACACAACGATCTACGCCCACAAGAAGTTCGCCGTTAGCAAGCGCAAACGGGACTCGGATCAGGACGACAAGGAGAACATCCTCCAGCATACGACAACCGAACAGCCCATCATCAAGCGCCGCCAGGTCCAGGGATTCTTCCGGCCATGGCTGGACAACGAGCAGAACCAGTCGCAGGGAGCAGCGTCCCCCAACGTTCCTCCGACAAAGTCCACTGGAACCACACCCGCCGTCAGCCAGTACCACGCCAACATGGTGCGCCACAGCCATGCCAAGCGCCAGCGCAGTCCCAAGGAGCAGCAGCGTCGGGATCGCAACACACTGGCCTGCCTGCTCAGCCGGCGGGCCAAGCAGGCGCAGGAGGAGCAAATGTGCCAGCAGTACGAGCAGTATCGGAGGCACCACGCCGCCATGCTGGAGCAACAGGTGCGCCTGAGCCTCTACTATCGCCAGATCCTCCAGCAGGCGGTCTTCCAGCGCGCCATCGCCCCAGCCCCCGCCCACTTGCTGCCCCAGCAGCAGCAGCAGTTCCTCCAGCAGATGGCCCTTTCCCAGCAGATGCTCATCTTTGGCGGCCAGCACTGACCTCTGGCCCGGGGAGAGAGCGACATATTCTGCGACTATGGACAGCCCACTAAAATGTGATTTAGTTATTTAAGACTTAACTTATTGCCTTAACTTATTGTTGACTTTAAAATAAATTCTCAAGAATTCATTTAAACTTTCAGTTTTTTTAATTACATCTTGGGTTGCGTTTATTAGCTAATTTAAACTTCGGGATTTTAGAGATAAAGTACAGGTTTTGAAATATGGTTTAATTTTATATAATTCTTAAAAATAGCAAACACACAGCTTATGGGATTGAGACTTCAAAAATTTGTTTTGAAATAACTCTGCACAGTTTTTGGTTTAAGTTCCCAAAATAGATGCAATTAAAACTTTTCCTTATTCAAACTTAAAATGGTCTTAACAAATTTTTAATTAGAATTCCTTTTCTTTCTTATATTATCGATTTAGTTTAAAGTTTTAATATCGGACCTATGCTGGGCCCTCCAGAGATAACATCGCAGAGTAATTTTTTTGCTACCAAAATTTTAGTAATACTTTATAAAAGGATCAAGGATAAATGAATGTATCTTTTGTATATTAAAAATAATGAATAAATAAAATAATTAATAAGTATCATAATATCTTCCTAAACAAGAAATAATTTAATTTCAAAGACAATCAAAAAATCACTAAAATATTTAATGAAGTCGTTCTTAAATAAGCAGCTCAAAGTTTGCGGTTTTTATAATTTTCTCGAATAACAAATTGAACAAATAACAAATATAATAAATAGCACAATCATGGGAATTACAACAATCCAGTTTACAACGTGTTTCCTTTATAGACTGCTAATAACCGTAACAATTTAATTTGTAATTTATTTGTAATTTAAAGATTTACATTTTAACTTCCAGAAATCCAGTTCCTCAGAGTACAATTAATTATAAACTAATAATGAGAAGGCAAAATTTAAGTTGTGGTTATTTTTTTTATAAGCCGTAGAAATATTTTTTGTTAGGTTAGGTTACGTCGGGCGGCCCTCACGGGGCCAAGCATAGGCCAAAAATGGCCCTTAGTTGCCCGGGTTCTACTGGTGTGGACCTAGAGATTGCTAATGCGAGTTTCGAAGTCCTTGAGGATCGAGGAGTCTTTCGCGAAGGCCAGTAGTTCGCCCGGCTTTCTTTTGGAGGCATCTTCCAGTGATGCCAGAGCCGGAGCGCCTAGGTGTCTTAATCTTGACCTTGTTAGCGCCGGACATTTACAAATGAGATGCTCCAGGGTTTCGGTTACCCCAGATTCATCGCATTTCCGGCAGCTTGCGTTATCGGTGATGCCCAGCTTGACGGCATGTGTCGCGGTCAGGCAGTGACCTGTGAGAATTCCTACTAACAGTCTGCAATCTTTCCGTGGAAGATGCAGCACGTAGTTGCTGAGTCTTTCGTTGCGCTCTCTGCACATGATCTTTGATATTTTGCAGGTAGTGGAGTTTCTCCTCCATCTGCTTTTTGCTTTTTCGTTGGCCTTTTCCTCTAGTTCACTTTGGAGCGTT